>JACMZG010001863.1:2972409-3206780 GCA_018340805.1 Microvelia longipes
AGACGACAAAAACGAAATTAAATACAACCAGGAGGAAATATTAGATATAATTTGCTCGTTTTACAAGAAGTTATACAACAGCGATACAGACTGCGAAGTTACAAGCAAAAGCTCTCTTAATGGTAAGAAACATAGGGTAGAAAGCGACGATAATGAAATCTTGCCAATAATGAAACATGAAATAGAAAGCGTTATCAAAAAGTTAAAGAAGGGGAAAGCAACTGGATTAGATAATATTTCTAATGAAGTAGTTAAATACAGAGGTGATTTTCTTGTAGAATGTTTGCAAAAGTTTTTCAATTTATGTTTGACAAAAAATAAGATACCCAAAGCTTGGCTAAAAGCAGATTTAATATTATTATTTAAAAAAGGAGACCATATGGACATATCTAACTATAGACCCATAAGCTTGCTATCGGTAATCTATAAAATATTTATGAGTATTATTACAAAAAGAATTAGTGTTAGAATAGATAACTCCTTGCCTAGTAATCAAACAGGGTTTCGAAAGAACTTTTCAACACTCGACAATATACTGACACTTAAGCTGCTGATTGGAAGAGCTAAAGAATATCAATTTCCTATGATAATAATATACATTGATTTTGAAAAGGCTTACGATAGCATTTATAGAGGAAAGCTTATAGAATCCTTAAAAGAAGTTAACATAGAAGAAAATTATATAGATCTATTTGAAAACACTCTAAGAAATAACACCCTCCAAATTCGGCTCGGAAAACATAAGAAAATAATTAATGTAAACAGAGGAGTCAGGCAAGGAGATGTAAGTTCATGTAAAACTTTTATAAACTCAATTGAGAATAATTGTGCGAAGTTAGATTGGACAGGCTTAGGAATAAACATAAATGGAGAATGGCTCAACAGGTTAGCGTTTGTGGACGATTTCATATTGATATGTAAAAGTAAGAAGGAGGCGAAGAAAATGCTTAGAGATCTTAAAGAGGAAATGATAAAAATAGGACTAAAAATAAATGTTGCGAAGTCAAAGTATATGAAGTTTAATGTAGATGAAGAATTTGATTTAAAGCTAGATGAGGAAAAGTTGGATAAAGTACAGGAGTATATATTTTTAGGACAGCTGATATCAGACGAAGGAGAGGAAAGAGAAATAAAAAGAAGGATTGGATTAGGATGGGCGAGTTATAACAAGTACAGGCATTTATTTAGGTCAGAGGTAGATATGGAGTGGAAAAGGAAATTGTGGAATATGTGTGTACTGCCAGTGATGATTTATGGTGCGGAGACATGGGTACTAAGTAAAGAAACTATTCAAAAAATGAGGGTGACTCAAAGATCGATGGAGAGGAGTATGTTGAGAATTAGTAGGAGAGAAAGGAAGAGTAATCAGTGGGTTAGGCATCAAACAGGTTTTGGAGGATATAGGAAAGATAATTAGTGAAAGGAAGTGGGCTGGGCAGGCCATATAGTAAGGACTCAGGATGAGAGGTGGACGAAAAAAATGATCCAATGGTATCCGAGGGAAATGAAAAGAAAAAGAGGAAGACCAATATTGAGATGGGACGAAGAAATGAAGAAAATATGTGGACAAGAAGCATGGCAACGAGTAGCATGGGACAGGAAGGAATGGTTGAGAATGGGGGAAATTTATAAAATGTATGGCTGTATAAAGAATAACATAAAATAAAAAAAAAAAAAAAAACAAAAAAAAATAAAATAAATAAACAAAATAAAATAAATAAAACAAAATTAAATAAATTAATAAATTTAATCTAATCTATTTATACTATGTACCATTATTTATAATTTATAAATTTATGTATTTTTTTAGCGAATTTCCTTTGAAAATTCGCCTAATGGGATAGGCGTCATGGCGGAATTTTGTGTATGTGTGTCTTAATAATTACTAAACAATTAATCAATTGAAGTTATTAATTTAATATTTATTATGAAGTATTTATTTTATATACAGGTTTTTTTTAACCCAGCATGCAAAGATTTACTATTAATAAAAAAAAATAATAAAAAAAAAAATTTATGATCTTTATGCTTAAAATGTATTATATAATAAAATAATTGAAAAATAAAGAAAAATCAGTATGATATGGAGGAGAATAAAATTAAGAATTTATAGAAGTATAAATATGGACTACAAAATATATAAATTTGAAATGTGTTATGTTTATTTATAGAAATTATTTTAATGTTAAATTATGTGATATTTATATTAGAGATAAGAAATGTTTTAGATATTTATTATAGTTAAATTAATTTTAGTTGTATGCATGTTACCAACCAACCTCTTTGAGGTGCCACGGCCTATGGCCGAACATTTATAAAAGTTATTTTGTTTGAGTCATTGTAATCTTGTATCTATAGTTTATAACCTTCTATAAATAATAAATGGCTTATTTATTTATTTATTTATAACCTGCCTAGGTAGAAAAGTAGGTACTCTCCTGCCTAGGGTAAAGAAATAGATATTCTCCTGTCGAGGTATAAAGTAGATATTATTCTGACGAAGAGTAGGTACTTTCCTGCTTAGGCAGAAAAAATCTACAAGACTAAAAGCACTCATAGTGTAAATTTCAGATACTAAAAAGACTATAAAGCTCTTAAAACACTTTGCCAGGTATGGCACAAACCTTCTATGCATATTTCATTTTTATGTTATATGCCTTATAAAAATTTTACTTTTGGTGAAAGTTGATGTCAAAATGTCTTTCGTCATGTAGTTTGAAGTAAGATCTATCTGTGCCACTAACAATGCCTGAAAATGATGAGTCATGTAATAGTGGTAGAATACATACGTGTAGTGGGAGGCCTGAGTACGTTACTCTCAAACACTAGAGACAGTAAGATCCACAGGTGTTTCTCAGGACTTAGTGTAGTAAGTAGTTTTAGTAGTAAGACCTGCCTACGGTGTTCAGGTATATCCAGCATAGCACTGACAAACACTCGAACCACACCTACTACTTCCTCGTCTTTGCCCTGCGTACAAACAAAAAAAACACCTACTAATAAAAATAAAAAAATGAGTCTAGTCTCCAACAAGCTCCAAGCACCCCCCAATGCCTAGCTGTTGTGTATATTATAGATCAGTCCAATAAATCTGCACTGCTCATAAAATAGATTAATTAAATTAAAACAGCAAAGGTCTATAATAGTAAGTACTAAGTAATATTTGTCAAGTTTTAACCTTACATTTATTGAATCTGGTTGTATAACTCGAACTGTTAAATAAACTAATTGACAGAATTTGAGGGGACTTGAAAGTTTTATAAAGCCTACAGTTAGGTACTATAAGTTTATAATTAAATCTGGTATTGTACTATTGTTAATATGGAAATTATTATTACTATGTGCAGATATTAAAAGATTATAAATAACAAGGGATGGTAGAGTCATTAAGGAATGTTTTTTAAAGTAGGGTTTACAGAAGTTGGAATATTTGTAAGTTGAAGATGATACGAATGGCTCTTTTTTGAAGAAGGAAGATGTGATGAGCGGAGCTACAGGCTCCCCATAAAGCAACACAGTAGGACATCCTGGAGAAGAAGTAAGCATAGTAGACTGAGATAAGAGTTTTAGTATCTACTACTTGTGATAATTTACGTAGTAAAAAGAGGACAGATGAGAGTTTGTTAGTGAGCAGAGTGGTGCGCTTGTCCAGGTGAGTGACACCAAGAAGTTTCAAAGCATTGTCTCTATTAGGTTATTTAAGCGAAAATATTAAAATCTGGCTTTTATATATATACATATATATATATATGTGTGTGTGTGTGTGTGTGTGATTAATTGTTTATACTTTTGTGTATGGTGCACAATATCTATCAAAGGTTTTTTGTATCGACATAAGGCAAGATGTTGGAGTATATTATAACATCTAAGATATCTGTTTGGATCAGTGGTGCTGGAAGGTAGGGTGTTTGTTGGAAAATAGATTGCCACCTCTTGTTCCACAATGGCAAGCTTACTCTACCAGACAGTCAATAAGGCAAAGCAGTCTACATGATAAAATTTCACAAACTACATGATAAAACAATGTGTCATACTTAAAGGTATATGGTGAGCTAAATTAATTGAAACCAGGTTTCAGCAATACCTGGTTGATGATCTATATCATAGACTTATAGATCATTCGTTTTATTTCCTTTTTGACTGTGTTAATTAATTTTAACTGTGACTTAGTTTTTAGTATTTTTGTGATTTTGTCAAGTTTTAATCTAGTCAACCAGTTATGTAAGTCTTGTCTGTGTTTAAAGCCTGAAGATGTCAACAATGTTTGATGAAATATATAGCTAATTAATTTTTAGTTTTTTGTTTTCCTATAGAACTTTAAGCTGATAGTTTATTTCCTATTTTATTAAAATAATAATAAAACAACTACTAATACACAAGGGATTTAACTAATGAATAAACTCTATTCATAAAGACAAAAATATACATAAACACACAGAAATAGAAACACGGGACGATGCATGATGATCAGCTACCAAAGAGCATTTCTTAAAATTGGAAAGGGAATGGCTACGGAGACTAGTTAGAGGTAAGTGTCAAGCTGTATACGACCAAAAGTTATACTCTGACCCACGG
Organism: Microvelia longipes; assembly: GCA_018340805.1. NCBI lineage: Eukaryota > Metazoa > Arthropoda > Insecta > Hemiptera > Veliidae > Microvelia > Microvelia longipes. Next base: position 2,976,985 of record JACMZG010001863.1, read on the forward strand.
ACTTACGACCGGGCCTTGACTTAACAGAGGATTAAGAAGGATCCTTTAGCGTGGCCACAAACGCTGCATATTTGTGTTATAATTTTTGTGTAGTGCACATGTACGACAAAATTAGTGAGATAGATTTTAACAGGTATTTTTAAAAAAGTTTTTTGGTAGTAAAGTTAAAATGAGCCCAGATTAATAAATAATACATCAGGCCTTAATTTAAATAATCAGAGACTAAATTTGAGTGTAAAGTATTTCTGCACTCAAATTATCTCCCTCCGCAAAGTGTTAGATGTCAAAAATTACAATTTTTAGTGCCACAGCAAGCCTCAGGCACTTTTATCTTCATCAAAAAGATACAGAAGTTTTAGGCATCAGCTTGTAGTCTTGACTTGTTCACATGCACTGAGCCTGCCTTTGTGCTCTAGAGATTTAAATTAAATAACTAGTATTTTTAATAGTGACAAAATGAATTACCTGGACTAATATGGGTATGATAGTCTCGATGAGCTTGGTAATGATTTGAAAGCTGTAAGCATCGTCTTGTCTCGCTATACTTGTCCCTATGAATGTGAAGATCTCCATTATACTATGCAACACATTGTCCTGAAACAAAACTTTCTATAGTCACATATACTAGTAGAATGAGCGTGAATGGAGTCCATTATAAATAATAAAAGAAAAGAAGTCTCTCCACAAAACAAAACTTTATTGGCAAAGCGCTTTCAACCAAACTAGAGGCCATCATCAGTGCAAAACCGTTGAGATGTTAAAGAAGTAGAGAAGTGAGTCTATGTTTTCTTACTAGGTATTAGAGTCAGACTCCTATCTAACTCTAGGTATTAGGGTCTGACTCTAATACCTAATAAGTAAACATAGACTCACTTCTCTACTTCTTTAACATTTTAACGGTTTTGCACTGATGATGGCCTCTAGTTAGGTTGAAAGCGCTTTGCCAATAAAGTTTTGTTTTGTGGAGAGACTTCTTTTCTTTTATTATTTCTATATTCACCTTTTATACTCTAGCGGACCAATGTAAGGAAACAAAGTTACAGTGATAATACCGGCTTAGACAAACATCAGAGCCCTGCGGATACCAATCTCAGACAAAAGGTACTAAGTGGATCCCCTATAGTTTATTCTTGTTCAACAAAATATGTAGCATACACTTCTGGTTAATGTTTCAGCGTTTCATGCTTTAAATAGTGGTAAAATCTAAGTAATTGACAAGAATTAGAAGAAGAATCGGTGAGCGACCCCAACTATTTCCACCCTCTTACTTCCAACATTATATGACTCTTACTTTTAACATTGTATGACTAATATACTCCCCGCATTATATCTTTCTACATAGTCATATGACTAAAAACCAGCTGGAAGGGAGAAAACAAAACACTTTAAACACACTAAAAATATAATTAATTTAGTTATATGTATAACTTACAGGTAATATATTAGCTATATGAGTTAAAGCTAATAAAGCATGATGATGAGTTTGTGGATTATGTGAAATCCTGAGACATCCCACTATGACATCAACTTGGATGAGTTCAGGTGAGACAGGGCTGGAACCAATAGACTGACAACACTCTAACAGTACAGATAGAATCAGCTGCTTTGTGTACTCTACAGGACTTTGTACTTCAAATAGTAAGCATCTGTAAGAAAACATTCATTTAGAAAACTTTTAAATGCATATAAAACCATAGGCCCACTTAGACCTTTATAGTATTTTGCACTGATCTTTCTTTTAGACAGATCAGATCTTTCTTTTAGATTTTTCTTAATTTTCCCTATTATAGCCTGTTAGCATTGTTAAAATTAAATACATTTTAAGAGTATTATATTAATAAAATAAAAATGATGTTTATCAAAATAAATAGCTAAAGTTAAAAGAAAATCATTGACAGATGTGTGAAGTTAAAACCAAAAAAACAGGTACAGGGTACCTCGGAACTTACCCTCATCCTTCCTACTTCCGACTCGCTTTACTCTCCCTCAGATAGTAAATACATTCGTTTCATTTCCAGCGCTCACCCATCCAGGCACTGACCATGTTCTTACAGCTTAAATTTTATGATCCAACAAAAATCATGGATAAACATGTCGTATAATAACAAAACTTAGTTTACTTATTTATAACGTAATTGTATATACTTGAACCAAATTTCAAATCAATTGGATATTTTTCCAATTTTTTTTATAAACGTACACAAGTCATTTGGTAAAAATTGAACTAATGCTGATAATGATATGAAACTTGGCACAAATGTTAGTTTCATACATGGCTACTGTGTGCCGAATTTCAATCTGATCGCATCATTTTTCTCCATTTTATGATTTTTTGAAATTTTTGCTGAGTCATTATTGCGGGTTAATGATATGATAAAAAAATATTTTCCCAATACCACAATAGCAACGGCTGACTGATTTTCGTTAAGTTTCAACTCTCTAGCATAAATACACTGGGAGCTACGATGATAACAGACACACACATACAGACAAACAACTTCACAAAAACCACTCAGGAGGCCTTGAAAACACTGAAACGGATAATTCTGGTGACATCCAGGTATGGGATTTTTTGCAAACACAATACTTCTCCTATATACCGACAATATAAATAAGGAAAATTAAAAATTTCAATTAGTTTTAGGACTCAAAACCAATGAAATTACAAAGAACTTGGACACTTAATAGGTACTTACTTGTTAAGGATATCAAAGAGACAAGGTATGAGTATGGTAAGATCGTTCAGTTTGCTCTTATTCTGTATTTGTTCGAGTAAGAAGACGCCTTTCTTCCAATTTTCACTCTCCAGCAACTCCAAACTAGGTATGTTAGACAAGCTACAACATTTGAAATCAATATAAATAATCATTATGGACGCAGGGGGCTAGATTTTAATTTACAATAGTTTGAGATAGTCGAACAAGGGATTCCCCCAAGGATCTATTTGAAGACTTTTACTATTTATCATATGATACTACCTAATTTTGCAAAACATGAATAGTTGACACAATATAATTGTGCGAGAGACACCTAGAAAATATAACAAGCAAAATGCGATGCTACATCTGGGAACTGTTCCATTATTCGACATTTCTCATCATTGATGGCTCTGACACTCTGTTTTGTTAGGTCTAACTCATCAGGGCGCCGACAGAGCCTGAACTCACTCTGACCTTCAATTAATTCCAAAGAATATAATGTGAAGAATTTACCAGAGACTATTTACCAGTGCTCTTACCATCATTGCTTTACCATCATGCATGGCAATCAAACCATATATCATTTGATACTACCGAGTTTTGCAAAACATGAATAGTTGACACAATTATATTGTGTCATATATTTCTACATTGTCGAAAGATCTTTACTATGAAGAAAGATCTTTACTTGTCGCTATATCTTTCTACATGGTTACGTGACTAAAAATCAGCTGGAAAGGAGAAAATGCAAAGCTTGTATCGCAGTAAAAGGGAAGAAAAAAGTTCCTACCAAACCTTGACAGATATTGTGGTTATTCTGTGACGTCACTCGAGAACATGCAGGTATTTTTTCTATCCGAAGTCAGACGCCTGCTGCTCATATTAAAACAGCTGTATTTTCATGTAGAAAGATATAGTGCGGAGTATTTCAATAAAGTATGCTGATAAGTTATAGACAATTTGTTGAAGACTACAACTTTTATTAAGGGTCGAAGTCTTTAATAAAGTGTTTATAATTACAGGCAACAGTCCATTAAACTCTTCACTCAATCTATGCTGATGACTTAAAAAAAAGATCATCCATGCAAAAAATAAAATAAATTTGTAAATACGTGTATCAGTTTGCTATCTAAGGCGGTTCCTAACAAGAATTAGAACATTAAAAAATGAGCTAATTAGAATAATAATTATACTAACCTGTAAGTCTTTAATTACTAATTAAATCAATAATTGTTATAATAAAACAAAAATGTTATTCCGGATAACACGAAAGCCAGTTGACTGGTGCACCTAAGTAATGCTGCCACCCTAACAATATACAATTTTCTAAAAGAAATTTGGCAATACTTCCGGTTGCTGAATTATTATGTTCTTATTAATTAATGATTGATTATTCATAAAATACTAATATAAATATCGGTGCATTACAATATTTTAAGCATTTTAATTGTAGTTTAACATATTTATTAAAATTATATAAAAACTTGTCCTCGTCAACTAAATGTAGATTCTTGCATTCCGTCACACTTTTGCCATATAAAGACCAGTTTTATTAAATACTCAGCAGGTTTTAAGTTATTATATTTGTTCTTTACGATCTTTCTTCATTAATAGATATTTATGACACATATTTAAAATAATGTTTTGTTGTCAGGTTGGCAGCAATACTTAGGTGCACCAGTCAACTGGCTTTCGTGTTATCAGTGGAATTACATTGTGTTTACGGTCCTGTGTTCCTTCTATGTATAGTATTATTCTAAGTTATTAGCAAAGTATGATCGCCTCAAATATTTTTTATTAATGTGTGTTATATAATCTTATATGTTTAAACCTTATACCCATCAATAATTTTTTACAAGTAAAGAAAAAATAGAACTTCAAGCACCAACTTTAACTTTTAGCCCGTATTCAAAGACGTTTTCCTAACATTTTCCTAATATTCTCCTAACTTTTTCCTAACATTTTCCTAACATTCTCCTAACATTTTCCTAACTCCTAACATTCTCCTAACACTCACCTTAGGTTTAGGTAAAGGAAATTTTTTTAAGCCACGAAATTTAAATGATCGTTCCCTTGTTTTAAAAGTCATTTAGAGGCTTCGCATGATTTTTTTTAGTAAGAACCTAAGGTAGTTAAGTCAAAAAGTGATACCATTGTAAATAACGTAATATATCGCAAAATATCAGTGTTATTAACTTATTACCTGGATTTACGACACACTTTGTCGTATTAATAACTATCTACATAAATTTACATAATATAAGTTACTGTTAATCCACTTACCTTACTATTAGGGAGTTTACCCTGAAATTCTTTTAACACAATCAGATTTTTTATTTTCTATGGTCTGTTTGGCGGGCTATCGATTCAAAGAGGAAATTCAGTTGGTCCGGTGTGAATAATTCAGCCATTATTATACCAAAAAAAATTTACACAAACAAAAAAATTAGATGACAAAATACGAAAACAAAATTGTGTAAATGATTTAGCAAAATGAAAACAGTGTTGCACTGATTAACAGGTCTTCATTTAGACACCTTTGGATTTGTACAACCTGGTCCACGTTCAAACTTGAAATGCTTGATACTGCTTTATTTATGAAAGCTGTTACAATAATTGAACATTGTATTTGTATTAACTCTACTGTTTACTGAAAACATATGTAATTAAAGTTTTTAATATATTTAACATTCGCCAAAGCAAGGCCGCATTGTTGTTTATGACAAAGTGTGTCGTAAATCCAGGTAATAAGTTAATAACATTGATATTTGCGATATATTACGTTACTTACAATGGTATCACTTTTGACTTAAACTACCTTAGGTTTTTACTAAATAAAATCATGCGAAGCCTCTAAAAGACTTTTAAAACACGATAGGAGAATGATAGGAAAATGTTAGGAGTTAGGAAAATGTTAGGGAAAAGTTAGGAAAAAGTTAGGAAAATGTTAGGAAACGTCTTTGAATACGGGCCTTAGTCCCCAAGTCCTAAAATAGAACCTTGGGGGACTCTTTGATAAATATCTTTATGTGCATAAATTACATGCAATAAAATAAATACATTTATTATTCTTATTATCAGAATAGCAACTGATCAGAGCATTTGATCAGTTGTCAGAGGGTACAAACCCCAGATAATTGCCTGTTTCTTTTCTAATTTATTTTCAAATTCTTGGTATGTATTCTCATGAAGATAAATTTAATAAAGCATCGTGTTTACCTCCTCCGGATTTTTCTAACTGTAGACTTGGTGGGAGACTGCGGGATAGAGAACCACTTAAGAAGGTTACTGATGATCTCTCCATCAATACTTAGTCGTTTAAAGAATCCACTGACAGAGTGAGACACTTTGATATTGTCGCAGTCGTAAGTCTTGTTAATAATGAGCTCCAGTAGTTTCTCTTGGTTTGCTCTCCTGGGCTCCGGTAGACTGTCATACAGTAACTTCGGCAGCTGACAAATAGAAATTATTTAAATAGGTGATTAGGGCACTTATAAGAGACTAGTTTTCTTTAAAAGGTAACTATATTTCGCTACATCATCGTAGCATATTCATGTTAATCTAAAAAACAAGAAAAAAAAAAAACAAAGAAAAAGAAACCAATAGTATAAGTCAAATAAGAATGCATTAAAAAGTATATTGCAAATAAAATTAAAAAGTTACTTACAGAAATAAATAAACGATTAAATACTAAAGTTTTCCATTACAAGTATTAGTAAATTGATTATTTACAAGTCCTCCTAAACAAAATCAAATGAAGGTAAGAATTAAGGTCCGATATAAAATAATTACAATAAAAGAAAGGTAAGAAATAAGTCAGAAAGATAAATTGAAATTAAAATAAGAGCAAAAAACTTACATCAATTAATCTTAGCGAATCCTACTTAAATATTTACTGAACATATTGAAAGAAGTTACATTATACTAGGTTCTATGTATTTTCACTAAACAAAAAAGTATAAATATAAAACCAAAGCATTAAAACAAGAAAATTCATTGAAAAGCAACAGGTGGTAATATTTATAACCTTATCAAAAACAAAGAACCTGTAAGAAAACCTACTCATCTAAAAATAAAGGGTCCGACATATTAACAATATGATGCTAGAGAAGAATAGAAAGAAGAAATTGCGGTACAAATATTTAATTTAAACGTTGAAAAATACCACTGTAGTATTTATTTAAATCCTTAGCATCTGTTTAAAATTGATGTTATTCTCTTTTGTGATATGTGCAATGCTTCCAAAAATTGTCTTTTACGGTCATTCATTTCAAAGTCGATGAGTTCCGTTTCATTGAAATTGAAATTATGATTAAGGTTTTTAGCATGTAAAGATAGTGCTGTATATCTTTTCTTGACCGAATTTCCTTCTTAGCAGAAGCAATGTCAGCTTTGTGTTGATCTCTCCTATTGCTCCATGTTTGTCTGGATTCACCAATATATTTGCCGGGACAATTTGCACATGGAACTTTATAAATGAAACCATGGTGTTATCTTTTGGGATTTTATCTTTGAGTCTACTATAATAATGGTGTCCAATTTTATTAATTTTTAAGACCAAATTTTATCTCTTGAACATCATACTTCTTAAATGTGTTGGAAATAGTGTGAGAGAGGCCTCGGACATACGTTAAGCTGTTATAAATAGTTCTAGTGGTGGTGGTAGGGTTGTTATTACCTCTATTGATGCTCGGATTAATGGCTTTGTACCAAAGAGACCTAATCAGACTTAAAGGGTAGAAATTACTCAGCATATTAATGGAAAACTTTAGTATTTAATCGTTTATTTTATTTCTGTAAGTAACTTTTTAATTTTATTTGCAATATACTTTTTAATGCATTCTTATTTGACTTATACTATTGGTTTCTTTTTCTTTGTTTTTTTTCTTGTTTTTTAGATTAACATGAATATGCTACGATGATGTAGCGAAATATAGTTACCTTTTAAAGAAAACTAGTCTCTTATAAGTGCCCTAATCACCTATTTAAACAATAATGGAGACCCACACTAATCATAAGAAGAAATTATTTAATCAGTCAGTAGATGAGTTAAATTAAAGAGTTGTGGAAATTGACACTTTTTATCGTCGAATTTAAAAACAAAAAAGAGCTATCCGTATACTAGAGGGAGTTAAACAAATAGAAACTTGCAAACCTCTCTTTGTCAAATGGAGAATTATGACAGTCTATGGCTTATATATTATGGAATGTTTAAAGCATGTTTTGAGGAATTTGGGCTCTAAACAAAAACAAGGTGATCTCCATCGCTACGAGACTAGGAGAGGTTGTGACCTCAAACTACCATCAGTAAGACTTAATAAGACCTACAAAGGTCCTAGTTTCATGGAAATAAAAATATATAATCACCTACCAGATGGTATAAGAGCTCTAAAACCTCAAAAATGCTTAAACAAAGTCAAAGAAGTATTATTGCTTAATCCTATGTATGAACTAAATGATTATTTTAATTTGAACTTTTATAATTTGTGAATTTTTTCTGTTTTTTTTTTCTCATTTGTAATGTAAAGTGAATTTTATGACTAAACCAAGAATTGCTTGTAAATTTGATGGTTGTAAAATTATATAAATAAATAACTAAAACCATTTTACAAAGGACTTAACCAGTTTTTAAGAATTATTCAATTTGTTCTTCTTGACTCGATCCCATAAAAAATTTGGGTATGTGGAACCTCAGAACTTTTCGCTCATCCTCCCTGCTTCGGACTTGCTTTCCTTGTTCTCAAAATATACAATTCACACACACATACAAACAGACAACTTGGTAAAAACCACTCAAGAGGTCTTCAACCTATCTGAAATGGATAATTCAGGTAAAATATTAGTTTTGGAATATTAAAGCAAACACAATACTTTTCCAATGTACCTATGGTAAAAATGAGGAAAAGAAAACATTAAATTAAGTTTCTTTTAATATCTTGCTTTTGTTGAAGCAAATTAAAGTAGCATTCCACTTAATTTTGGTGAAGCACCTAAGTTAGCCTTTCTACTTTATTATATTTATACTGTAGGTATATAGGAAAACATGTGTTTATACTCAGGGTTTTACAAAATTATCTGTTTTAGGGGTGTTTAAAACATCTTGAGTAGTTTAAACTTGTTTACAGGTTTACAAAAAAAAGTCTAATGATGTTCTGCAATATTTAAGGCTCCCACTAATGAATTTAAAGAATGTCCAACCAATTAGATTTGAGTAAGAGTAGGTTAAAATATAAATTATAATATAGTGGTGTTTTGTACTGGACTTTGGCACCGGAGGTCCGGGGTTCACAGCCCGGGCTATGCTCTCAGTTTTTATGAATAGAATTTGATGTAAAAAGATTTCGCCAACTTTAGCTTTACTTTGAGCATAGTAGATGTGACCCACCCGAGGTGGATCCCACAGGGCGAAAACGGGCATTAATATTATTATATTGTGGTGTTTTTATGACGTACCAGGTGGATAAGGTAGGCGGCCGGCACAGTACTATCAGATGGGCTATCTAGCAGCACGGTTCTGGTATCAGACAGTACTTGATCAAGCACATGCCACATGTACTCCTGGGAGAAACCTTCACTCTGCTGATCATCAAACTTCTTCAAGATGAGTTTCACCAGCAGAGACTGGACAGGATCTAGACTCAGATCTTTCCCAATAAACTTATTCAGCAAAGGCAGAAGACTTTGCAGCAAACTCTGTAATATATAGAAGAAAGAAATAGAACTATTGAGTCAAAATTCAATTGCGGACACACTAATGGATCCAAATTTTGCCAATCCACTCCACTTTATCAACAAATTTTACAAAACAATTATCTAAAAGGACTCTTAATAGAAGTTAAACAAGAACCCCTCGGGGCTAGGGGCCACTATTCATTGTAGGAGCTAGGGTCTGCTATGTAGCGTCAGGGCTAAGGACCTCTACGCAGCATAGGGGTATAGCAAACATTAAAAACATACATACATAAAAACAACAGGGGAATTGTTTCCACGGAAACCAGACATGGAACAACAATTCCATGGCTGGTTTCTTTTTCCATTTTTAATCCAAAATATAATATAACTATAAATCGAGATAAATTATACTAATTAAAACTAAAGAAATTGAACTGGAATAATAAATAGTCCAAAACGAAAATAATAAACAGAACTCTTTTTTGTTCCACAGCCTTTGGCTGACTTAAATTGATAAAAGTAAAAGAAGATACAAAATCTTAAATTTCCAACCAGAAAATCAAATAAATGGACTACTACCACTACTACTTTCTTTTTCCATTGACTGGAAAAAATCAAAAGTCGCAAGCTGTCATAAGGGATGAAGTAAAGCAAAACAACATTAGAATATAGGCAGCAGAGAAAGACTGGTAGACATACCGTGGAGTTGACACACTCGAGTATCTGAAGGATCCTCACAGAGACATAGGTCGGTGTGGACAGGTTGGCTAACAGACACGTCATAGAGTTGAGACTGTTCTTCATTGACTGTCTTATGTCTGTTGGCAGCAGTGATCTTATTTCTTTATTAGGAGATAACTGTGTATAGCACAGTACTATAATTTGCCTACAAGTAAAAAAAAAACAGGTTAGCCACCAAAAAAGTTGTTAAACTATGTTTCTTAATGTATAATTTTGCTTGTTCATTCCCGGATGTCTATTACACACTTAATTGTGTCAAATGATATTAATCTATTCACTTTTAATTTCTTTTTACTTGTCCTAATTTATTCTATATTAGGCATATGGGAAAAGTATCAAGTTTACAAAATAAAATCCGAAACCGGGATATCACAGGAATTATCCATTTCAGGTGTTTTTAAGACCTCCAGAGTGGTTTTTACAAAGTTTTCTGTTTGTCAGTGTGTGTGCGTCTGTTATCCTCGTAGCTCCCAGTGTTTTTATGCAATAGAGTTAATACTTTGTACAAAAATCAGTCTTTAAGTGTAGATATGCTAAGTTAGTTTGCAACTTAAATAGTAAGTTGTATGTTGTTGATGCTCACAAATAATTGCATGTTGAACTTAGAATAATACTATATATAGAAGGAGCACAGTGCCGTAAACACAATGTAATTCCACTGATAACACGAAAGCCGGTTGACTGGTGCAACTAAGTAATGCTGCCAACCTGACAACAAAACATTATTTTAAATATTTGTCATAAATATCTTTTAAAGAAGAAAGATCGTTAAGAACAAATATAATAACTTAAAACACCTGCTGAGTATTTAATAAAACTGGTCTTAGATGGCAAAAGGGTGGCGGAATACAAGAATCTACATTTAGTTGACGAGGACTACTTATTATATATAATTTTAATAAATACGTTAAACTACAATATAAAATGCTTTAAATATTGTAATGCACCGATATATATATTAGTATTTCATGAATAATCAATCATTCACTAATTATAGAACATAATAATTCAGCAACCGGAAGTATTGCCAACTTTTTTTTTGAAAATTGTATATTGTTAGGGTGGCAGCATTACTTAGTTGCATCAGTGAACCGACTTTCGTGTTATCAGTAGTGCTCCATCTATATGTAGTATTATTCTAAGGTGTTGAACATGGCTGTACAGTGATTGTTATTACTGTAACAATTTGTAAGTTGTTAACATTTCAAAAGTCATGAAATCACACTTTACAGACAAGCTTTATAATTTACAATAATTGTTTAAAAAAATAGTTACTAACTCAGGGTCTAGTTTGAGTTCCTCAGCACAAGGTATTATCTGCTCTACAAAGCCCCTGTAGCCTGGTATGGGACTGAACACTTCTACCAACTTGACAAATATCTTTAACACTTTACTCCTTACAGATATATCGCTGTAATGGAGCAGTGCTGCCAACATGGGAACAGCTGGAGAATCCAACGATAACAGCGTGTTAATAAGGTTTGATTTGCTGCTCTGACAACTTTGAGTAAGAGTGGGAATCAGGCGATACAACGTGTTGACACTGGGAAGCAGCAGAGCCGAATCGTGCTCCCAACCATAAAGAGCACAACTAAGCAAGAAATAAGCACGCTTTTCATTCTCCGGAAAATTTTCCTGAAACAAATAACAACAAGGTATTTTAATTTTAAAAGTTTCTAGAGATAACAGGTTAAGAAGCCCAAGAAGAAGCACAGTCAGTAAGAAATTAATATAGCTATAAGCTTATTTAAAAATTGAATTAACCGAACTAAAGTTGAGTTGCTTTCTATACATATCAAGTGATACAAAAAAGGGTCCACATTTTCCAAGCAGGTATTAAACAAGTTCATGGCTTGATCCATTGAGCCATGGACTCAGCATTTTTTTTGTCCATAATGTGTCCGATGCAAGTTATGATGAAACAAGTCCTTACTCCTAGTTGAATGTGCAGATACTCTTAAGGAACATTTCTCCAGCAAGGCAGGAACGTCATAGTTATTATTCAAAATCTTATACAAAAATAGCTTCCATTCTTCTATTTAATAATGATTTCATATCTAGCTCCTATAAACTTTCTGTGTACTTTAGTGGTGACGAACCATTATCCTTGAAACCCAGTAAATAGTTAGTAAATCTTCTATGGCATCTTTCTAGATGTAATATTTGAGTTTTATATGTTTGAGACCAAACAACACAACAATACTCTAAACAACTTCTTAATAACGCATTGAACAGCAATATTTTGGCTGACTTATCATTATGTTCTAACAGGAACACAAATAGAGTCTATCATAAAGAAACAAATTATTAAAAAGACTCCTACAATCAACTTTCTAACAAGAGGCCATCATCAGTGCCAGGCAAACAAGTAATAAACGAATAAGTAAGGAAATATTATTCAATAAGATTTGAAAAAACTAATCACATTGACGTCTGCACACAGTCTCAAATGTAAAATCATTTAGACTCAAAAGGAAAACATAATTTCTTCTCACTGGTTCTGAGGATGACCTGTATTTTGGATAGCCTATATTTCTGGATAGACCTTTATTTGAACCCTTATTGAATTAATTAAAGCTACTAATCATTTTTACTATTCTTATTTGTTTGTCAGGCATTGATGATGTTAAGTCAGCACCTCATGTTAAGTCAACAACTATTTTCAAATATTGTTAATAAACAAAGTTAACTGTGGAGACAACCCTTGAATAAATTTCTGGTGTATACCAATTTTTAAAATATATATATATATTGCCAAAAATGTACAGTGCCAGACCAATTAATTGATGGTCTTAAATAGGAAAATGTGTTCCAAATTTAAAATAGATCTGAGATATAAATCATACAATGCATAACTCTTTACTGATGAAGTTAAGCATTACTAATGATTTAACAAACTTTTAGAGATTAGTCACTTTTTAAATAAATATTCATTTCAAACTCATCTATTATTATTTTAAACAAAAGAATAACTATTCAGTGTTGCCTGGTTTAGAACTAGGAAACTTTTTTCTGTAAAAATGTGTTGGTAACACTGGTATTTTGTTTATACTCAAATATAGTAGTGGGTGTTAAAAAAAACTATTAGATATGCCATAATAATGGGTACAAATGTCACTAAAATTCTGAAAGCACAACCATGCCAAGGGGTGGATTTTTTCACAAGAATAAACACTACCAAAAAGGCAATGGGAGCCTCAATGATCAGAGACAACTTGGCAAAAAAACCCACCCTTACAACACTTGGCAATAACTCGGTTTTGTCATTTTTCCTACATAATTATAATACAATTAAAGAGACGTAAAAATTTAGGAGATGGTAATATTTTTAGAATATATTATGTTCGCTAGAAGTATAAATTACTTTCAAGTTATTAAATGAATCACCTCTAAGAACAAGTTTGCAGATTTTCTGAAGATATTGGCAACTTTCTTATCCTTGTTGTTGGCTCCGTGGAAGAGAATGGTGATAATGTTGAGTAGCGGCTTATAAACAAGGGATGTGACATCAGGTACAAGACTATCGCTTGCATCGCTCTGGTCAAGGAAACATGATCTAGAGATAAAATTTAGCACAGCCTCGAGGGGTAATTTATTCTGCTTACACAAACTCAAACATCTCCTCAAACTATCAAAGTTTTCGAGGTCTTCTAACTCATAAGATATATCCTACAAAAATAAAAAAAACATTTCTCTTGCATTTGTAAAAAAAAAGTCAAATGATAAAGTCACATACATGATTAAAAAATTAGACGAAACAGAACTTTTCCTCATACTTTTAACTTCTTTTGCTGGTTCTGACAGTGCCAGATATATATATATATATATATATATATATATATATATATATATATAATATATATAATATATATATATATATATATAAATATATTATAACCATATGCATTACTATAGTAAAAACCAACAATAATACCATATTAGAACTGATGTAATTGCTGAATATTTTAGAGTCAAAATCGGACGGATGCCTGGCTAGCAGCAATAGAGACAAAAATCTATAAACGCTGTGCTGTTGACAGAGTTGTTCCAGATGATCCTTGACATGAGTTAGCTTGGGAAGCTGGTTGAGTAACGGTCTTAACAACTTCTTCTGGCTAACGGCTTCCTCAGTCAAGTCTAAAACATATTAAACTAAAACATTACAGTCTATTGATTAGTTTAAAAATCTTGACAGGTCAGTTTAGACACCACTGATTCTTAAGAAAAAAAATCCCTGCAAGAAGGGAGCGGGAAAAACTTTGTAAACAAATTAGGTTATTTTATTCGTATTTTCTTAGCAATGTTTTTTTTACATTTCTTTTGTGTAGTTTTATTTTAAAATATAATTTTTAAGATTAATTGAAAGAAGTTTTCAAAATGATGTAATCAAAAGAAGAACCACAAACAAAGTGAACAATTGCCGGGAAGAAGGTTTTTTCCCTATAGCGGTTATTGTGGTAGGGATTTTTTACTCTTCCTAAGTGAGAGGCTGGCAGCGGCTTCTCTGATTGGTCGATCACCAAAATACTTATGACTTTGGGGATTTTTAAACTAAACGATAGACTGTAAGCTATAAGATTAGGCTACATCGATATACTATCAGAATATAAAAGAAAAGATAAGCTAATATTGATAATTAAAAACAGTAGCGCTAGAGGAATTCATCATAAATTGATAAATAAAAGAGTCTCTCCACTTAATTACTTTATTAAAAAAAAAAGCTAGCTTTCAACCCCAGAAAGGTCATCATTGGTGCCGATGAGATGAAGAAAAGGAAATAAAAGTCGATTGTTGAGTACAGAACCATATGAAGTAACTTTACTCCACTTTAGCTAGTATGCATATCTCTCCACTTTAGCCAGTATGCATATCTCTCCACTTTAGATTGTATCAAAATTGCATTGTTGTAATATCCTAACTTTGCAGTAATATTCCTAACACTCAAGTGAAAATCCGCAATGAAATATAACATATAATTAATTCGCTTCATCAGGTTGCATTCTTATCACTCAAATTTAATCAAATAGTTAGTTATACAGGGCAGTCGAAAAGATAAGATAAATCCATTAGGATGTTCCAATGAAAAACATTAGGGAACGTCAGTGATCAAAATCTAAAAAATTATTCACCCTTTCGCGAGCAGATTTTAAAACTTTTATATGCTCTACTTTTCACATAATTTAATGTGATTTGGCTAGTTTAGTTTTGTATTTAGATGAAAACCCTGAAATTAAGGTTTAGGAAAAATTAAGTGTAAGAAGTAAAATTGTTTTATTTATTTATTAGTACAGAACATAAATTTATTTTTTAAAAAATAGTTACAATAATAGTACTTACTGTTTTTAGCAAATTGGATGAGTTTGCTTTTGTTTTTATCGAGTTTAGATTTTGAAATCAAATGACTCTTGGTGACTATGATGGGGAAGAGAATGAAATCGACCAGATAGCTGCTATCGGTGCAATATTCCAAGTATCTCTGCAACGCTTTGCTTAAATTCACCGAGTCATCGATCCAAGCCTTGATGAGAGTGCGTTGTAGAATTGCGCTGAGCGTTGTCTTATCAGCACTGTTCAGAGCTGGTTCGCACTGCAATGCAGCGCCGATGACTTCTGGGGAGTCGTCTTCTAATCGAGCAAGAACTGTATCGCACAGCCACCCAACCTAAAAACAATTTTCATGTATTTATTTTTCTCGTGTATAGGGTAGATAGATAACATAATGAGCAATAAAAAAAATAAAAAACAAGATTTTAACTAAATTATCAATTTCAGGTGTTCTAAGACCTCCTGAGTTGTTCTTACTAAGTTGTATGTATGTGTGTGAGTGAACATGTTCATTATTATCATAGCTCCAAGTGTGTTTATGCTATAGAGTTGAAACTTGGTACAAACGTGTAATTTTCAGGTCTAATTTGGCTATCCTGAAAATAATCCTTTATAGCGTCAATAAAGACAGCAAATATTTTGAAAATTCATAAAAACATGCAGTCCTAAGACAGACCAAAATATGTGTCAAGTTTCATAAAACTGATTTTACTGTCTGATGGCAAGCTAAACAAGTCCGTATACATACTAAATTATAAATTGGAGATTTCTACAAAAAACAAATTATTTTTACATTTTCAGAATATGGATCGGCATAGCGAATCAGATAAGATCAGGAAACAGTTTTGAGGTACCTTATACCCAAATTTTAAATTGCTTGGTTCAATTAATTAATAATATAGGGAGAGAATTACATCGTTTTGATTGTAGTTGTCTGTGATGTGCTTAATAGCCTCTACCCTGAGATGTGGTTTGGGGTGGACCAAGTTATCAAACACCTGGCACCTGGAAGAAGTCAGACCCAGGAGATGACGAAGCACAACAGCTACCTTGGAGTCTTTCAGTAACTCTGACGTGGCAGAGTCGAACCCTTGTGGGTTCACAGTCTGGATGCTGGACAAACACTCTTTGTACCAATCCTCATCAAGTCCCTGCCACTCCCAGATAAATACCCTACAACACATTATACATAAGACTAAGGCCCGTATTCAAAGACATTTTCCTTAAGGAACCCTTAAGGAGAATGTTAGGAAAATGTTTTTAAGCCACGGAAACCATGTTTTTTCCCACTTTTACATTCTCCTTAAGGAGACCCAACATTTTCCTTAAGGAACCCTTAAGGAGAATGTTAGGAAAATGTCTTTATCTACTCCTTGTATTGTAAGTTCTACATACAGTATTGTTATCTCACACTGTAAATGTACTTTTACTCCCTAGGGAGGAAAAGTGAAAATGTTGCCAACTTGATAGAATTTTTTAGTAAAATTTTTAGGAATTTTAGGAAATTTTCAGGATTTTTTTTCAGTGTTATGTTGGTACTACGGGTAGAATATACAATATACACACGCTAATGTTTAAATTATAAATATAGTATTACACATTATTCTATTGACAGCTTACAATAAAATAATGTGAAGATAGTGGCTTTATTCTCTCTTCATCAGAGTAATTGACATGGTAAGAATAAACTAAACTAACACAATAACAATTAAGGAGCTGAAGAATATATTAATAGTTGTTAGTATTAGTTCTCTAGTCGTAGATAAAATTTAATAAAATATGCAACAAGGGATGAAAGTTTTCAGCTCTCGTATTATCTCCCTCGTCAAGCCTCGGGAACCAAATTGTTAGTTAACTCCCTCGGCAAGCCTCGGGAGCTAACTAGTTTATCTCCCTCGGCCTACGGGCCTCGTGAGCTAATGAAGTTTCCTCCTTCGGCGCTGCCTTAGGACGAAACTTTAACTTGAGCTGTAAAACTTACTTTCATCCCTTGTTGCATAAATAACTATTGAATACAGGGCTAAATCTAACATAAAAAAACAGTTAATTACACTACAAGGGCTGCAAGAAAGTTTTACAGCTCAAGTTTAAGTTTGCTCCTGAGGCTGACAGACCGAAGAGGTTACTAACATTTTGACTCCAAAGGCACTACCGAGGGAGATAACATGAAAGCTAAAATCTTCTATCTCAGTTGAATATTAAAATTTATCAACGACTAGTCAGTGCAAACAGATATTACAAAAAGAAACTAATATTAAATTGCACTGGGAACTGTGATTTAATGGGAGATGGAAATCCATCCATAAACACAACCACCTGTTTTAAGGACTTTAGGAGATAGCTGTTGCGAAATGTTTTGATATCTTAATGCTTCCTATTCATATAGATCTGGCAGGCATCATTTACATTTATGTTGTAAATCAAAGGCACAGCATATGAAACAGGTTAAACTTGTTACCTGACTTACCCAGCCAAACTCGTAGGGGGGAGGGACCGATCCCTAAGGGGGCAAAATTCACACATCTACAAGGGAGTTACACTAAATTCTACTTTGTCAGAGGGGATGCATTTCTTTCTAGGGGGGGGATGCCTGAACTGAATGTAGACTTGAGGTTCATTAGGCTGATACCCAGACTGTCATGTGTCCAACTCCTCACTTGCCAAGTGAAATACAAGATGTGTGCGCCTTCTATATCAGTATTATTCTGACTAAATCTTACTTGAAAATCGAACCAGCTTCGGTATCATCAAAGTTCAAGTTTAATAAGGACTTGACATAATGCTTGAGACGCTGGCGACTCTCCTCATCCAGGTGTTTATCCTGGACTCCCTGTAGACACACTCTCACCATATTCACCACAAATGGCAGGGTCACCAGACTACGGGAGCTCCAGTAAGATACAGACTCTATGATATGGGAGTGGTGACTAAGTCGTAGCATAGCTTCTCTGCTGAGAGCACATGCAGAGCTCTGATTCAGCACAATGAACACCAGAGCAGTCTCTTTCTTCAGCTTTTCTGATTTTACCTGTTGGAAATAATACATAAATAAATAAGTTTTTTATTTCATTGAATTACATCACATAATAATAGATTGAAACGACTCATAAGATGTTTCTGAAAGCCAGCCAACTTTAGATCATAGATTTATAAACCAGCCTTGGAATTTCTTCAGAGGTGGTTAGAGGAGTTTAGAGGCCGTTAGTAGTAGTTCCTTAAAATGGGAGCCCCTCAAGAGTTTGGAATCTAGAACGGTAGCAAACAACTTAACTGACTCCATGTTGCAAAAGGATTTCTAATTCCAAAAGTTAAAGTTTGGGTTTTGTCTTCATCGATTTTACAGTAATTATCTTAAAATCATTTTTAAAGGCAGGTTCTTACTCACAGGGCTTTAAATATAAACTTGTTAAATTTATGCTTCAACTTTTACAACTCATTTAATTCAGCCAAATATGCAACTTAAATATTTACTTAATTTATTATCGTTAAGGCCCATATTCAGAATCTTTTTTAAAAAATAGGTTGTTCCTAGAATTTAAGGTGCAAAGTTAGGAAAAGGCTAGGAGAAACCTAGGAGAGATCTCTTCCTATCCCTAGGTTGTTCTAAAATGGACACTAAAGCTAGGAAAAACCCAGGAGAGATTTTTTTAATACTTTTGATTATTCTGAATACAGGTTTAAGTCTTTTAAATACTGTGAGTTTATACCATTACAAAAGCACTGTTAATTAAACAAGTAAAAGGCTTAAATTATTAAAGCTAAGGTATACTTAGCATTATATAAACTGTCAAAATTTTGTGTCCGCGATGGGGATTGAACTGGTAACCACCGAGTTGAGAGCCTTGCCCATTATACCAAGAGGAATTGCAGAACGGGAGTTTAATAGTTTTAACTACACTCTTACTTTTCTCCCATAGATTCAGACTCAGAGTTAAGTATAACTTGTTTCCCTCAACAAGAGATAGAAGAGTAGACTTCTCTCCCATCTGAGAAGTAATAAACAAGTACTAAGTAATAAACGAGAAGTACCATTGTACTTATAGTACGACACACGGCTAAAATCGATTGACAGCGCGCCAAAAATCTGTGAGGGAAAGAATTTATTGGTTCAGACCGACCCCGCTCTTTCCCCTCCACCTCATGCCAACCTCGGGATAAAAAAATACCTTTTTCGTAAATAAAATCATAAAAAGGCAACACTGGTTGTAAATATTTGTAACCTCGCGTAGCTTTTATTTCCCTCATTGTGCATATTGATCTGTTTCATTTCGTTTCGTTTCATTCCAATCTGTTCAATTCATCCAATTATTGCGAAGTTGTAATATGATCTGAGTGCCTATATTTGACGCTTGGACATTGAAGTATTCTTCAAGCATTTCCTGCTATTGAGTACAGCGCAGGATCCTGCTCTGTAAACCAAATGCCATGTCTTTCAATAGATGACAGTCTTGACTTTTTAAGTCTTGAATGCATATTGTGTCATATTACTTTTATAATAAAACAATACGCATTCAATTATACAAACTTAACACAAAGCAGTTTGTTTGGAAAAAAGTAATTATAGCTGACAATTTATTTAAATTGTCAAACTTTTATCAAAGAACTATTATGATCCATTGCATTACGTAATTAACAACTCCACTTAATTCATACTTCCCGAACAAATTTAAAACAACACTTAGTTGGTAAATTTATAAGATACAACAATATTCCTTCTTATAAAGTAAATAAATAATTTTTAAAAATAAAAAATACGATATCAACTAAAAACAAATAATAAAATTCAAAACATAACCTGACTTTCAGTGTTGCCAGTGTTGGAAATTTTTTTTGTTACATAAAAGAAGGGATTTCTTTATTAAAAAAGAGGGTTGAAAGCATTGAGATTTTGGCGGGTGTCAATTGATTTTAGCCGTGTGTCGTATTATAGAAATAGCATATAAAAATGTAATTAATTTAAAATGAAAATTGGAAATATGCTTGAGTACTGTATTGTATTTATTGGCAATAAGGGATTATTTATTTTTTATCTGAAAGTAAAATTATTTTCTTTAAACCAATACTCCACATTACTGGTTTTTAAGTTAGGTATCTTTAGGGCTATTTATTTATTAGATGGAACTAAACAACTAAACTATACTATTACTTTGTACCTTAGATAGTTTATTATAGAGCGTGTCGACAAGTTTATCAGAAAGTTTAGTTTTAGTAGA
The DNA here is from genome assembly GCA_018340805.1 of Microvelia longipes. Taxonomy (NCBI): domain Eukaryota; kingdom Metazoa; phylum Arthropoda; class Insecta; order Hemiptera; family Veliidae; genus Microvelia; species Microvelia longipes. The sequence goes on from JACMZG010001863.1 coordinate 2,997,635, forward strand.
GAGCCTAGCTAGTATGATGTACGAGGCCGAGGTGAAATCGACAAACTGAGAGGATAATCCCTTCATGATGGAGCCTAATACCAGACTGATGTGAAGATCATTAATGACTCGGCATTTCTCCAGTCCTCCAAGGATGGTGCTACAGTAGAAACTAAACAATGTGTTCAGTTTTGATGATCTTTCCTTACTCACCTAGACAATAATCAAATCAAATATTTCAAAATACATCAAAACCAGGAAACAAATGAACATTGAACCGAGAATGGCATTGCAAGAATGCACTTCTTCCAAACCAACAAGTGAGGTACATGTTACCTTGGATCCTTAAGCTTAAATCACACACGGTAATAAAGGAATCAATCAGGTACATAGGACCTTGAATCTTGTGGTTCATATTTACTTTACTCATTTTTATCACTACAGACTCACTTTGCTCCCCCTCCAGAAGTTGTCCAAAAAGAAAAAAAAAGATTTATACTCAGAAAGTTCACAGCAAATAAGTATTTTTCAGCAGGTATAACGCACTATTTGATATATTAACAGGAGTTCAAGTAATTCACAGGTTTTATCGTAGGTAGTAAGAATCCAAATTTTTAACACAGTAGTTCAGATCATCTAAATTTATATCACAGTAGTTCAGATCATCTCAATTTTTATCACGTAGTTCAGATCATCTATTTATATCACAGTAGTTCAGATCATCTCAATTTTTAACACAGTAGTTCATCTAAATTTTTTATCACAAGTAGTTCAGATCATCTAAATTTATATCACATAGTTCAGATCATCATCATCTAATTTTTATCACAGTAGTTCAGATCATCTAAATTTTTATCACAGTAGTTCAATCATCTCAATAACACAGTAGTTCAGATCATCTAATTTTTATCACAGTAGTCAGTTAACACACAGTAGTTCAGATCATCTCAATTTTTATCACAGTAGTTCAGATCATCTAAATTTTTATCACAGTAGTTCAGATCATCTAAATTTTTATCACAGTAGTTCAGATCATCTCAATTTTTAACACAGTAGTTCAGATCATCTCAATTTTTATCACAGTAGTTCAGATCATCTAAAGTTTTATCACAGTAGTTCAGATCATCTAAAGTTTTATGATCAGAATAATAAAATAAGTCTCTCCACTGATGTATTATTTATTTAAAATAAAGCATAACCGGCTTTCAACCAACTAAAGGTCATCATCAGTGCCGGTGAGATGTTTTGAAGCTAGGTTTTGAGTCTTTTCTTATTGAAAGAATCCAACCCCACTATTGCATAACAACCAAAAAAATAACATAAAGAACCTAGGCTGGGTTTGGTCAGCCTTAAATTCAAGACCTGCTGAGAGAACAATATAAAAGGGATAAATTCATAAAAGGACCTCCAATGACTGGATTGTAACCCATGACCTCTATAAGGTGGACATTTTTAACACTGAGCTACAGGTCCTTTGATATTAATTAATTACAAGCAGACATAATACAACACCAATATCACCTGTAAAACAATTGTTACCTTGACAGCTTCCAGAGGCATATTGCAGACAAATTTATAGAACTCTGTATCAGTCGCTGCTCTGTTGAGCAAAGAAGTTTTAGACAAAGGAGTTCCCGACTTCTTACTCAGGGCCAACCAGTTCCACTTGCCTCGATCTTCCTCGACCGGAAGTAACTGAAGTAATCGAGCAAACGTCATTGTTTCATGGTAGGGAAGGCCTAGGAATAATAGATCGTCAGTGTTGAACTCTTGCACATGGTATCTGGACAAAGTAATCAGTATTACTACAAAAATAAATGGACTACACTGTAATAGTTATTAAATTTGAAGGGAATTTATTGCACTACAGCTCAATTAAAGCTGTAGTGACCACTTCACAAACACATGGTTGTTTTATTGTGCGTCTCACTTTGTGGGACTTCAGGCCACTTAATCCACAGTCCAATCGTTTTGTAACCCTCTTTTCTTAATGAATTGGCCGAACAAAGATTTATCTCATAACCTTCAAGTTGGTTAAGCATAATATAATTGATCAGACTGTACCTCTTGTTAAGTGGTATAATGGATAATTATATAAACACCTTTGATCATTATTATAAGCCCTGCAAGTCCAAGCACAAAGTTTTTCATTGAACTTGTCTATAGGAATTGTAAGAACACTGTCATCTTATCAAATGAAAAGAAATGATACTAACCTGTTGACAAGCCACTCTATAACTTTATGACAAGGTTTGAGTAGAAAGTAAGGTGATAAGAGAATACACATCTCTCTGATATTCTTATTAAGTTTATCATTGATCTCAGAGGACTCGACACATCTCTCAAAGGATTTTGCCGACTCATCAAACAAAGTTTTCTCAAACTTGATGAAATCTGGGTTCAATTTTTTGAGCTCATCTAAACCACTCAGACCTGCAACAGTAAAAATGATTCATGAACCAAACATTTTCTTATAGATGAGATTTTGATGGCAGAACCAGTATTAACTACCTCACCTTTCAGAATTAAGATGGTTAAACCTTTTCAAATATAGAGAGGGTAAGGAAGGTGAGTGAGCCAAGCTCAGGTTATAATCAACTCTCTAGGCCTAAAATCAAGCACACTTGAGCTGCATTAAGTTCTACCTTTACTCACTGTTCATGGTCTCTTTATTTATTTATTTTTTCACCCCTTCTGTAGAAATTCATACAGTAGGGGTGAGGGCACGGGACACAGTGGTCCAACTCCCTGGTTTGAGGTGGCCCTAAAAAAACAGGGGCTAGTTGCATCAACAACCACTCTGAGCGCTAGTTTTCACCTTGTACAACTGTTATCAATATTTTATCAGTTTTAAATCGAGACGTCTATAAACTAGAATGTAAACAAGACAAATTTTCAGAACATTTTTAGTTGTTTATAAGATTATTTGTTAAGAAAATAAGATAAATTTAGCATTTTTTCCATTAAAAGAACAAATAAAAAAGCAATATAATTTCCATTTCTGCACGTCATGGTTATCATGATATCAGGTCTAGTTACTGTATGTATTTCTACACACTTTATTTCCTCCTCTATTCTCAATTTACCCCCTCATTTTAGTTACCACTAACAAGAAACCTCCTTTCTATAAAATATTTTGATAGTCATACAACTATAAAGATAAATCACGATAGTGGAATAGAATTAGATTCTCTTTCACTATAATCACGATATAGCAAATAATACAAACCTAATTGATAGACGGCCTCTCTGTCTAGATTAGCAGCTTCTTTCTCGTTAAATAAGAAGGAAGGTCTTTTCTTCTTGTGGACAAGCAGGGAGGTTTGCGGAGCCGCTAGCTGTCTCAGCTGTGAGGCCAAAGATGTATTCACAACCATTTTCCAACACTAATTCAAAAACTTTATATTAAGAGCAGTATTGTTCTAACAAGCATTCTTAAGATTTCTTAATGGTTATTATTGTTATTCAACGGCGCACATGGCATTAAAGGAGGTTATAGTTGAGTTGGTTGTTTACCAAAATGTGTCGAAATATCAAAACTTCGTTTCATCAACAACAAAATAGAGGCCTAGTTTCATTCAACAAAAATGTATATTGCAACATTAGAAAATAATTGACTGTAAATATTAAGTACTATTTCAATTCAATTCAAAACAGTCTTAATTTCTATAGTTCAAAATAACAAAACAAAAAAGTAGAGTAATTAAAAAGAGGTGAGTAATTTACATAATCTTAAGGAACCCACAAAGCCAAGCGCCCAGAGTGTGGGCACTCCAACTTAAGTAATAAATTAAAAACTAAGCACTAAATTGTGTAACACAATACTAATTTAGTTTATTTTACATAAATTTACTCATTTATGTTTAAAAAAACTTTTAGTGTTTTAGCCAATCATTGACATACGTAGCTGTTAATTATTTGCTTGCAAAAAATATGATTTTGGTTATATTTTTTATTCTAAATTTTCAATTTGTTAAATTAAAGTTTGTGATTTTATTTAAACTTTCTAACTGTAGTTTAGTTATGAAACAAGTTGCTTCATTACATATAATACGATAAGTACAAAGTTTGTTTGCAATTAAACCCAGATTTTTTTTAATAAATTGAGTCACAGTTGGGTAATGAAATTTACACGATCTGCTCACTTATCAAATCATTATCAAATTTAAATTTATAAATAAACATTAAATTTTAAGTTTTAAGTAATTGTTGGTTAATTAATTGATAAAAATTAATTTTAATAATGTTTAGGAATATTAATAAATTAAGGAGTTACAAATATATATCACATTCAGCCCGGATATTAAAGGAGAATGAAAGCAATGCTAAGAGTAAGTTGAATGAGTTGTTACTATCTATTGCTAAGGAAGAAACTGTCAGTGCCAATACGGTACAAATACCCAAGCCCAGGAGCAAACAAAGGTTGAAAAAGTTGGATAATGAGACCAAAAAACAAAACCTAGGTAAGAAAATCGTGGATGCTGCCAAAGTTATAGCTCAACAAATCCCTGGTGATGAGAAAGAAACTGAAGCTAAACTGCTGCACAAGTTACTCTATAAGAATAGTGAGTTGACCGAACAAGTTCTTAAAACATCTAATAATCAGTCTTTGAAGGATCTCCTCAGTAATATGGAGGTGGAAAAAGTTGAACAAGTTAAAAAACCGAAAGAAATTAAATTTGTTAATAAAGTTCGGGAGAAAATACCGAGGAAAGAACAACGCATAGATTTATTTCATGAGAAACCTTTGGGTATTTTCGATAAGATTCAAAGCGATAACGGTTTACGGTTAAAGATGTGGAACAGCTGTGAAGAGAGAGAGATGAAGTTGAGTGTGACCCACCCACCTTCAAACTACTTTGAACAAATGATCGACTGGACCAATAAAGGAATTGTTTGGAAATTTCCTATTGATAATGAACAGAATTTAGAAGAAGAAAGGAATGTGAGTTTTGCCCAGCATGTTCTGCTAGAGAATCAGTTAGAGGGTTGGTGCCCACCTGTCGGTCCTATTAGACATTTTATGGAGTTAGTTTGTGTTGGATTGAGCAAGAATTATTGGTTAACAGCTGCTGAAAAACACGATCATATTAATTGGTATAAAGAGTTCTTTAGTGATAAACGACAGTTGATTAAAGAAATAGGTGCTGGTGAGATACCGGAATAAGTTTTTTATTAAGATTATTAGTGAGAACAACCTTTATACACATGTATAAAGGTTTAAGTTCTGTCATGAAAATATTGAAGGGGGGAAAACCATGATGGAAATAATTTGTTTAGTCCTCAGATGGAAAATCAATAAAATTATTCCCCTCTTAGGGCTTTTCCGTTTAATAAAATTTTCTCGTGATAACTAGACTATAATTTTGGGGAGAGACTTTTATAGGGTATTTGTAAAACAAAGCTTTCAAGGTTTATATCTACAAGTTGTAAACCTTTTGTTAAAGACTAAGATTTATGATCTAATTAAAGTTCCCATGTATACATTTTACCCTTGAAGCTGATCCCTACTATTTCAATAATCAATAGCTATTTTCAATTTCTCACTGAAAGATTCCCATCTTCCGAGTGTTTGTCACTCATTAAATCCTGTAAAAAAATACTTCTAAGAATACTATAGTATGACACATGGTTAAAAATAATGTAAGGAATTTAATGAGGCTTGTCCTGGATGTTAAACCATGCCCATCATTTTATATCAATCAAACTCATTGATTCCTCAACACTATTTTTCCACGCTGTCAACTGATATTAATCGTGTGTCATAGAATAATTGGTACAAAGGATTTAAATGTAAATTTTTATAAAAGTGAAGTACCTAATAAATAAAAAATTAGGAAATGTGTGTCATGTTAAAAATACTTTAAAGTCTACACTTTACATCAAAAAGTATATTTTGCTGTAAAGTATGTTTCCCCCACCTTCTGGTACACCTTGTGAGATTGCTTAGTTTTATTTTTCTTTTGTTTAAAACAGTACTTCATCCCCTTGAGTAAAACAATAACCTTTACCCAAGTCATTTACTTCCATTTGTCATTTACTTTCATTAACCAAAGTCTTTTACCTTTACCAAACATTTACTTTCATTTGTAAAACATGGCTGTCATAATAAAATGTTATTGAATTAAATCAAACTTTGCAAATGGATCGTTAAGTTTTCTTTTAAATTAATATTATTAGCTCTTTAGAGTCTCATCAAGAAGTTAAAAAGTGAGAGGAAGTTGTTGTAACTAGCTTCATGTGTAAGCTTAATTTGGAATTAATATACTAATATTACATGGACCTTGGTCAAATGTTGTCTTTTGCCAGCGATATATTGAAATGTTTAAAAATGTTAAATCTTGAAATGTAAATAAAAACCATATTATCAAAAAACATTGTATTTCTGAAATTTAGTTCTTTTTTAGCCTCTAAGAAATAGCAATTATGTTTTATTTCTGAACTATATTAATAGCTATTCCTCTAAAGTATTTTTTTAATGAATAATTTGACTATAAGTTACTTTTTTTCCTGTAAATAAATAAATTTGAAGCTTTATTTGTGTAGAATTGATAAAAATGTTGTACAAACTGTTCATGGGTTTTTATGTTTTTAGCTAATAACATTTTGAATTTCTAGCTCAGTGAAGAAAAATAAATTATCACATTTTATAAAAAAAAAATTGGGTACAGAGTACCTCAAAACTTTTCCTCACCCTTCGCACTCGCTTTGCTCATCCTCAGAATAGGATGGATAACAAACGGCCTAGGATTATTAAACTTCGGACTCGCTTTCGCTTGTCCTTAGAGATTGGTTATCCTAGGGTTATTAACTTCGGACTCGCTTCGCTCGTTCTAGAATAAGATGGTTAACAAATGGCCTAGGGTTATTAAACTTCGGACTCGCTTCGCTCGTTCTCAGAATAAGATGGATAACAAATGGCCTAGGGTTATTAAACTTCGGACTCGCTTCGCTCGTCCTTAGAGTAGGATGGTTAACAAATGGCCTAAGGTTTTTAAACTTCTGACTCGCTTCGCTCGTTCTCAGAATAGGATGGTTAACAAATGGCCTAGGGTTTATGTACTTCAGACTCGCTTCGCTGGTCCTCAGAATAGGATGGTTACCAATGGCCTAGAGTTTATGTACTTCAGACTCGCTTCGCTCGTCCTCAGAATAGGATGGTTAGCAAATGACCAATGGTTTTTAAACTTCCGAGGTACCCCATACCCGATTTTTTCGATTATTTTTAACAAATAATAATTTAATTAGTATTAAAAAGCATACAAGAACGTTAAACTTCGCATGATCTTAAATGAGAAAAAGTTCCGTTTTTTACGCGGTTTTATTAAATTATTTTAATTTTTGGCGGAAATTTGTAACCTTGACAAATGTAAACAAACTTTTACGTTTATCAAAAGTGTCGCACTAATTAATAATTAAGTTCGTTTATAACTTTTTAACTAATTATTAGATCTTGATCTGAGTTTTTTATATTTGTTCCCATTTTTTTGCGGTTCTAAAAACGTGTTATATGTCAAAAAACACGTGTATACTTTTGGTATTATTAAGCGTTCAAAAAATTTTAAATTTCAAAAGTAAATAATTTCAAAATGACGGCCAATATCAAAACGAAATTCGGAAGATTTGTTTGTCATATTGAGAGGCACATTCCTGCCAAATTTCAAGTTCATCGGGTAATTTTACGATTTTTTTAAATTTTTGCTGACTTATTAGCAAATAGGGTTAATGGAGACATAAAATTTTGATATTCCGGGCAGCACAACTGATTTTTTAACTATCTAGCATAAACACAGTGGGAGTTATGCGTGACACAGACGGACATCAAGCTGAAATCGGTTCAGATGGTCCTAAAGAGATTCAAGTGAAATCTTGGGTTAAAATTTTTTGGGTGAAACTAATATTTTTCCTCTATATACCTTCTGTATAAGAAGGTGAGGAAAAGTAAAAATGGATTGTAATAATAATGAAATCAAGCCCCTAGCCAGGTAGGGGGCATGGAAAAAAATCCCCCTCTGACGAAGTAGTTTTCGGTCCCTTGTAGAAGTGAGAATACCCCCCTCCCCCTCCGGGCTTGGTTTTGCCCAAGGATCTTTATTCAAGATCCTTGGTTTTGCCCAATAAATACGGTAGGTCTTGTTGCTGTGTTAAAGTGAAACTTACTCTTGTTATTTAAGTTTAATTATTTCATTATCTTAAGTTTGAAACGCCCCCACACTCAGGCTTTGCCTTGTGGGTTACTAGTATACTTTTATGTAAATTTGTTTTTGTATTCCTTTTTAATCTTTGTATACTTGTAAATAAAGGAATTGTTTAAAAAAAATCTCATTCAATTCTCTTATTCTCGCAATACTTTTCCAACTGTATAAATAAGGAATAGTAAAAGTCATTTGGAACGCTATGTTGTCTCGATTTTTTGAGGTCGGGGCCTGGGCCCCCAAAATGTTGATGGGAGATCCGACCAAAAAAATTTAGTATTCACTCAAAATCTCTTTCAAGCCAAAAGTAGTTGTTTGGTCAAAAAAAGTTGTTGATTTTGGTGGTCAGGGTTTGATAGGATTGTATCCCAGTGTGTGCTCGGCCTGATTAAATAACTCAACTTTTATTTGAAAATATATTGTAGGGTTTAAATCTATTTAGGTTTTATAGTCTCTGGTTTAATTTGTTTTAAACAACAAGAGCATAAGTTTGGAAAAAAGAAGCAGAGCTGCTTTTTCAAAAGGGGTGCCGTTTTTAAACTTTTCTCAGTGTTACCAACCAAACTTATGATTTAAAAAACCTTCGCGCCAATTTGTAAACTAAACCCAGATATACGCGAAGTTTATTTTGTTTTTTTTTTTAAATTTGAATTTATTTATTTTATTGTTATTTGTGAATTACAGATTTTTGCAATTACATTTTAATGTTATATACTTTTATATTATAAAAAGTTACCTGGTGCTTACCACCAGTTAAAGTTTAATGGTAGGCTGCCATGGAAACTGTTATATAAACAAAACAGTTGTCAATAACACCTTTCAGAATTGGAAGGGTTTGTGTTTAATCATGTTTTGTGCATCCAATGGCCGAGTTATTTATTTTAGGACAAATTATTGGTGCTAAAGATTTTGCCAAATCATCTTTATTCTGCAAGTGGTCGATTCAGACAGGTAAAACTCTGTTTGATTTATCAAATAACAGTTTTGACCGCGTATACAAAGGTATTGGATATAGTTATATTCAAGCCAGTGGCGTATTTCGTTGTGGCCTGTGGGGGGCTCCCAAAAAGTTGACATGAAAAATGTTGTCTTATATTATTTTATTTAATTAAATGGAGCTAATGTCCATATTTTGTAAGTGTATGGGTTGTGTATTTTACCTATATATTAGGTCTCCTATTAAATTTAATATAAGTGTAGTCTATCTTAAGATCATGAAATTCCAGGGCCCTCAGTCTTAGTTTTGCTGTATAATTTACCTACAAATAGAGCCCCATTATAGTCTCTCTTAACATCATCAAGTCCTAGGGCTCCTAGTCAGAGTTGTGCTGTATCTTTTACCTATAAATGGGCCCTTATTAGATTATAAAATAGTCTCTTTTAACATCATCATGTCGCTGGGCCCTCAGTTGGATTTGCCGTATCTTTTAGATTTGCGCATACTTAGCTCATAAGTTATACATAGGTATAGTCATTATTCCAAATTTAGCACTGCAAAGCATTTACGCTAATTAAAATAATAAAAACAAATGAAATGTTTTTGCACATTTTCTTTGGAAAAAATAAGCCTAATCCAACACACAGGTAAACTAAGTAAGAAAACTAGTGACATGGAATAACATTTTAAGTCAACACTAATGTAGTCTTTGCAGCCAACAATTAATATTGGTGGACACTTTAACAGCCCAAACTACGGTATGAAATTCACTTGTCTATTCTATTCCACTGTAGTTAGAGTATCCATAATGAATCCCCCCCCCCAAAAAAATTAAAGTAATTGAATTTGTTTATAATCCATGGTGGTTTTATTACTATAACTTACCAGGATTGTGCAAAGTGCAGTGTAGATTTTAGGGGGTTAGCAGTTAATGTCACTGAGCTTATAATGTAACTTACATTGAAAAAACTTAAAATGAGTATCGTTTATTTATATCTAAATACCTTTTTTACAATAGTTAAATTATAAATCATATGTAAATAAAATAATATATATTGACCATTTTTGTCGCATAAGCTCAAGGCTTGTGCGGAACACTGAAACGCGTGCACAACACTTATTTTCATTTTTGACCGAACTTACGTCAGTTCTTACACTTTAGAAGATTGGAACAGCGCGTATGTTTGTTTGTAAATGTGTGTGTCTGTTTGTACATTTGTGTGTTTGTTTGTACGTGTCGCAATAACTGCCATAAAAATGTACCGATTTTCATAAAATTTTGTATAGATGTAAAATTAACTATGTGTCAGAGCTGTATAGTTTTTGGTAAGGAATAAAATGCTTACTAGTTAGAGAATGATATTACAGCATTAATGAATTTTTAAAACTTTAATTGTTTTATGATATTACTTTATGTATTTTTTTGTCTGTTTTTATCTTTCCTAATTGCTTTTTGCTCTGTACTCATTTTTTAGGAAACCAGACATTTTATTTGAACTATGAGTGTTTACTGTAAATAATTATGATCTTTTTATTTATTAAATTTGTTTGAGTGTTCTTCAGACCACTGAAGATAATTGAGGTTGATAAATTATTTTTTTTTAAATTTAAATTGTCAAGATCAGCATTTCTCAACCTTTTTGATACGAGACTCAAAAAATTAAACGGTAACCCCCCCCCCATTGTACTTTTAACAAGCAAGTTTTACAGGCTTAGTTATCTATTAGATTTTGAATTATGGCCAAATTAAGAGTAACCCGTGGTGTAGTGGTTAAGGTACACGGCCAATACACGGAATGAATGGACTTGAGTCAATCCCAGCACGGGCCTCTAGGATTTTTATAAGAGGGATAAAATTCTGCGTACCACGTCCTTCAGAAGGGACGTAAAGCCGGTGGTCTCGAGCCTGTGCGTTGTCAGGTACTCGTTAAAGATCCCTTACCCTAAATGAAACTGGGTATAGGCAAAATTTAGGACCCTCATAGTAGATTCATTATAATACTATACTGTTTCTGCCTTGTAGTTCAAAGTGTGTGGAGGTTTGGTTAAACAGTGAGGGCACGTGTTGTTCCTAGTTTTCACTAGACTATAAGAGTCAGTGAAAATATGTATGATTGCTTGAAAAAGCATGAGAGGAACCATAGAAATTCTCGGCTCTTCTGTCTAGATTAGATGAAATATACCTACACTTGAAATTAAAAGGAGTAGAACACTATCTTAGGGAGAACAAATCAAAAAGGGCCCAACAACGTGGCCTACTTGCCTGGTAGTTACTACCACTACCCCCCCCCCCATGTTACTATTACAATTACTATTATGGCCAAATTAATTAAGTTAAGAGTTACTTACAGACTACTGTATTAATAGAATAGTAAATTATTATTTGTTAATACCATTTAATATAATTGTTCGTACTTACTTATTTTGTTGAAGCATTACTGTCTAAATTACTAGCTCCATAGGGTACTTGATGTTATTAATTAGAAATAAGTAACCCATTGTGATTGCAGGTAGTGGGTGGAAGCTACTGGAAGGAGTTTCGGAAGGGCAGACGCAGGTTGATAATCCAGATTATGACGGAAACATATACTGGTCCCACCCTATAGACGTTCACTACGCTACTAAAGGACTGCCAGGTAATCAGCTATTGGGTTTATTCACTATATTTGGTGTAAAGTCACCTATTAACAATAATAATAATATTTCTTCATTTTATAAAATTATTTCATTACAAAAAATTGTAAAAATAAAAATCATTTTACAATTTTTATTTATGCTTCTGTTTTAGCTTTATTTGAACAAATTATTTTTATTTACAATATATGTGGTGGTAATTTATAAAACCTGCCCCTTTTCTACACCTCCAAAAAGCAATACTGCTTGAACCTTGAGATGTAGTTGTAGATATTAAATATTTCTATAAAATGCCTACCTTAAAATATAATTTAGTGATCGACCCAGTTTCTGGTTTGAAATTAACACATTGCCTGCAGATGCCGCAGGTTTTAGTATATGAGATCTGATGTCTTTAGAAAGAGTCGGCTGGTCTCATTTGATTTGAACATCAAAAATGAGGGCGGAGAAAACTTGCCCCTTTATCAAAATGAACTTATGGTACGATTTGCTGTTAAATAGATATCTTAACTATCTTCTGACTGGGCCGTTAAGATAATATAATATATAATAATAATAACTTTAATATTTACATTTTGTCTGAATCATAATTAAATGGTATTTTTTACTCGTTTCAATCACTTTTAATATTTAATATTCACGTAATATATTTTTGAGACAATGATAGTCAAATAGAATCAACTTGTGAAATGTAAACTATTTCCTGATTGTATCCAATCTTGTGGGTTAAACCTTCGTGGCTGAACAGTCAGAGTTTTTGTGTCTCTCCCTTGGACTATTATATTATTTCTATTAAGGTTATTATGACTGTTACAGGTTGGCCTAAAATCCAGGTTCAAATATACCACTATGATGGATATGGTAGGAGTGAGATATATGGGTATGGACAGATATACATTCCTACAACTCCCGGCTGTCACACTGTAACCTGTCATGTTTGGAAACCTTTAGGTGGGTTATATTTTACAATCAGTGTAGGTTTAGAACAATATTAGTATGTGTAGAAGGAGTATATCCTGTGTATTTCACTGATATCACAGATCTTGTACTGGCGACCAGTGCGACTCTATCTTAAAGTAATAACCCTTCATAGAGTCTGATATTACAACTTTATGATCAAACTATCTAAATTTTAAATCATCTTTATTATTAATCATAATATTATGGTCAAATAAAATATTTTAAAAATTAAAATTATATAAATTTAAATCTTATAAATGGTAATCACAAATATGCATTTAGTGTTTTTCGATACTTCTCTTGTGAGCACTATAATTATTTATTTTTAATAATAGAAATAAAATAAATATATTTTTTATTTGCTTAGTAAATGCAAATAATATACTATAGCTTAAAGTCAAATACATTTGACTTAAATACATAAAATTAATGGAAAACACCCAACAATGCATGACATAATTCATTTTATAATAAACTTTGATAAATTGTAAATTGGTTTTTTGGAGAGAGATTCCTTGCATTTTGTTTTAAAGGATTTTATTTCAGCAATAGCTTTAATGTCTTTTAGCAAAGAGCTGTATAATACCACCCCTGAGTAATCTGAACTAATTTTTATTAGAACTAAGGTTAGTTCTTAATAAATTTTTATTTCCGGTATTATAGTTGTCCTTATCTCATTTTTTTTGTATAATCGCCCAAATTTTTCTTTATTTGAACTGCCAATACATCTAAGTAAAGTAAACTCGACTCTAAAGGTAAGAATTGCAGTTTTAAAATAGGAGTAAATTTTAATATGAAAGAGGAATTCATTAACCACGAAGCATGGCCAGTCAATATAACAATTAGATGTTTTTTATTCCCCAGAATAATAAAGGAAACAAACAAGTGACAAGTGGAAACGGCAAGCACATTATCATAGATTATCATAATATGCAGAGTGCGAGGAATAAAACTAATGAACTAGAACTTAAAAGCATGGAAAATGATACAGACATAATAATTATGACCGAACATTGGCTACACCAAGAGGAAAAGGACCTATATATACCTAAAGGATACGAGATGGCCTCGGCCTTCTTTAGAAACAATAACAAAACTCATGGAGGAACTGCTATAGTTACCAAGTGTGGAATCTTATATAAAGAAATAAAAATTGATAAAGTAAGTGTAAATAGTCATTGCGAAGTGTCAGCAATAGAAGTAATTAAAGACGGAATCATATTTGTTTCAGTATACAGAGCTCCGAATGGTGACATAGATATATTTAAAGTAAACATGGAACAAGTATTGAATAAATTAGCTAAAAAGAACAAAATGATAATGGTTGTTGGAGATTTTAATGTCCAATTTCTAGAGAACAATGAGGAGAGCCTTGCAGTAGTAGACCTCTTCAAAAGCTTCAATCTTAAGAAACAAGTCAACGAACCAACTAGATTAAAAAATTGTATAGATAATGTATTTACCAATATACCAGATCAAAATATGATCCTACAGATTGGAAAAGAAGATATATCTGACCATAGATCAATATACATCAAAATAATGAAGAAAACCAAAGAATATCCAGAAGCTAAAGAATACAGCCCTATAACAAAAGAAGGAAAGAAAATCTCTATAGAATATTGAACTCAGAGAATTGGAGCTGCCTTGAAGATAGCTGGAATATTAATGATAAATTCACCATTTTCATGAAAAAATTGCAAGAAATGATCAAGGAATGTTTTCCGACCAAATTGATTAGAGGAGTAAAAAGAAAACATAAAGTTGAATGGTATGGAGAAAATGAGAAAGAATTCAAAGAACTAGTGGACATGCTATACAACATGGGAAAATCGGACAAAGAAAGCAAGGAATGGATAATTTATAAAAAGAAGAAGAAAGAATATAGAGCTCACCTGAAAAAGACTAAATATACGTATTATACTGAAAAAATTAAAAATACTGATGACAAAGGTAAAACAGCATGGAAAATAATAAAAGACGAAAGTGGCAAGTCAAATCAATCAAATATTAAGAATGGTATTTCTAGCAATGAATTTAACCAATTTTTCATTGACAAAAGTAAGGGAACTGAAAAGGATTATGAATTAGCTAGAAATATGATAATCCAAGCTGAAAAAAAGACGAAGAAAAAAGAAAAAATAATGTTTCTCAAGACAGTGACTCTTCAGCAAGTTTTCAAAGTGGCAATGAAACTAAGCAATTTAACAGCAAGAGACGCATACGGTATGTCAAACCAGTTGATTAAAGATATTATATTATTAATACTAGCTCCATTAACACTTCTCATTAATGAGTGTCTTAGGATTGGTTATTTCCCAGAAATATTGAAGTTGACAAAGTAGTTCCTATCTATAAGAAAGGAAAGAAGAATGATCCTGATAACTACAGACCAGTGTCGCTAGTTCCAGTTATAGGTAAAATCATGGAAGCTATTGTAAAAGAACAACTATTAGAACATCTGGAAGGGAATGGTTACTTGCCGAATAGTCAATATGGAAGTAGAGAAGGCAGATCTACCATAATGGCAGTGACTAAAGTAGTAGAAAAAAATAATAATAGGTCTAGAAAACAAGATCATGTAAATTTAACGTGTTGTGATTTAAGCAAAGCATTTGACACACTGCCCCATGATATCTTTCTAATGAAAGCCAAACATCTGAATATAGAAGGGAATGCCTATAATTTTTTTGAATCACTACTTCAAGGAAGAAAGCAATATGTTTGTTATGACGGATCTATATCAGAAGTACAAGATGTTGTTGCTGGATCTGTACAAGGATCAATATTGGCTGGTTACGTTTTTGTAATGGATACATACGACTTAGAAGCATATCTAGAGACCCAGGAAATGCAACCGACCCATAATGTTGTTGAGGAAGACCTCTGCTTTTTTGTAGATGACTCCAATGCCATACATACACACAGTGACAAACAAATATTGAAAGAGGAAGCTGAAAGGAGAATGAAAATAATAGAGCAATGGTACAAGGCCAACGGTTTTCTTCTCAATCGAGAGAAAACTCAAACTATTACGTTTAGCCTAAGAGAAAATGAAAATCAACATCCAATCAAGTTTCTTGGTATTGTTTTGGATAATAAGCTAACTTGGAAACACCATATACAAATGGTCCATAGCAAAATATCTTCGTATATTTTTGTCATCAGAAAATTAAAAAATTTGTTACCAAATAATATATTAATTGTCGTTTATAAAGCTATGATACAGAGCCGAATAAATTATGGAATAGTGTTGTATGGTCATGTAAATATCAACAAAATATTAGTGCTACAAAAGAAAGTAATAAGGATTATAGCCGGAGTAAAAAGTGATGAGCATTGTAAGGGATTATTTAAGAAATTTAAGATTATGACTGTGATTAACTTGTATGTATATAATGTGTTGTTATTTGTTAAGTTAAATCTAAATAGTTATAAATGTAATAGTGATGAGCATAGTTACCATACGAGAAATAAAACTAAGTTAACCATTCCATACCATAGATTAGCTAAGATGGAAGTGGGCCATTCAATTTTAGGAATAAAAATGTATAATAAAGTACCGGAGCAGATCTCTAAGTTACCATTTGAAAGCTTTAAGAGTAAAATCAAGTCATGGCTAACTGAAAATGTATTTTATAATTTAAAAGAATATTTTGATAGTGATATGTCTGACTTAAATTAATGTTAGTTAATAGTTATTAGTAATAAGTTAGGTATGTTAAGTTTGTATGTGATATAGTTATAGTAGGTTAATCTGTGATACTAGTTTTAGTTCTTAAGTTACCCTACTGTTATTTGTCTAAACAAACATTTATTACCTCTTGACTGATCCAACATGTTACCCAAGTTTGTAATTTTTTTGGAAATAAACTTATTTATTTATTTATTTATTTATTAAGTATTTTCTTTTGAATGAGCAAAGATTTACGCACACAAGGTGCATTGTGTGCGCACACTAGGTGCCCATTCCAGTACTGGCCACACCAAATGCTGCTTAAATTCTGTGATCTAATTACAACTAGTCTTACTTACGTTGCTTAGGTTATTGTTTGTGGCGGGATCAATTAATTTCTGTTTGTCATAAATATAATTATTTAATTGATTGTTGTAGGAAAGCTATCAGACAGAGTGACAGAATTCTTCCTCGGTGGAGGCTCTGTGTTGAGAAACCCTGAAACGGTCTTTAACGGACTTGAACGCTACAGACTCAGTACCCAGCCCATGGGGCAAGTCTCCTTTGAATTTAACATCATCCATAAGGATTTTAAAAAATACGGAGTAGAAACTTACTGACATATTATTTTCATTAAAATAATTATTTGACGATTTTAATTGAGAAAAAAATATCTTTTATAAATTCAAATATTAAGCAGTTTTTTAGTGAAAGAAGTTTGTGTATAAAAGTTAAATTTTAAATAGTTTTTTTTTAAATTAAATTTTATAAAAAAAAATATTAATAAAAATTGAAACGGTATGCTCTTTTACTTGTGCCACAGAGGTAGTAGACAATAAATTAATTGCTTAGAAATTTTGCTAAAATATTACAATAAGTAGTACAATATAAATTAAATAAATTATAGAATGTAAAATAATAAGTTAACATATTACAATCTTATTAACAAATTAAGTAAAAATAATAAAATAGGTATAAAAAAATGCAAATAAATGAACGAATTTGAAAAAATAATGAGTGAAAAATTTTGAAAAAGTAATAAATAAGTGAATAAATTTAAAAAAAATAATGTTTAGATTTAAAAAATATAGAAAATAAATTTATAAAAATAAATAGATTTCAAATAAATAATTAGGGAATGATTATACAAAAAATTAAAAATTAAGTTAAGAATTTTTTTAAATGATTAAAAAAATAAACATAAGTAATTTTCTAATGAGAATGCGCATTCCCTAACTCTGTTCAGGGGTGTGAATTAAGTTAAAATAGGATAGATTAATTTGACTTAATAAGTGAAAGTATTAAAATTAGCTTTTAAGTTTAAAGAACTATTAAGTAAAGAAAGAAGTACATAGAAAGTTTCTACACTTAGAAGTGTAGAATTTTAATTTATAAATAATATAAAAACAAAGTAAAATTTTATGTAAATAATAAGTTTTTTGTGTTAGAGAATGGTTTTAAAATTTAATCATTTTGACAGAGTTGTAGTTGAGTATTGAGACGTATTTTCTGTTATCTGAAATACAAATATTTACTTTATAATTAAAAGCTGAGTCATGCGGTTGGTGGCTGCAGCTCTGTGTGTTTTAGTTGCGGGGTGTCTGGGGGAGGGAAGCATAGAGACTGCTACGGAACTGAACAATTTGTTCACGTGTTCAGATAGCGAATGTTTGACGGATCAGAACGAATTAAATGTTTTGGAAACTACGACTATTAATGATGATAAAAGTGTTGAAGTTAGAAACGAGGAAAAGGATGACTTGGCCAAAAATAATGACAAAATAAATGTAGCCAAAAATAACAAGGAAACTAATGTTAAAAACGATGCGGCAAAAATTGAAAGTGATAAAAAACAAAAGGATAAATCAAAAAGTGACCAAGAAAATAAAGGCGACAAAGCAAAAAGTGAAAATAAGACAAGAAAGGATAATGGGGATAGTAATAAGTCTGCTGTTCCCCCTGTGAAGAATAACCCCGGACAGAAAGACAATAAGAACTCGACAAGTAGTGAAAGAATGATGAACGAAACCAAGTCTCATCACCACGAGAATGGAAGGTACAGGAAAATGGTGAAACCTTGCATCTGTGATTTGATGGTGAGTTTATTTTTGATGATGGTATTATTAGTATTTTAATAATAATAAACAACCAATTATTATACAAATAATTGTTAAAATAATTAAATAAATTAAAAAATAAACAAATAATTATACAAAACAACAAGCAATCTGTCAAGGGTAGTTTTATACCTAAACATAGATTAGTTTCATTCACCTATATATCTGTCATGTTTTTCTCTAAACTATGGAAACTATAGACAGACATATTGGTCAAACAGAAACAGGCTGTTGCACAAATATCAGTTTGCTTATCAAGCTGCTCAATTTGGTGAAAGTGCATTACTACTTGCTGTTGATGTAAGCTGCTTTTAAAAGCAAAGGTTGTGTTTTTGGTGGTTTCTCAATATTGAACATCTTTCCAACTACTCTCACACGACTCTTCTTTGAGAGAATGTGGTGTTGAAGAAGCTGATGATGGACAGCCTCTATGTTTTTAGTGGAAGAGTTATAGTTTCTGTGGCTAGAGAGAGAGAGAGAGAGCTGAACCCCGAGTCATTTAGGGGTTGCCTGCAGGGTTATTGGACTTAGGGAGGCTCCCTTATTTTGGAGCCTTGTGGTTGGTGGCATACTTGGCTGTCTCAAGAGTAAATGCTTTATTCCTGTAAAGCACACTGATTACATAGTCATCTCTATCTCTGGGAAGTTCATAAATACTGCCCTGAAAGTCATTCAAACACAAGATAAGGCACAAGATAGGACAAGATAGGGGATTGACATAAGATAAGGCTTATCTTATGTCACAGTGTTTCTGGTAGAAATATTTGCTATTAATATGTGCTTAATAGCAAGTGTTGGAAAGTAAGACGCATAACAATTTGTGAATGAACAGGTTGACAGCTGAGTTGACAGCTGGCAAGCTGGCTACTTTGATGTCAGATATTTTCATGCGTCAGAAAGTCAAGATTAAGAGTCAGTCGCAATTTAGGAGTCCTTAATTTATTAAAATCATTAAGTTGTTTTAAGTCAATCTTATCATTTCAAGTCAGTCAGTCTTTTTAATAGCAAGTATTAAAAATCAAAATCAGACTTTTATTAAAATTTTACTGATGGCTAAGGTGCTATTAAAGCTCTTGATTCATAAATAAGTTAATTCTAAGCTTATGTGGAAGTGTTAGGTGACACCTATCTGGTGTGAATCAGATAGGTGTCTGATCATATGAACAGTCAGGATCCCTTGCAATAAAGGGGTTTTAGACTGAATATATGTAAAAACTATAGCCAAGGGTGTAGTCAAAGATTGGCTCTTAGACAATCACCTGCACCACTGGGGCAAATTCTCTGACATGAACCACAGTAAACTCATGTTAAAAGGGCCCATCCCAAGCTGTCTGAGGATTTCCTTAGACTAAGTAAAAAAATGAGTATAGAACAGTAATTGGACTATTAACTGGTAACTTTCATCTTCGCGAATATCTTCATACCAAAGATATTTTTAAAGATAACCCAATATGTAGGGTTTGTGAATTAAGTATTTAATTGATAAAGTCTACTGTTTCTGTATTGAAGCAGAATACAGAACATCTCAGATACTTCTGAGATGTGATGCCTTTTAAAGGTTCTCTAACTTACGATGAAGCACTTTACTAATGAATCACTAGTTAAGAAAATCCTGGACCTAGTCTGGGGAAAAGGATTATTCTTACCTGGACTAATTTTTGTTTGCAGAAAGGTGTTTGTGATGTAAACTGTTGCTGCGATGAGGACTGCACCTCTGAATCCAAGGCTGTGTTCTCTCACTGCTCTGACATATTGGATGGTATCCATCGCACTGACTACTGCTTCAGATCTAACCTTGTCTTCAGGAACAACACTGCCTACAAGACTTTCAACCTTAGACCGGGACTGCTTTGTATTGCTAAGGATAACCTTCCTGACACCATCAAATACTACACTCATAAGGTTTGTTTATCATGCTAAGTGTGTTGAGCACAATGCCTTGTGCCCAACATTCAACAGGTCTAAGTGCCTTGGAGATAATCTCCACTGGAAAAAAAATGCTTAGTGTATGTTATGACATCTAAGGACGTATGACACTATTTAAATTATTGGAATCGTTGCAGTTCCTCATACTTACCACTGGCTTCACTTGTGTTTGTAGATATAATTTATACCAGCTGTATTTATTTGATTTATTATGTCACTTTTTATTTATTTAATATCTGCAAATGTATTAACTCGATGTATTTTTCTGTCAGGTGATAAATACTGAGAAGAAAATATTGAATGTATTAAAGAAAAAAGACTTCTACAATTGGAAACCGAATAATCTTGGTATTGGCAACAGTGATTTTGTTGAGCTTGATAATCATCATCAGTATAAAGTTGGCAGCCCTGTATGGATAATGAAGAACATATCAACTCAGCTTAATCTTTATAAATTAAGTTAGTTGCTTTTCTGTTGCTTTTTACAGACATATTTATTATGTTATGTTTGGCATTGTCGTGTCTACTCAAATGTAGTTGTTTCAAAACTCACTAGAATTCAGTAGAGGTAAATAAATGTTTTTGAATAAATTAATAAATACAGGCAATTATAGAATGAGTTGTGCCTACAGAGATGTCTGCACTACAGTGTTAAAACCATTAAATACACACTTAAGTAATTTGAAGGAAACAGTGCTGCTATCTAGAGGCATTTCGATTTACCTTTAGTGCATTAAAATCCCTACTCTCTCTTTGGTTAACTCTTTCAGTTGATAAAAGAGATTTCAGAGCCCTGCAAAATTAGCAAAATATTACCATTAATTAAATTTATGTTAGTTAAAAGACTTATATCATTAGAGGGAGGGCTTGAGAAGAATAACACAGTGATATTGGGTTAGGTAGTGTGACTATTCCCGTAAAGTACCATAACAGTAATCACCTCTACAGAGACTAGAGACTCCCCACCCCTCTACAACCCCTACTGGCACATAAAAATTTACACTGCACCCTATAAACGGTGGGCATTTTTAGTGACCCCACATTAAACCATTTTATACGACAATAGATAATTAAAAAATATATACTTTTAAAATAGTTGTCGAACTTAAGTCATCCTTTATTTATTTATTTATTATAAGCTTGTGCTTGCCTTGCATTACAAGGTCTCACAATAGTCAATACATGAATTCAAAATAAAAAGTAAAAATATTACAATTTTTATACAATTTTAACTTGATTTTTAACTTGTTAAGTTAAAAAAGGTTCACTATATTTCAGAATACACTATAATGTCATTTAGGAAGTAATTGACGCAGTAATAACCTTTATTAATCAGTATTTCTTTAATAACTTTTAAAGAAATCTATAGAAAGATTTACGATACTAATAGGCAGCTTATTAAAACATTTGATTCCATTCATCAACGGCCAGTCTAGAGAATGGCATATTTATATTTGTATAAAATCTGGTTGAAAAACCATGATTTTGATTATTATTTAATTCATGGTGTCTATTCTTAGTTTTCACTAAAACTGAAAAAATGTATGCTGAATAAAGTGTTAAAATTCTATTTTCTTTAAAAAGTTTGGCACAATGTGCATTATTTTTAGACTTGGAAATAATTGTTATGGCTTTTTTTTGCAATGGAAAACCCTTTTTCCAAATAATAAAGAATATGTACAAAAGATTTATATTTATTTTTGGTTCATTTTACTTAATTTAAGACAATTTCGTCAAAAAATAATGTAATGTTTCATGAAATCATAATTAATATGAGAAATAAATTTTTAGCAATATACTGTTATGGTACCAAGCAAACCAAGCTATGATAAGATCTCTTGTGTCTTTCCTCTAGTAGGTTCAGTCTCTTTGATGTTAGTTGATTTCCTTTAGGTATCGAGACAGAAGGCTTGAGTTCACTTTGTGACACGATGACATTGAGTGTAAGATATCTAGAGGATATAGAAACGTCTTGTTTAGTTAAACAGTCTCTAAATCGGAATAAAAATCAGCTGCAGGATTACACAGATATGTTTGTTCTTGTATCGCCTCAGTATATCAACTCTACAACTCAGTTAAAGGTAATTATATCAAATATTTAACCATGAAGACTGAGGTGGTATCTTGAAGGATTGCAATGTATAATCACTACTAGGTGCTATTCATTATTACATAAAGGATTTCATTGCTATCTGTTGTAAAAATCTTTAACTACTCGGCTTACTATTTCTTCATTCATACGTGGGGTTTAGCAGAGGGTTCAAACACATGTTCAACCACCTAGGGCAGTTGTTGTGTGAACGGAATTGAATGCAGGGTTCAACACTGAAACTCATTTTTTATTGGGTAGTGTCTAAACTATAGGTTAAAAAATACCGTGTGAACAGTTAGGGTTAAACCCCCACTTAAGTTGAACACTGAAGATCCTCTGAAGAGCTTTTCTTTTCTTCAGAGGGCTCGTCGTGCTCATTGAGACTAGAAGTTAATCACTGATATAACTTTATTAGTTGAGAGCTCGAGTGTTGCCCCGCCTGCTGATGATGGCGTTATTCCAAAACCAGTCCAGGGATATTCGTATCCAACAGCAAGTATTGACAGTAGCTGATTCTTCGATTAATTTTGTTTTTGTTTTGTAATGCTATGTTTATATTTATTTTTCAGGATTTAGATTTAACGAAAATATTTTATAAAATCAATGTTTATACGTGTTTAAACAAAACGTGTTCTAATATGTCTTTGAATGAGTTAAATAATTTTAGAGTAGTCAAAGTAGAGTACTCTGTTGTACACAACGGAACCCTCGGTGTTGTTCGATTGAATTGTTTTCTTCATTTATCTACCGAACCATTCTATAAAACATATTATCGAAGATATTTCACTGTTAAGTTTAGTTGGTTAAACCAAAGTGTTGAACTAACTAGGAGCGGTAAACCGAGTTATATTGTTGGTAAACCGTTGCTCAGTGGTTATAAGAACGATACGGTGATTGTTCTATCCAAGAATATGGAGGATTGGATCGGGACTGTTGCATCGGACGGATCTGGACGGTGTGCGAAGAAGAGGAATAACATTGTGTTCGGGTACAATGTTAGGTCAGAATGTGTTTATGAGATTGAAAAGAGTGAAGTAGACAAGGCAGAGAATTGTACTTACATTAACCACAAGGTTTGTGTATTTTGTATTTAACAATAATATAAGTATTCGAAAAAATACCAAGTAACGAGACATAAGAACAGTCAGCCTCCAGACATCATAATGAAGCCTGAGGCTAAACAAAACAGGAGTAATGATAAAGCTAGAGCTTAAAATTCTATTCAAAATATTTTGTCGCAACATTATTTGCATTACTTACAGTATATATAAACCTATAATACAGAGCACTTTCAACCTAATAAGAAGCCATTATTAGGGCGATGGATCACTCTTACTGATCCGATCTTGAGTCTGTTAATATTTGACCGTTGTCTGATCTATAACTGTAAGAGTCATCTATAATGCTCATCTTTAACGACACCTCTTGTAAGGCTGAAAGTGATTTGCTATAAATAAAGGCATGAGATCTTATTGGACTGATTTATTGTATTATGTTGTCAGTTAGTCAAGCACTGATGATGGCCTCTTGTTGAAAGATTTTTGCTATTAAAAATATATATTGTATTTTCTGTGCAGAGACTTCTTTTTACATTTTTATCAACTGTCTGTAGCAATTGTATTTCGATGTCATTGTCATCCATCTCAAGCCCCAGTCCTCCCTTAAGAGATTCAGATGTTTAAAGATCTTGTAAGAGTATTCAACTGAGCCTCTACCAGATGCCTGCCTCTTTACTTATAGTTTTCTTTTATTTATATTTAACAAAACTCTACATTAGATGTTGTGGTTGAAAAACATGCAGTCTCCCCCCTTAATAGTGAAATATAGGCAGATCTCAACCTGTAATACAAATAAAATCTGGATAATTTCTTCCTTTTTATGCTTTGCCTGGAAAAAAGTTTTATAACATTATTGGGTTGGGTTGCTAATTTGAATAAAACTAGTCTGTCAATACGGCCCACTAAGTAATAAAAATGTTGAAAAAACCCCATAAAATCTAAAGATCAAAAAGAGGATAAAAAATTAGTTAAAAAACTGTTTTTCTGTTTATGGGGATGAAGAACTTAATGAAACCAGTTGATAATACCAGAAAACATGAAATAAAGAATATCTGAAAACGACAAACATTTTAATTGCATAGATGGGTTTTTCAAATTATGTATAATAAAACTGTAGCATTGCTACTTGTTACTCAAATTTTTCAAAGGAAATACACCAAAACTTTTTAAAAGTTGCCATAAACTGAGCTTTAAAAGAGTGCGAATGATACTCTGCAATGCCGATTTTGGAATGGTGGTGATAACCTTTGTTTTTGTATAACCTATTGGATAAATATGTGCTCCTTTGAAGAATCCAACTAAAAAATAAGAAGCAAGTAATAATGCTATTGCATTAGGGTATGTTGAATAAACTGAAAACTTAACCTAGAAATGAAGGAAACACACATTTTAAAGGAAATTTGCCTGGCTTGGATTTTTTAATGGATAAAGGACTCTTCAAAAGCTTGAATATTTAAAATAGAGGTCCCTATAAAGTTTTTTGTCTTATAAAGGACTTCCTATAACTAAGAAAAATAATTTAAACTTTATCTAAAGTTTATTTTATTTTTTGCTTAGTTCCAAATATATATTTTATTTATAACTAATTTCAGATTCGTACTGTACTATATGGTGTGAGTAGTGATGTTTGGATATCATCATGGGGAGACGGTGACAGCGGTGATTTATCATCATGGATACAACTTTTGACTCATTCTGGTGAGGAGACAGAGTCTGATGTGTCTTGTGACAACATCTTGACATCAGTGTCATATAAGTTTATTTACACAATGTCTGGTAAGTGATGTTTATAGAGGCACAAACTTTGTTCATTTGAATGTCTTGAGAACTTGTTGAATATATTGAGTGTTGCTAAAAATGTTTATGGTTCATATTAGACTCGAAATACTTGAAACTAAGCATCATTATTATTTGCTGAGTATGTGTGAAATATCAAATTTCTATTACAAAGCGACTGAGCAATTTGGAGAATTAAAAAAAAGGTAAGGGCAGCACAGCCCTAATATTCTCTGAACAGCTGACTTTGATGATCCTTCAAGTTGTGTTCAGCTCTGAACGCAGTACCCTGTAATACCCTGATAAAACTAATACATTTTTTTATACATTTTTAAAGTTTTTCCTCTAAGTGGGTGTTGTAATACAGCGGCAGAGTTCTCCCCTGTATTACAGGTTAAGTATAAAGTTAAGTATTACAGTGGAGTACTGCACTGGTCCTGATAAAGTATCGCTTAGTCCCACAGTTCTTCTTCATATATACAATAATAATAATTACAATAATGCCTGTTTAGAGCCATGCTTGGCCATCAGAGATAAACCATGCGGGAACCACCTCAGGTGGTACAGACAACCGTTACGCTCAAAGTGTTATCTAAAGTTGCTGATAATTTATTTGAACAATAATCTTATATAAACTGAGAGCGTAACCTGGGATGCGAACCCCAGACCTCTGTGGTGTCAAAAGTCAGTATAAATATTCATGCTTTAACGACCTTGACAACGGAGGGGGCTATTCTCCTACTTACAATCCTATTTCTTTCTAAATACTATTGTTTATAATTATATGTTAAGTGATTAGTAAAATACGAACTTACAAACTAAATTTTAATTTTAGTTTTAATAAAACTAGTTACCTTGTTCTTAGTTAACCGTCCCTTTCCTTTTTACATGCGTAGTGTTAATATGAGCACTTTGTAAATTTAAACACAATGCTAAAATGTATAAAACTGCCAATTTAGATCTAAGCTACCGGTTTTTTTTATTTATAAAAATAAATAACACTTCACAATCCATTTTTTCTTGTATCGATAGCCTTGTTTAATAGCTAGTAAAGTTGTATAGATTAAGATCAAACTAGCTACACAGAAATTATTGATGTTATTGGACTTGTTGACCTTAAATTATCATTAGAATAAAATCAGAAAACAAGGAAAACAGAATCAGTATTTCTTTTATTTGAAACTATTAAAGCAAGACATTTCTACAGTTATGCTGAAATTAACTTATTTGCATTTTGGAACCCATATGTACTGAAACGAGGACATTTAATGAATAAAGTTCATTTATTGAACAATTCTTTCCCACCCCTACAACAGATAAGAAAGGAAAATGTTGTGCAGTACAATTATTATAGTTATTATTCTATAGTGAGAGCTTGGTATAGTGGAGGTTTTGTCCTGTGTCAAATTCAATATAAAACAGTGACCTGGAGCAAAAACTTATTCCTGCATGTAGACGCAAGTGAACTCATCCACTGTATCAAATCCCAGTTCTTTCTGTTATAAAATACACTTTATTCTTCCAGACTTATTTATAGCTTGTTATCTCCAACAAGTCCCTTTTGGAGATAAAAAATATTTATAGTTTATTTTTCAATTTTGACTTATACTCTGCTAAAGGGTTTATTTGATGTTTTTATGAAATTGATCATAGGTACATTAGAGATGCCACAGACTAAGCTGATTGGAGCCATGGTTTCTGACAGCAGATCAGAACTGGACAAGATGACTTGCAGCTCTAACAAGTGCCTGGTGAAGCTGAACACAGACGTGATGTTTACGACTGTGACATCTGTCCACAAACTAGTCTACCCCAAGCAACCTGTCCTCAGACTATACCTACCCAAAGATTTCTTCTATCCTTTCTCCTCGTCATCTTATACTGTACAGCCATATATCTCTCTCATGCTCTTGCTAGCTGTTATTGTGGTGGAGATATAGTGTAAAGAAGACTGCAATATGTTTTGCTGTTCTAACTAGTATATACTAGAGTAGTAATTTAGTAATGGGATGGAAGGTTAGCATACTTCAGCATACTCCACCACATCTACCTCCAGTCTCTTTGATTTACTAAGAAAATGTAGAACATCTTTCCAACTAAGGAAAACTAATTCTTCTTCAACTAGAATATCAGTTCCAAAGATTCTGAGGCATAGTGATGTGAAAGCCTTACACTTAGCAAACAGGCGAAGGACGGATTCCTCATCAGCCTCACATCTCTGGCATCGAGCACTAGGGAATATATGTATATACCAAGTTTATGTAAGTGATTATTTAGCTGACAGTGGCTTGTCAGTATGCAAACTAGGTGTAAAGACAAGATCTGTCGAGAGATTTTAAGTAATGCGTATTTTTTCCTGGGACCCCTAATGAACATCTTTGTCTGTCTACAGCCCAACTAAGGGAAAGAGAGTTTATAAAGAGCTCTTTTGAAATTCTTACTAACTATGTTAAATTAAAAGAGTTCTTTTTGAATTTTGGGATCCCTGCTTTGCAAAAGCAAAGATGTTGTTTAATATACTTAATTAATTAATTAATATTAATTAATTTATTTATATAATATTTATTAATTTAATATAATTGTTTAATATACTTGACGATACATCAGTCATTGTTTATGCTGACTCAGCGGAGGGGTTAGAAATGTATGCAAATTTGGTTTGTCATGCTTTTAATGAGTGGTGTGAATCGAATGGACTTGTTATTAATACGTCTAAAAGTGTTACCATATTGTTTAGTAAACGAAAAGTTGAGGGATCATTAACTTTTATCATAAACAGCAATCAGTAAACTACTGTTCTGTTGACAAAATTACTTGGTCTGTTTAATGATCATGATTTTAAGTTTACAGAACATGTAAATCATGTTGTAAAAAGCTTAATAATACTTACCACCTCCTTCGTAAGTTAAAAATGTTTCAATTCCCAGCAAACTTTACTAATGCTTTATTATGGCTGGGCCTACCCATATCTAGCAAATAATATTTTATCCTGGGGAAGTTGTAGTAGCGCTAAAAGGGGTTTTTTATAGTTCAAAAGAGAGTAATTAGATTAATTTTTGGAATAGCCCCGTGTAACTCGGGCTAAATCTTCTATTCAAAAAACAATGTACTAACACTTGCTTGTTTGTTTATATATCAAGCATGGAAGGTTATATCTCAAGTACCTGATAAGTTTGTAAAGGCTAGTTCAGTTTATGATAAAAATACTAAAAATAAAGATAAGCTATATCAACCCTCATGTAAGACTGAATTATATAAGTCAGCTTTGTTTAACATCAGCATTAACTGTTACAAGCTTACCTAGCTTTCTAGTCAGCATGTCTCATATTAATAAATTTAGTAAAGAATTAAAGAACTTTTTGCAGACTAAATCCTACTATTTTGTACAGAAGTTTCTTAGTGATTATCAAAAGTAGTTAAATAATTTGTAAATTAAATTACATTTAATTGTGTATAGTTTAATGACAATATAGTTATTGTGGTAGGTTTTTTTTTCTCTTTTTAAGTGAGAGGTTGGCAGTGGCTTCTCTGATTGGTCAATCCCCAAAATACTTATGACCTTGGGGATTTTTAAACTTAACGATAGACTGTAGGTGTTGTTGTCGGAGAGATATATTTTTATGAAGATAAAAATATATCTTATTATTTGTCTATATCTTATCATTATTGTCTTATAAGCTTAGCGATTCTCCACAAACATTTTTAATAATTATAAGAACAGAATTGGCCCAGTATGAAAACCTTGAGGTATCCTTGAAGTAACAAAATAAAAAAGTTTTTTTTTTGTAAAAATTTGCCATAAGTAGTAATTTTTAAACGATTGGGATTGTTTGTAACGTTATATGCCTAAGCATAAACAGATATAAGTATGAAGAGATGGCAGTGTCTCTATCATAATACCAAAACTGTTGGACAGTCTTAGTAGGAATATACTCCGTTTTTTTTTTATAACTAGGTGCATCATGTAAAACTATATTATCAAGTTGAGATACTTGATAATAAATTAATTTTATCTATGTGTTAATATATGTATGTGTGTAATATTGACATTCCATGTCTGTCAAGAAACGTTGCATTTCTGAAAATACGTCTTTAAATTTTTGTAGATTTTTTTTACTTTTGGCCCTAGTGCTGAAAATAGAAAAGTAAGAATGCTTCTTACCTAAAGTAAGAATTCTTGTCCATGGCTCCTTATCAGTGAGTTTTTCATCATTATAGTTGTTTTTTGTGATTATCATGAACTTAAAAAACATACCAAAAGAAAAATAGTTTCTCGAGAAAAAATAATAAATAAAAATTAATAAGTAAAAAAAACGGAACTCTGCATAGCTTGTATGGTGTTGTGACCCTTGCTTTGACTGGAAATCTACTCTCGCATGCAAAGTTCTGTTTTCCTCTAAAGTTTCTTAATGTACTAATGAAATGAGACCATGGCTTTGTTGGTCTTAGGCCAGTATAAACATAATTTATATACTTATAATTTAAATATGAGTTGAATTCATTTGGTGCCAAGTTCTAAAGACCAGGAATAGTTATAATATGCTTGAGTGTATACTTATACCATTTGATAAAGTTATCAGTGACTGTTTCGTTTCACTTGACATAAGCACTCTGCTAGTCATAAGACTCAAGTAGTAGGACTAGTTAAAACCATATGTCCCCCCGTGCTACCTTCTCATTTAACCTGATGTTATTCTTGCAAATTTTACTATATTTATTACTGTCTGTATCGTATACATTTTTTCTTTAATTTTCGTATCTTAACTGTCTCTCTCAGTATTTGTTTGTTTCATTTCTTTATATGTTTATTAACTTACTTTTAAGCACAATAACTTGTAAATATTAAAGCCACCAAGTGGTTATTGCTCAAAGAGCACTTTTCCTTGTATGCCAGTTAAAATTATGCCTGTAATTTTAACTGTAACACTGTAATATCAAAAGATATAGCACTACTTTTATAAAACTTATTATTGAAAATAATCATGCAATTATAAAATAATAATGTATTACTTTCATTATTAATATTATTCTTACCAGAATAATTAATACGAATATTATTCTTACCTTAAAAATATATGTGTGTGTGTTTTATTAAATATTTCCCTCCATTTAGCAAAATTAGCAGAGCAAAAAATATGAAGCGAGGAGCATAGTAAATAATAATTTGTGAATGTGGCATTTAGGTTTTACTTTAAATATCCACGTTTCAGCACCTACTGAACCCAAAAGGTCCTGTTTTGATAAATGAGTTAGAAAGTTTTGTTCAATATTTGGCAGCTCGTTTTTATTTATTTTAGCAGACAATTTTCATCAGAAAATAAATCTTATGAGGTTTGAATATATATATATATATATATATATATATATTATAATAATATATATATATATATATATATTATATATATATATATATGGCTATTTAAAAACTATATTAAATTTTAATATTTTTAAAGACAACATTATCACTCTATATCTTATATATATATAAAATATTAATTATAATTTATTATATATATATATATATATATATATATATATTATGTTTGTGTGTGTGTGTGTGTGTGTGTGTGTGTTGTTTTCTAGCTTTGTAGCTTCCAGTGTATATTATACTGTTCGTAACAAAGTAGGGTTTTGAGGGTCTGTAGCGTGAAAATGGTTTTAGTACATAAATATTATTTATAATATCATTAAAAGGCATGCCTTGTAAATCAAAATTAATAAAAGCATTTAAATTGGTCAAGTAGAATTGGAGAAAAAGAGGTTTGAAAATGACATTTTTGATGACTTCTTCTTCTAATTCTTCCTGCACTTTTTGTAGACGTACCTACAGCCTAAACTACTGAATGAATTTCGATGTATGAGAACTTTTTGGATTCTTCTTATTATGTGTGCATTCCTACCTAATAAAATCTAAAATTCGACATTTCTACACTGAACACGGAGTGAAAAAACTAAGCTAGGAAACAATAGTTTTTTATGTTGATGCACCTAGAGCCTAAAGATATTTTTTTATTTTGACGCACCTACAGCCTAAACTACTAAACAAATTTGATGTGTGAGGGCTTATTGGATTTGTCTTATACACCTGTGTGCAGTCTTACCTAAAGAAATCTCTTAACAAAGTTCGAGGCAACCTTTCCAAGTGTTTAAAGGAAACTTAAAGCAAATGTTAACAGAGAAAGTGTTTTACTCTGTAAAGGACTTTTTAAATTGCCAGTTATTATAAACTTGCTCTGCTATGACTTATCTTAATGTTTTTTGAGGAAAAAACAAAATGGAGGCAAACTAAAACTAACATTATAGAAGAGCCATACAAATAATAATGAAATCTTACCAAAAACTACTTGCGTAGTAAAAAACTCCCCGCCAGGTCTTTGGTCCAAAAAAGAAGGGAAATCAACTTTTCTGTCCCGCTAAGTTATGTCCATTTTGATTGGAGATGGTCATTTGTGTTTCAATGTGAAGTTGCTAGGTTGGCAATACTAAAGAGCCTTATTTAAATTGAGAGGCAATCATCAGCTTCTTCTCCTTGGTAGGGCGCCAGAATAGTGAATCAACTTAAGAGGTGGTGTTGGCATGTGTATATAGGGTGTAGTTCCTGACTAGATTGTATCCTTATCGTTTCATTCATTTCTTTTGTATATTTCTGGATCCATAGAGGTAAGTAAATCTGCTGTGATTATGACCACTGCTAAAATTATGATTAATCTCCACGGACACCTGGATTGTTTTAATATCTCTAAATATACAAAAAAGCTATACAACTCCTTGTACGAGTATAAAAATAAGTACTAAGTAATCAAAATTTAAGTGATCCTCTGCCTGTTGAATTTGGAGTGCCCCAGAATAGTTCCTTGGAGCCATTACTTTTTATAATTTATATTAATGAATGTTAAAAATAATGGTAGATGCTCAATTAAGTTGTTATGCAGATGACACTGTTGTTACTATATCAGAAAATAATTGGTTATCTCTTAAAACTAAAGCTGAAAACACTATTTTCTTAATTCATGACTGGTTGAAGTTTAATGAACTTAAAATGAATGTTAACAAAACATTTTGGATAGATTTCTCTTACAAAGATTATGTAGTAGATTATGGTATACTACATAATCTTTGCAAAGATCATGACAGTGCAAACCGTAAACTTTTTTTCCATTCACATCTTACCAATGAAATTAATAATTGTCAAATGTCCAATAATTAAGAAGTTTCAACTAAATATCTTGGGGTTTATATTGATCAAACCTTATCATGGAATGTTCATGTTAACAATTTATGTAGAACTCTAAACTGCATGACTTACCTGTTTTATAGAATGAAGAGAATAACTTCAATACCTCAAATACTAATGTATTATCATGCTATCTTTTTAATTAGAGTGTTCTATGGACTAACTTTTTGGGGATATTGTTCTAAAAAGAATTTAAATAAAATTTTTGTTGTTAAAAAAAAAATCATTAAAATTTTTCATAGTATACCAAAATTAATAATAGTACTATACGAGTACAGCTGTTCAAAGAAACTATCTTAATGACTCTCCATCATCTTCATTCCAGATCTGTACTAATGCTTATTTTTTAAAATATCAATCTATTTCATTTCATTAATCACTCTTTCAATACTAGAGAAAAAATGGTAACCATTTATTCAATTAAGAATGTTATAAAAAAAGTTAACTTAATTCCTTATACCATAGTCTCAACTATGGCATATAATATACCATAGTATATTATATGACACTGTACATTATATTATTTGTATATAATAAATTACCTACAGATAATAAACTATCAAATGTTTCTACATTCAAGAAAAAACTCAACGTATTTGTTTTGACCATTTAACTTGAATTTTTATACTAAATACTTGTTCTACATAACTTAAATATCTTATTTTAAGACTTTAATTTAACTTTTAATTAGTACTTAATTTATTAGCTTGTTGAAGTCATTATCACTCCATTTTTTTGTTTTCCTTTATTTTTATATATACATACTTTTTTCTTAGTATTTAATTTACATTTACAAACCTTCCTGTGACTCTAATTATATTAATTATTCTTTAAAACCCCACACTCAGACTTTATAGTCTAGTGGGAAGGCCATATTATTGTTTATTTATTTTAAATTTGTATTTACCAAAATGTACTCCCTCATTTCTGGTATTTCAGGATTTTTTAGTAGTATTTAGTATTTTTTAAAAGGTTTTATGACTTATAGATTTTATATTAGTTTATTTTTTTAACTAATACCGAAATTGTATTGTATTGTTTGTATTCTTATATATTTTATATTTTATGACAAGAAAGTTTTTATTTGTTTTGAACACGTTTACATTGCTGGCAGGCCACCAAGGAGGCTAAGATTGCCTCTCAATTTAAATAAGGCCCTTTAGTATTGCCAACCTAGCAACTTCATATCAATGGCAATCTCCAACCAAAACGGATTTAACTTGGCGGGACAGAAAAGTTAATTCTCTACTTTTGGACTAAAGACTTTGCCCCGAGTTTTTGCCACTCAAGTGGTTTTTGGTTAGATTTATAAATTTAAATGTATGTACACCATGAAAACGATTAGTTCTAACAGTAACATTTCGTTTCTTTTCGTTTTATCCTAATAAACATAGTTCACCGTTGTCTTGTTCTGTATTACAAAAATTTCTACACAACATAGAGGCAGCCATATAAAGCTCAGTTTATTCTAATTCAAATGTTTTGACGAGTTTCCTTTGTAAAATCCAGGAAAATTGACAAACAAATAAAAATTTGTAACACTGATACTGTTACGAGTGTAAACCAAAAACATGAGTAAGAACAATTCAAAATATACTTAAAGCTCATTAGGCCTTGGATAGTTTTGAAGTACAAAATGCGCATCGCCATTGAAAAATTCAGGAAAATTGAAAAAGAAGAATGTGTTACTGTTAATTTTAATCCCTTCTCTATTGTTCATTGTATGAAGCATAAACCTAAAGCCTAAGCAACAACTACATTGGTATGCAAGAAAGCAAGCATTCT
Source organism: Microvelia longipes (assembly GCA_018340805.1). Lineage (NCBI taxonomy): Eukaryota > Metazoa > Arthropoda > Insecta > Hemiptera > Veliidae > Microvelia > Microvelia longipes. Next base: position 3,032,004 of record JACMZG010001863.1, read on the forward strand.
AAATAAAAATTACCAGGCTTGCCAACCTCCCTGTGCCTAGAGTTTTTATAGAGTACTTATATAACAATTTCATATAGGCACTCCAAGACATTATTACTAGTTAGGCTGTATCAGTTGAATTTTGAAACATCACAGAGATATTATTACTAGAGAGCCAATATCAGTTGAATTTTTGAGACATCAAAAAAGTAAACTGAACAGCTGTAACCTTTTTACCCATAGAGATATTATTACTAGAGGGGCCCTATTGGTTGAATTTCGAAACATCGAAAAAACAACTTGACCACCTTCGACTTTCAATTTAATCAAATAAACAGGACAAAACTATAGTAACATACTATTAAAGAATGTTTAAAATACAGATAATGCGCGGGAAGCTAAAAAATTGATTTATTAAAACCTTAACTCACTCTTGAAGGAGGTTTCAATGAGGTTATACAGAGCCCCAAATAGGTGTTTCAGGCCTCTCAATGTATTGAGATAGGCTATGCCCCCTCTAGTATGTATCGCAATGTTTTTATCTGTAAGCATAAAGATATATTACTAGAGAAGCCCTACTTGTTGTATTTTGAAACATCGAAACCAAACATAACCATGAACATAACCTGACCATCTTCTATGACTATCAATATAATCAAATAATACGAACAAAAATACAAAAACTTATATGTAGAACGCTTAAAATACTAATCAAAACACAAAAAATGTGGAATATAGGTTATAAACGGACAAATTTCAAATAAATTATATTTCATTAAATTCAAATAATATTTATAAAGTATTTTGTTTTTAAGATATTATTAAAGATTATTAAGTTTGTAAATTAAAAAAATACATCGTATTAGTCTTATCAGTAAAGTGATGTAGAAATTCATACAGTAGGGGTGGGGCGCGGGACACAGTGGTCTAACTCCCCGGTTTTAGCTACTTTAGATGGACCTGCCCTGAGTTCACCCCTTTCTCCGCTAGTGCGGGTCAGTTGACCTTGTCCTATATATAAATAATTATTTCTTCAATTCTAGGTTAAAATTATTTAAAGGGTCTTAAACAATGTTAAAAATTGTATTAATTATTTTAAAGATAAATTTTCATAAAATGTTATAAAAATATAACGCTGGTTAATTTTAACTAGACCTGTATCGTGATACCATGATTTGTAGAAAACATCAAATGTTTGTAAAAACATCAAACGGGAATTATAAATTTAATTTACGTCTTCGTTGTCTCATTATAACACACCTTTCGTAACACACGTTATCCTATTTTCTAAAAAAAATCTTATAAACAACTAAAAAAAGTCAATGATAAGATAAAAACTGTCTTGTTTACATTTTTAAACATAAATAAAAGTATCGATTTAAAACTGATAACAATAGTGATAAGGGGACAAGGTGAAAACTAGCGCTCGGTGCGGTAGTTGAGGCAACTAATTCCTGTTTTTCTCGGAGACACCTAAAACCAGGGGAGTTAGGACCACTGTGTCCCCCCGCCCCGACCCAAACTGTTATGATTTCTACTCACTTTACTTATCAGCTATTTAGTCAGATAATATATTTTTTTTATTTTTGGTCTAAAATTTTAAAAATATTATCAATTATTAAATGTTAATTGTAAAAATATTAGTTAACAATTATGAATAAATTTCATCATAAATAAAATGGAATATTTCATAATTATTTGTTTCGTGATATCCAAGATGGCGGAGGGGGTAGGATATAAAAGCGAGACACGGTCGACTCTCGTCAGTCGGCCTTCAGCCTTCATGCAGAGCGGAATGTCCGATGAAGTGAAGTAAGTTTAGAAATTTTATTTTACTATTCGTTTTAATCAGAAATTTTAAATTTATTTAAAGTTTAACTAGAATTCTAATATATGTTGCATAATTATATAAAACATAGATCGCAATATATAGTGCGATATTTTTACATTGAATTTTAGCCATTTTGAATATTTTATTTTCATTACCATTTACTATTATTCTCTTTGTATGTCTACGACAAATTAAATTACTTATATACTCCATAAATATTACTTCTGTAACTATTAGTACTAATATCATTGTTAGCTCTTTACCTGTTAGTACTACAGTGCCTGTATAGTGATTATACAGGCACTCTAGTTAGTACTAATACTACATCTTATTAATATTGCTATTATTACAGTAACCAATAACTTATACAATTTTACCTATAACTCTTGCTAACGTAACCTATTACAAGCACTATTATATTACTATTACCTATACCTACAACTATTACTATAACCTATTACTCATGCTTTTACTATAACGTAACTAAAGTTCCTTTTAAGGGATTAAAGTTTTAACTAAAGTAATGTATAGTCCAAGTAGGGAAACTCCTATACTTACTTTGTTCAGACGTGGGTTTTGGCAGGGGGTTCACCCCCCCCCCCCAGTTGTCGTGTGAACGGGAATGAACTCGGGGTTTAACCCTGAATCTCATTTTGTACGGTGAAATATACCGTGTGAAAAGTTGGGGTTTGACCCCCTGCCAAATCCCGCGTGTGAACGAAGTATCATGTAAAAAATTTAGCTGTTTGCTGGCTCAAAAATATAAAAATCCATAGAGATATTATTACTAGAGGGGCCCTATAGGTTGAATTTTGAATTATCGATAAAATAACCTGACTTCACTCGACTTTCAATATGATCTAATAAATAGAACAAAATGAATGTAACATAATTAAAGAACACAGATAATGGCATGGTTTTAATATTAATGAAATATTAAAACACAGATAATGTCCGGTAAGCCAAAAACAAATGATTTATTATAATCTTAATTCACTCTTGAAGGAGGTTTCAATGAGGTTACACAGAGCCCAAAAAAAGATGTTTCAGGCCTCTAAATGTATTGATATAGGCTATGCCTCCTCTAGTATATATTTCTATGGTTTTTAACATTAATATGTACGTGCTGATTTAAAACTTTTGCATTAAATTCTAGAACTGTGACATAATTGTACCTATTATTTAGTTATAGAAAAGAGAAACTGTTTTGATAATACTGTTTCGTTGATTTATTTACAGACGTACAGTCTATCGTTTAGTTTAAAAATCCCTAAGGTCATAAGCATTTTGAGGATTGGCATTTTGAGGTTGGCGGCGAAAAGACGCCGCCAACCGTTGTTTGAAAAAAGAAAAAAAAACCGCCATAACCGCTGTAGGCAAAAAACCTTTTTCCGGCAATCGTTCACTTTGTTTGTGTTTCTTTTTGTGTTTACATTGTTTTGAAAACTACTTTCTTATTAATCATGCAAATTATATTATAAAATAAAACTACACAAAAGAAACGTAAAAAAACATCGCCAAGAAAATATGGGTAAAATAACCTGCTTTGTTTACAAAGTTTTTTCCCTTCTTGCAGGATTTTTTTCTTTAGAATTGGCGGTGCCTAAACTGACCGGTCAAGATTTTTAAAGCAGTCGATAGTAAGTTTATTGCCTTAAGTATAACTTAAATTACGATTACTCTAATTATATTCAAAAACTTTTAGTTAATTATCCTTACATTACAAAAATAATAATTAATATTTGAAGGGAAAAACTCTGATCACTTGCAAAAATAAATGAATTGATTGTGCCAACAACTAGAAGTTTAATTTGCCGCTCGTTTTAAGTAATTTTAACAAACCTAGTATTTAATGAATCACTTAAACCTCTATTGGATGTTAAAAAATATATTTCTTACACAAATTATACACATTTCGTACTAAAAAGTGAAGAGATATATACTAGAGTGCCTGTATAATCAGGTGCCTGTATAATGATTATACAGGCACTCTAGTTGCGCCCATAGGGAAATTTGGGTAGAGCTCAGAGTCTCCCCCTCCCCACATAGTTTCGACATCATGATGTCTTGACACTTTTCTTAGCACGATTCCATTTTTTTATCAACACTTCGACTCTTTTAATTGAACCATTTGTAGTAAAGAGATATATACTAGAGGAGACATACCCTATCTAAATACATTGAGAAGCCTGAAACATCTTTTTGGGGATCTAAGGGGCTCTGTGTAATCTTATTGAAACCTCTTTCAAGAATGAGTTAAGGTTATAATTAATAAATTTATTTCGGTTTTCCGCACATTGTTTGTGTTTAGATTTGTATTTGTAACATTTTACTATGTAAGTTATAGAATTTTTTACTGATTATTTTATTATATGTATAAGTGAAGGTGGTCAAGTTACTTTTTCGATGTTTGAAAATGTAACCATTAGGGCTCCTCTAGTAATAATATCTCTATGATTTGTAGATGTCACGGTGTGTCGAGACATTCAAGTGTCGATTAAACGTAGAATCCTGTCAGGGTATAAATATTAAAAATAAATATTTCCATCTGCTACGTTGTACCGACACTATAAAGCATCGACACTATTATAGGTGTCAATCTTACATATAATCAGGACAGGGGGGTCTCATGACATATTTTTGTCGTCCTGTACAAACTCTATGTTACATCGACACATGTTATGGTTCAACGATGCCTCCACAGACAAAGGGACCCATCCCGTAAGGGCTGGAAATATTTACTTTCAATATTTTCTATTCTATGTTGTATCGACACTTAAATGCCTTGACATTCAAGTTTCGATACAAAACGAGACGAAACATGGTTCAGTTAATAGTGTTGAGGTTATCAAGTGTCGATACAACGTAGAATCCTGTCACGAAAAATGTCGAGACTACGTGGGGAGCCGGGAAAATTTAAGCCAACTTCCTAGTGGACAAAATGTGAACTACATGCCATGTCTGACAAAAACCTCATTAGTTGCCCTACTTGGTTTATATATTACTCAAGCGAAGGGCTTTTTAGACCCCACAGCCATTCTGTACACTCTCCAAGGCAGCGTTTCCCAACCTTTTCAGTACCGCGACCCTATAATTTGTTTTTCTAAAGTTTGGCGACCCAAATGAATTTATTTTGCATAACCTGAAAATTGCAGGCGTTTTTATTTATTGCCGAACTAGTTATGACCCTACATACATCGTCAAATCCTAATTTTCATGAGATTTTTATACTTAAATAGAAAACTACACACTAATTGGAGTTCAAAAGAAGCATATCATATAATAGCAATAAAATATAAAAATTAAATATAAAAATTAGCACTACTCGTAACTCATTTTGTCTGTATTTTTTAAAAGAAATGCGTATAATTATCCAGTTGGTTGTACAAAACTATGCCTCTAAAATTAGAAGTACGCACTATTATTTGCACAAGTTGAAAGCTTAGTAACTTATCTTTAAGCTTAGTCAGTTATCCTTAAAGGTTTTAGCGCATTTTTAGGATTTGATCCCAGGTACTCTGAGTTTGAGAGCTTGTATTGACCCCGGACCACTGCCATTCAACTCAGAGGCCCAAAAAACATGGAAAACGACACCCTACTCGGTTTTACGAAATTACGACATTGACCGTAATTTTGGTTTTTGATAATTTGTTAGGGTTTTTTCGACTTTTGTAACTTAGAGTGGTCTATTGAAATTCGGACCGGTTTCATTTGATTCAGCGCCCAAAAATTCAGATAAAACGAACACCCTACTTGGAAATTAATTTTTTATTGACCTAAATTTTGGTTTTCGGTAATTTACAATGATTTTTTCGACTTTTTGGTCACTTAGAGTGTCGTGTTTAAAAGAAACTTTTAAACACAGTATTATCATAGTATAACAATTCATCAAAGTTAGCAAGAATTAGATAAAGGCGGGTGCCTCTGTCGGTAAAGGACTTCTAAGAAATGTTTTGGCTGCGGCTTCTTTTGTTATAGCATGTTTTAAAGTATTATCAATTTCTAAAATTAATATCTGTTTTAACAAATTTGTTATTGCTTATAATAACTTTTTTACATAAATCTTGGTAATTTTTTTTGGATTGTTAATAAAAGAAAATCTTGGCGACCCAAAAAATTTCGTTCGCGACCCAATCTGGTCGCGACCCAAGGGTTGGGAAGGGCTGCTCCAAGGTACAACACTCTGCCCTGTATTTTGTTTTGCTATACACTATTTTGCTATACTACAGCGAGAGAGCAAACTGTTGGATGAGAATAGCTACAGATAGAAATGAATGGAGACGTCTTACACAAGTATTGTGATGTTTACCTGTGAAAAGTAGACATAGGAAATATAGATATAGATAGATATATGTATTAACTTTAATATAGAGAAATATAAAAACATGAATACATGGTAAAATAATATAAATATTAATTTTAAAAATAAATAAAATAAGAATGCATGCTTTTTAAATTAAATTTATTAAATATTCTAAATAAAAGGAAATAATAAATGTAGAGACATATATAAATAAGTATCAAAACTCTTTAATATAGATTATAAATTACATAGTCACTTAAGAAAGAAAATTATTAAATGAATAAATAATAAAAATAAATAATAATATTATGAAATCATAAATTAAATTCTATATTGAAATAAAAGAAAATATATGTTATAAGATTTAAGAAAAAATAAAATAAAATAAAATAAAGATTGTAAAATACACACATACATTGTAAAAATATATACATATGTCACTTGTAAATCTTTTAAATACTAACAATTACTAACTTTTTGAAAATTTATAAAGTAAGAAATAACGAACTCATGCCCTTAGGGCTATCACAGCACTTAGCTGATTTAAGATGGAAATTATATTAATAAGCACAAATAAAAATTTGTAAATTTATCTTAATAAATGGTTATTTATTTATTTATTTATTTTATACACTATTGTGTGTTATGGTCGACCAAGACCGCTGTGAGGAAACTGCTTATATTTATATTCTTGAATTATTTTAATGTTTATAAACATTAAACTTGGGTAGAAATTTTGCTTTGTTTAGCCTGAAATGTTTCTTAATATATTTGGAATAGAAATTATGTACTATCTAAAGTATCAATAAATACTTATTTATATCTTTAGGTATTAAAGAGAGTAGTGAAGTGTGTGTTTACCTCTTGTCCTACCCTTTATAAATTTTTGTTATTTATTATAAAAATTCATTGAGATTATTTTGTTGCAGGATCGGATTTTGCTCCTGCTTCGCTTTATCTGTGTCAACCTTCGCTGGATACCATCCTCCGTGGGATCGCCGTTTCAGTTTTAAAGATAAGTAAGCAGGGTTCCGATCTAACCAATTGACACTAACCTTTCAGTCTTGGTTTTATCGGACCCTGCATAGGCCTACAAGATCTTCAAGAGGACGCCGAATTGGTTCGTTATTACTTATAAAACACATCACACTGTAGTATGGATATTATCTATAGGTGGTCACTGTCGGGGATTTGCCTGGTTTGGGATTGTGGGCTGACTTCAGACACAATGTTAGCATAAATACTGTAGTCACGCTTTTGTGGGGGCTGTGGGGAGTGACGTAGTGATTGTAACTGCCTATAGCCCCGACCGAGGCATACGTCTCTTATGATATTTTTGGTAACATTGTTGTTTATTTTGGTACGACAGTCTTTGAATTAGGCTGTTGTCAGCAGTGGTCATCGCTAGCGCTGATATCTGTTAAAATTTTGTATCATTTAACTGTTTTAGTAATCTTTATACATGTTTATAAATTTCATATTGTATAGTTAAACTAGTTAGATGCAAAAATTAAATATGAACACTTTCTATTTTGATTATTTGTATTTCTTTTAAACACTATACATTATTTATGAAACAAACTAACCCATTGGCTTGTTCAGAATGTTTCCGGTTTTAAGTATAAGGTTCTAATTTCACTTGTAGTACTGAATAAAAGTACTAACCCATGTTTTGTTATTTTTCTAATAAAATCGCATATATTTTATAAGCATAATAAAAACCTTCTGATCAGGCACCTGCACACATTTTATTGGGAGATACTTGATTCATGACCTGTTGTTTAAGCCGAAATATTTTTTCATGGTTAGGCGCGGCGGGTAGGGTTAGGGACTCAGGGTTATGACTCACTTATCTCCTTATATATCCACACTTCATCGACATGTCAGCCGTAAATAGAACCATTGGGCGATGGTAATATACCATTGGTTCCCGGGTAGGGTTAGGTAGGAAGATGATTTGTGGATTTTATATATATGTGCAGAACACATGGTGTGTTGGCCCCAGTTTTAGGGTGGGGGGTTTAGGTCCATTTTCAGGTACTTTCTATAAACTTTGCTGAATCTTAAGTTTAAAATTTGATGAATAAGCAACCAATAATATCTGATATAATTCGATATTATTTTTATGCTTTTTTATCAGTAGGATTTCATTTGAAATTAAACAAATGTTTCCTTAGTTTAAGGCAAATGTCAATTTTAAGTTCTAATATTTTAAAGGCAGGCGCTTGCTGAAGCAATCGTCCCGAGGTCTTTAAAAATTAGGACTTTATTATTGATATTCCGAGGTCCTTAACTAAGGAAGATATAAAGTTTGATAGTTGATTGAAGTCTTATTACGCATGTACGGATAAATACAACACTACTAACCCTACACCCCACACATTAGAAATTGGTTTTTAACAATTTTATCAAACAGTAAAAGAAAATTGTGAAAAACAATTTATACATCATGGCATGTTATTATTTCTGTATTTTTACTTTACTAACCAAATCTTCATAAGAATAACTCTATGGAGCACTATGAAACAATGCTTATTTGTTATTCTTATGTTAAATTTATTTTTCTTCAAATTAGTTTTATTGGCCACAGTAAAAACTGTATGTACAATAATTTACAATGGCCACGCTGTAAATTTCTTGTATGGATAAGAAGAAAAATAAATTTTGCCTTCTTTACTTCTTCAGAAAAACACCAGATGGGGCAAAATAACTTGTGGTTGTAAATAACCGACTAATTTCATTGTCATTTCTTTTTATTTTGAAAAAAAATATTGCAATTTTTGTTGGGGTCATTTTAAAAAACCACTTGTTATTTTGCCCCATCTAGTGATTAATCGTTTCTTTTATATCTTTCAGATGCTGGAAGATCTTTCTTTATATGACTTCAAAGCTTTGGATGAGGCGAGATAATTATTTGAAGAGACATCGAAGAAACAACAAATCAAATCTATATCTTATGAGTATCATTTTTCTTTATTTATTGTGTTATTCATAACAATAAAAAAATTCAATCTAAGAATGGGGTGGTTTAGGGGGCAGTTGAAGCTGATGATATGTGGCTTAAAATGACCAATAATTAGGGAATTGGGTTTAGGGGGCTGTTGAAGCTGATTAAATATGGCTTAACAATCAACAATAATTAGGGAATGGGGGTAAAGGGAGCTTCCAAAGCTGATATTTTATTGTATGAGCAAAATTCCTATACTTTTTTTTAAATTTTCTTATTTGCTATTTCAGAAATGCTTGATGCAGGCAAAATAACTTGTGGTTAGATTAACAAAAAAATTTAAGTTAAAGTTGTTTTTTTAATAAATGATATTATATATAAATAAGTATTGGATTCTTGCAAAACAAAAAGTTATTTTGCCTCATTGAGTGATTAATTGTTCAATTTTATCTTCCAGACGCTGGGTCTCTGAAGCTTTGGAAGACCAATAGACAAGCTGAATTAAGAAAAAACATGGAGGGAGAAGTCAGCCCCGAGTTCTGTCATCTATTTCTTCTTTAAGTATCATTTTATATTTTAATATTATACCTTAGTATGGGGCTAGGGAATATGGGGTTTAGGGGGCTGCTGAAGCTGATTAAATATTATTGAAATTGGCAAAATTAGGGATGTTTTAGGGGCTGCTGAAGCGAGTGATAAGGCTCAATTGCCAAAAATTAGGGAATAGGGTTGCTGAAGTGGGCTCAAATTGCAAAAATTAGGATAGGGTTTAGGGCTGCTGAAGCTGATGTGATAAGGCTCAAATTGCCAAAAATTAGGGAATAGGGTTTAGGGGGCTGCTGAAGCTGATGTAATGGCCTAAATGGCCAAATATTTGGTTATGGGGTTAGGGCCTGTGAAGCTGATGTAATGGCCTAAAATGGCCAAATATTTGGTTATGGGGTTTTGCGAGTGTGAGTAGTTATTAAGTATTAAATTAAATATAAAAGTCAGAAGTATATCTAGTAGCTATTTCACATTAAATGTTTCTGATTTATATTCAGGTTTACTCAAGAACTCGGACTAAATTATAATTAAAATGTCTTTGATCACAAATGTAAGTTTTTAAATTTTTTGATACTATTTGTAGGCATATTAGTTATTCTTTTGACTTATCTGTCGCTATTTATAATTTTCCTAACAAGAACTCAGATTGAAAATGAAATCTAAAATATAATTAACAGATTATAGGGAGAGGGTATATCTTTTAATTTAACCCGATGTTATTAATGGTCCTTTTTTAATTCAAGAAATGTTTACGAAATTATTTAACATTTTTAAATTTTTATGGTTGATCAGAATTAGAGTGCTTCTGATAATAATATTTAGTATAAGTTTATCATGGTTTTCATTAATCATGCCTAATAGTTTTTGACTTTTTCTCCTTTGTATTAAAAAAACTGCATAGCCTTAATCTTTAACTAGAGAATGAACTGCACCCAAGACCGTTGGTAAGGGGCCTTTTTTACTTTTTCAGAATGTTTTCAATCTAACAAACGGATCACTCCTCATATTATGGTCCTTATCATGATATGTAGAGTTGTTTTAATATTTACACTGAGAGGGTGAATGCAGCAGGGGTGATGATGTGCAGCCGGCGTTGTTGATGTGGCAGCCGGGTGTTCGATGTGTTAGCTGCAGGGGGTTGGCTGGGTTGCTGATGTGGCAGCCGGGTTGTTGATGTGGAGCCGGGTTTATGATGTGGCAGCCGGGAGCTGGCTTTTTGTGGGGGGAGGGGGTTAAATCATGTTTTGGGGGTTAGAGTCAGGTGCTTTGTGGGTTAGAGTTCAGTGTTTGTGGGGTTAGAGATTCAGTTTGTTTTTGTGGGTTAGAGTCAGTGTTGCGGTGTTTAGAGTCAGTGTTTTGCAGGGTATAAATCGCTTTTATTATTACATATTAATAATATGTACGATTTTCTAATTGTTTCTAAATCTTTCACGAGTCCCGCAGACGTAAAGCTGTATGTTCATTTTATTTCTATTTAAGTTAGATAAATGTTAAACCTCTTATTTATCTTGCTTTACTTTCTTTTAATATTCCTGTGCTATCTGTTTTACATTATTTAAAACATGAATCTTGCTTTGTCTTGTGATTTGTAAGCACTATTTTTATCTTTTTGTGAAAGTCATTTATAAACTAATTTATTTTATTTAGTCTCCTCTATTGTTTTTATCCTATATATCAGGTTTGTTTTTTTCTTATCAAAGATTTTTATTTAGTTCAATTGATGTTCTTTTATTTTTAATAGTTTCTTAATGGATGTTATAAGAATACTAAAAATATTTTAAGAAAAACTTGGCAATATCAGAGAGACATGTGGTAAATAAATATGAAGTAAATATTACCCAGTATAAATAAAGTAATTAAGAATAACAAATGTCTTGGCGGTTTTTGGGGTGGTTAGAGTCAGTGTAGGGGGCAGATGTTAGCTTGAGGCAGCGGGTTGAGGATTGATGTTGGCAGCCGGGTTGATAATGTGGCAGCTGGGGGTTGTGAGTAGCAAGCAGGGTTGGCTGGGTTGTTAATTGTGGGAGCAGGGTTGAATAGGCTACGAGTTATTGTGGGGGAGGGGTAAGATGTCAGTGTTTTTGGGGTTAGAGACAGTGTTTGCGGGTTAGAGTCAGTGTTTATGGGTTGAGTCAGGTGTTTTAGGGGGTAAAATCAATTTTTCTAAATTTATAACCAGCCAAGCTCATGAATAATAAAATAATTTTCCCATGTTTTTTATTTTTGGTTAATTTAAAGCCAGTTTTTATAATCTTGAAGGAGTTCGAATCTATAAACTTATTATTTTTTTAAGTTTAATGTTATATTTAATAAGACAAAAATCAGTTAGAGTCGTAGGAAAGGGCTGGTCAAGGGCGTGGCTGGCATTTAGATAGGGACACTCAGTGGGGACTAGGTTAGTTTTAGGGACGAGCTCACAACAGTTAGGTTTTAGTTCAGTTAGATATTTTTGGTTAGGTAGGGCTTAGGACCAAGATCTTATTAAAATATTAAACTATTTACAGTCATTCATCATATTAATTTATTATCTCATTCATTGTTGCTTATTCATATCTACTTTTTACTATTAAATGTTGTTATTTTACTTAAAAAAATAATTGATATTTGGTGGTGGAGTATTCCAAAAAAAAAAAATGAAACATTTGTTACTTTAAAAATGAAAAAATACAAATTAGTTAAATCACTTTATAAATTATCTGGGATTAACAATTGATCGCAATATCTCTCTTCAAAAAACACTTTAATGGAAAAACTATCTGTGGCAAATTTGCCATCAATAGTGTTTGGTCATCATTCTATAGCAAAAGATACCCTATTTGAAAAAAAAATTACAAGATATAAATCTGTACTGCCACAGGCTATAATTACATATGCATCACAAAGTGTGGGGGTATCATAAGGTAGAATCTGCTGAATTACTGCTTCCGATATTTTATTAAAAAAAGTATTTATTCTTCCAAAAAAAACACTCCTAACTATGTAGTCACAATAGGAAGCAGAACTTACCCCCAGTCTTTGCCACCTGCTCTTAGGCCTTGATTTGATTACATATTTAAAAAGTATTTAGCTCTCTCAGAAAAAGGTTGCCATATGTACTTGCAAAATAAGTAATTGATAAAAATATTTTTTGGGTTAAAGGAATGGTTTAAACTAGGTAATGAATAGAGTTACCTTGGAAGCCATATACTTGAAAAATCTCAGCAAAACTGAAAGGATTGGATTGGACAGTGGGTAGCTAGGGTTGAACAAAAGAAATTAGAAAGTGGCTTTATCAAAATGCTAAAAACTTCTAAAACCACACTCTCATTACCCCCTTGTACAAAATAAAATTTCTTTCAAATATATATATTCTCTTAAAAATAGAAATTTCAGCTGCGTGGGGTGCTTTAAAGCAAGAGGCCAACTATAAGACTCAACTTCAGCCATGGAAGAGAAAAGTTCATCTGTGCTCTGCATTGGCAATCTGGGCTCATATAGAGGATTAATTTCATTTTTTAGCTGTTTGTCCGTCATGGGGTGAATCGAAGGAAGTACTTTGGAAAGTCACCCTTGTCAATAGAGGAATATTATAATTTTTTACAGGAAAAACAGAGAAAGATTGCTACAAAACTAGCACCTATGGTAACAACCATATGGAAACTACAGACATTATCTTGTCTCCAATTTTCAACTTTGGACTAATGCCATCCAGTACTACATAAATTGTAATGTGTATATTTATGTGTATGTATGCATTGGATTATTGTGTATGGATTTATGGGTGTGTTGCGTATATTAGTATTTATGTGATATATATTTGTGTGTGTATGTATGTGACATGTATATATTGCTGTTTGTATCTAGATTGTGTGATGTGGAATATATGTAGGTGTGTTTCTTGTAGTTATATTATGTTTGGTAGGCAATAGAAATATTTTAATATTCTTCCCCCTTTTTCCTAACAGAAAACAAAAACTTTTTTGGAATTCTCCTTTTACTCTAAAAAAAGCATCTTAAAAAAAATATGTTACTTTATTTAATGAATAAATATTTCATTTTATTGAAGGTGTAATAAATATACTATAGATTTAATTAAATAATTTTATAGTATATTATTTAATATGTATTAAAAAAATAATTTATATATAGAGAGTAACTTGAGTAACCTCCTCCTGACGGTCCAGTCCACGGACCCTGGAGTAGGCTTATGAGTTGTAGGTATTATTTTTGGCCTATTTTGTAAAATAAAAGTCATTTTTTTCTTTCTTTCTTTCTTTCTTTCTTTCTTTTTACTTTAAATAATTATTCNTTCCTTGGAAGCTCATATAACTTGAAAAATCTCAGAAAACTGAAAGATTGGAATGGACAAGTGTGGTAGCTAGGGTTGAACAAAAAGAAATAGAAGTGGCTTTATCCAAAATGGCTAAAAAACTCTAACACACACTCTGCTATTACTCCCTTGTACAAAATAAAAGTTTCTTTCAAATATACTCTATTCTCTTAAAAATAGCCAATTCACTAGCTGGGTCTTAAGAGCAAGAGGCGCAACTACTAATGACTCAACTTCAGCATGGAAGAGAAATCACATCCTTTGCCTCTGCAGTGCAATCTGGCTTCTATAGAGGATAGATTTTCATTTTTTTTAGCTGTTTGTTCCGGTCATGGTGAGAGTTCCAAGGGAGTACTAAAATCATCACCCTTGTCAGTAGAGGAATATTATAAGATTCTTTTACAGGTGAATAACAGAGGAAGATTGGTACTAAACTAGCACACCTATGAACAACCATAAGTGAACCTACAGAACATAGGTCTTGTCTCCAATTTTCAGACTTTGACTAATGCCATCCAAGTACATACATAAATGAATGTGATATTTATTGTATGTATGCGAATGGATATGTGTATGTGATTATGGGTGTGTGCGTATATATATTTATGTGTATATATTTGTGTGTATGTAATGTACATCGTATATATGCTGTTGTTCTAGATGTGTGCAATTGTGAATATATGTAGGTGTGTTGTCTGTAGTTTATATATGTGATAGGCAATAGAAAATGTAATATTCTCCCCCCCTTCTCTGCTAACAGAAACATAAAACGTTTTTGGATCTCCTTTTACTTCTAAAAAAGCATCTAAAAAAAATATGTACTTATTTAATAATAATATTCTTTATTGAAGGTGTAATAATATAACTATAGGATTAATAATAATTTATAGTATAGATTATTTAATATGTAATTTAAAAAATATTATAATATAGGAGTAACTTAGTAACCTCCTCCTGACGGTCCAGTCACGGACCCTGGAGTAGGCTTATGAGTTGTAGGTATTATTTTGGCCTATTTTTGTAAATAAAAGTCATTTTTTCTTTCTTTCTTTTCTTTCTTTCTTTCTTTCTTTCTTTACTTTAAATAATATTCATATTATAGCTATCTAATATAATGCGTATAGCTATTCATAGATTAAAAAGCTTGTCTGTGTTATTATTTTACACACTTTTTGGGTAAATTATATGTTTTGGTATTAGAGTCAGTGCATGGGGGCAGAGTTGCTGAGAAGTCATATACTAAGAGGAACTGTTGAGGCAGCAGGGAGAAGAAGAGTGCTGATTCCCACTTTTTGTTGGTGTTAGAGTCAGTGTTTTGGGGTTAGAGCCAGTTTGTTGTGGGTTAGAGTCAGTGTTGTTGGGTTAGAAGTCAGTGTTTTCTGGGGTAGAATCAATTTTTTTAATCAAAATCAAACCACTGTTTATTCTTTAATTTATTTTATTTGGTTATTATATACTTTATATTTTCTATCCATGTTTAAAAAAGGTATTGCCAAGTTATCTTTTATTTCTTAGTTTTGATTAAGTGATATTCATTATTAAAACATTAAATTACGAACAAGGACATCATATCATTGATTGGAACAATTCTCTTATAATAAAAATAATCGAGGATATCACATAAACAAAGAGACGATCTCTGTTAAATAAATTAGGTTTAGAACTTTTTTTAAGACAAAAGTACTGTACAAAAAGTTTAGAGGAAAACAGAAAACTTTGTTGAATCATGTAATTCATATAGTATCAAGAACTTAAGTGTAAAATGAAGCTATTTTTTGATAAGCATTTATTCAGAAAAACTTTAACATAACTATGATGAAACTGGCGTCTGCGATTCGTGTAGCGAGAGAAAAATTTAGAAAATGACTTTGCATATTAATAAAATGTTATGAATTAGAGTCAGTGTTTTTGGGGGTTAGAGTCAGTGTATGGGGGCAGAGTTGCTGAATTCAGTTTACAAGTATCCTGGAAGAAAAATCAAGGGCGGAAGTCAGTTTTCAGATCATTCATATAAATATTTAAAACGGATCTCGTTAGATTGATTAAATTTCTGAAAAAGATAAGTGGGCTTCTTATTATGAGGCATAATTATTTTTAGCAGGTATCCAGGGGTTATTCATTTTTCTGATACACAGGTTATTAAGTTATTATAAAAAACTGTTTTGCATTATTGATGATTATTGTGATAAACACTTCAGTACTTTATTTTATTATTATTGACACCTAGGATCAATCACGAATAATTTATAAATTTTAAATGATTTCATCACTAAATTTTTCCTGACTCAAAATAGTTAGTTAGTAACATCATTGAAAGATTAAATTTTAACATTTATTTCTTTTCTTGGATTAATTTTCATTTTATATTTTATTTTAATGTTGAGTCTTGAAAAATAGATATTTTCATTAAAATTCATTTATTTCTTCTTATCTCACATCAAAAAATTAATGACAGTAAATGTGTCTTTAAATATGTTTGAATTATGATTTAGTTATTGGTATGTTGGGAAATATTTATGCCTAGGACTTGAATATATAGAAATTATAAGTTCCAATTTTTATTCGATATAATTCTGACTTTTGTATTTAATTTGGTTTTAGTGATAAAAATATTTATTATAAATATTATTATCACTAATAACTAACTGCCCTGTTTATTGAATATTATTCTGTTCTTTATAAATCATGATAGTTGAGTGTAAGTGTAATATCCCATGTTGTTGGAGATGAATGGAGAATAAAAAGTTTAAATAATTGGTAGTACATTTTTTATCATATTTTTTACTCTACATTCTTGGTAAAAATATTTACTAACTATTTGTTCTTTTTATTGTAAGCGATGATTAATTTTTTTTCAAATAAGTCCCTATTTAATCATCGCGGTGTGAATGGACCTCCTCAGAGGTGTTTGTTTAATTTGGATAATTTTTACATAGTACCATGTATTTTTACATGGTTAAATAAAAAATTATCTTTTTTTAAATAAACCATAAAATAATATCAGTGAAAACATAAATAGTTTTGAAAATTAAATTTACAGTATGTCTATTAATTATTGACTCGCAGATTGCGGGAGATCTCTTGGCTTTAATTGGTTTCTGTCAATAATTATGAAGTTAATACATTGCTACCAACTATGTCAAAATTAATTACCCTAGTTGAGGGGACGTTATAGAGATATAACTGTTACAAGGCGTTACCTTTTACTAATGAAGTTAGGAATTAGTAATGATTTAACAAACTTCTATAGATAAATGTCACTTTTTTAAACAAATGCATTTTAAACGCAATTATTTTAAACAAAAGAATAACTATTCAGTGTTACCAAGTTTAGAACCAGGAAACTTTTTGTCAGTAAAAAGTGTTGGCAACAGTAACTTTTTTTTCTGAAATACGGCTCTGGGTGTTGAAAACTACTAGATATACTATAGAAACATACTATTTATCAACCTAAATCAATAAATGTTTGCAAAGAAATCAACAGGTAGTTCTAAATCAGCATTATGATATCATTAAGCTTTTTGTGGGCAAAGTAAATGTAAAAAAAATTTTCACTGATATTATTTTGAAGCATCTGACCGTGACGTGGTGAGGAGGCTTACGGACTGTAGTTAGACTTACTTTTATAATTTGTAAATTTATTACTTTCTAATTATTTTGTTTTCAGTTGAAAATAGTTAAAAACAAATGTTTATTTCTATAAAATATGTTGTTGGTATTTGAGGAATGATATTTATCAACTTACAGTGCTCCACCTTTATATCTGTTTATTTCATATCTGGTATTTCATACCAGTTACAAAGAATAAACATCATACAATATAATAAAATTAATCATTTTTTAAAAAAAAGAAAAAATAGAAAAAAATGATAGCAATATAAAATAATATATAATAATAAAATACTGAACACAATAAAATGTAAACATTTTAATAAAAAAATTGTTAATTGTAAAAAAAAATATCAAAATAAATAAAAACAACTCAAAGGGACCTCAGAACTATTTATTATATTCTATAATATATATATAATATATAACACTTCTATACGCATATAATAACATACATATCATATATTATATATATATATTATATATATATATATATATATAATATATATATATATATATATATATATATATATATATATATATATATATATATATATATATATATATATATACATACATATATGTTGTATACATATATATATACTTTATTACATGTTTACTCACATATTTGCATGTTTTATGAATTTTTGATTTTTTGCTGAGTCATTATTGTAAAAATTATTTCCTGGAGAGCACAACTAGTCCTACAGATTGAATTTTGTGCCAAGTTTCAACTCTCTAGCATAAATACACAAGAAGGTACAATGATAACACACACTCATAGACAGATATACAGACAACTTTGTGGAAACCACACAGAAAGTCTGAAAACACTTAAAACGGATAATTCAAGAGAACTCCCGGTTTCGGATTTTTTCGCAACAAAATGTTTTCTATACACCTTCATTGTAAATGAGGAAAAGTAACAAATATAATAATATTAAATTATAATATAATATTAATAAATAAAAATGTTTAAGAGTAAATAAATAAAATGAAAACAAATTATGAAGAGTAAGTCTCACTATATTCTAACTAAGCAGATGCAGTGTGTGTGTCCTTTGCTTTCAATTCCCTGGTTTGATTCTATTTGCTATTCTTGGTGCAATAGTTAGCGTGTTTGCTTTCCACCTAGACTTGGAATTTTTATGGGAATAGATGCCTTTAAATGTGCCCTCTTTCAAAAAATTCTGGCGCGGTGGTCCGCATGTCAGGCGAATTTCCTTTGGATGTGTGTTTCCGTGCTTTTTACATTATATAATTTTACAACTAGTAAATAAATAATTCCGGCGCGGTGGTCCGCTGTCGGGCGAATTTCATTTAGAATGCGTGTTTCCGTGCTAAACAACCCATTTCTTGCTTATGCAAGAACCATGCCCATAGCGTGGTTCCGGTTCATGCTTTAGAACCTAAGCAGTTACTCAATTGTCAAGCACTGCTCGTAACTCATTTTGTCTGTATTTTCCAAAGGAAATGCGCATAATCATCCAGTTGTTGTGCAAAACTATGCCTCTAAAATTAGAAGTACGCACTATTATTTGCACTAGTTTAAAGATTAGTTACTTATCTTTAAGCTTAGTCAGTTATATTTAAAGGTTTTAGCGCATTTCTTTTGGAAAATACAGACAAAATGAGTTACGAGCAGTGCTTGACAATTGAGTAACTGCTTAGGTTCTAAAGCATGAACCGGAACCACGCTATGGGCATGGTTCTTGCATAAGCAAGAAATGGGTTGTTTAGCACGGAAACACGCATCCAAATGAAATTCGCCCGACAGCGGACCACCGCGCCGGAATTATTTATTTACTAGTTGTAAACTATATATGTAAAAAGCACGGAAACACACATCCAAAGGAAATCGCCCGACATGCGGACCACCGCGCCAGAATTATTTTTAGTTGTAAACTATATTAGGTAAAAAAAACGATAAAAAATTATTGTTCCTACTAGGATTTGAACCCAGGTACTCTGGGTTTGAGAGCTCGCATCCAAGGGAAATTCGCCCGACATGCGGACCACCGCGCCAGAATTATTTTCTAGTTGTAAACTTATATTTAGTAAAAAAAAAACAATAAAAAATTATCGACCCTTCTAGGATGTGAACCCAGGTACCCTGAGTTTGAGTGGTCGTATTGACTCCGGACCACTGCCATTCAACTCAGAGGCCCAAAAAACATTAAAAACGACACCCTACTCAAAATTTAATTTTTAACGACCGTAATCTTGGTTTTCTATTATTTTTGTGGTTTTTTCGACTTTTTGGTCACTTAGAGTGGTTGTATCGACTTCGGACCGGTTTCATTCGATTCAGCGTCTCAAGAAACATAAATATTGACCTTTTTCGCGGCAAAAATATTAACCCTGAATTTTGCTGATTTTTTAAAAATTTCGCTGACTCAGCAAACCGGGTTAATGACGTCACAAAAACCTGGTTTTCAATAGGGTTCGTGTCCTCCCCAAGGTTGATTTTCGTACCAAGTTTGGTTAAAAAATATTAATCCGTTCGACAGATAGAGTGTTACAAGAAAGTGTCTAGAAATCATATATATATATATATATATAATATATATATATATATATAATATATTATATAATATATATAAAGTCTCGCGAAAATTTTTTTTTCGTCATTAGGGACCTCTGAAACGGATTTGTGTCGTGGTCCGAGGTTCGAATTCCGCCATGACGCCTATCCCATTAGCGAATTTTATCCCAAAGGAAATTCGCTAAAAGGATGTTAAGACAGTGGTTCATACTAACTGTGCGGTGTCAGGTATACGATGTGTGTTCAAAAATTATCGCGAATTTTGAATTTTCGTGGGTTACGTATATTCGAATTTCAATGCTCTCAGAAGGCCGAGAAGATGTGAACGACGAAGAGCACATCTTGGCACATCTTTGGTTCGTGCCGCACGAACCAAGACCGAAAAAAGCGCGCCAAGTTCGGTCGAATGTGAAAGTTTTGCTGACAGTTTTCTTCGATTGCAGGGCGTGGTGCATCATGATTTCTTGCCTTAGGGTAGAACGGTCAATAAGGAATATTACCTGCAAGTTTTGCGCAATTTGCGCGAAGCAATCCGCCAGAAACGCCCGGATTTGTGGAAGAACAAAAATTGGCATTTGCACCACAATAACGCCCCTGCTCACACATCGTTGCTTGTGCGCGACTTTTTGGCCAAAAACAACACACTAATGATGCCGCAGCCACCGTATTCCCTAGATCTGGCCCCCTGTGACTTTTTCTTGTTCCCTAAACTGAAGAGGCCCATGAAAGGACGACGTTATGCTACGCTTGACGAGATAAAGACGGCATCGAAGGAGGAGCTGAACAAGATAAAAAAAAAAGATTTTTTGAAGTGCTTCGAAGATTGGAAAAACCGTTGGCACAAGTGTATAATATCACATGGGGATTACTTTGAAAGGGACAAAATAGATATTCATGAATAAATAAATAATTTTTGAAAAAAAATATTTTTTTTTCAAAATTCGCGATACTTTTTGAACACACCTCGTACGTAAAAGATTCCTAAACCTAATTTAGGACTCTTAACTAATATATATATATATATATATATATAATATATATATATATATATATATATATATATATATATAATTGTACTGCTTTAAGGCCCTGATCAAGTATGTTAAGGAACACAATATAATTGTGTGGGATACATTTTGTCAATTATGCATGTTTTGCAAAACTCGGTAGTATCAAATGATATGTTAAGGGATCAAACCACCACAATTATCGAACTGAACTCAGTTCAGCGCTTAGCCTGTCTGTCCATTACAGCGTCCATGAACTCAGCACCAACTACTGCTCTAGAAGTCATGCTGAGCCTTCCGCCCCTTGATCTTATTATAAAGAGTGGGGCTAGGTTGGCGGCTTACAGACTGCAGAACAGTGAGAACTGGAAATCCCTACCATTAGGGGTCACTCAAAAATAGTGAATGTAATTCAGAGTCCCATACTATCTATGAACTCTGATTACATGACCAGCCTCTACTCCTATGAAAAACCCTTCACAATCAGTTGTGATAGTTTCAATGAGGAACCACCTCAATGCTCTGGTGACACTGTATGGTATACAAATGGATCTAAGATGGACTGTGGCTCTGGGAGTGGCATACATGAGGCTCATGCAAATTTCAAAATCTCATTTCCTTTAGGAAAGTATGCCACAGTGTTTCAGGCAGAAATATTTGCTATTAATGCCTGTCAAATATTAGAATGAATCCTAATTAGACGTCTATAAATATTTTTACTGACAGCTAAGCTGCCGTTAAAGCTTTCGGTTCATACAAAGTCAACTCTAAGCTTGTCTGGGAGTGCTTACAAAACCTTTTGACCTTGTCACTCAACAATGATGTAGCAATCAGATGGGTGCCTGGCCATAAGGGAATTGAAGGTAATGAGCAAGCTGACATCCTTGCAAAAAAGGGGTCTGAGACCATTCCTGTAGGCCCTGAACTCATAGTAGTTATACCCAAAACTATAGTCAAAGGTGTAATTAAAGATTGGCTCTTAACCAGTCACCTGCACCACTGAAACAAATCCTCTGTCATGAGGCACAGTAAACTTACGTTAAAAGGACCCAGCCCCAAAGTAACTGAGGACCTCCTTAGTCTAAGCTGAAGGGACCTTAGAACAGTAACTGGACTACTGACTGGTCACTGTCACCTCCGAAAATATCTCCATATCATTGGTATCTTTAAAGATAACCCAGTGTGTAGGCTTTGTGAATCGGAAACCGAAACTACATCTCACATACTTCTGAGATGTGAAGCCCTAGCCTTTCAAAGGTTCTCCAACTTTGGTAGCAGCACTCTCACTAAGTTTGACTCTACCAATGAATCACTGGTCAAAAGATCCTAGACCTAGTCCGGGGAAAAGGATTATTCTGACCTGGACCAATTGAGGGAATTGCACAATAGACTTCCAATCGCAGTGCAAATGGGGTTTATCCTCGACTCCAATGCCAATCATTAATAATAATAATAATGCTGAAGTATGCTAGCCTTCCACCCCATTACTTATAGTTTTCTTTTATTTATATTTAACAAAACTCTACATTAGATGTAGTGACTGAAAAACATGCAGTCTCCCCCCTTAATAGTGAAGTATAGGCAGATTTCAACCTGTAACCCAAATAAACTCTGGATAATTTCTTCCTTTGCCAGGAAAAAAGTTAAAAAAGCGGTCACCAATGCAGCACTGACCACGCTCAATGCTGCATAACTGTTATGATCCAACAAAAAATCATGGATATACTTGTCGTATTGAAACGAAACTTAATGTACTAATTTATTACGTAAAGGTACATAATTGTACCAAATTTCAATTTAATTGTATTGTTTTGCAATTTTTTACATTTTTAAAAAAACGTACAAAAGTCATTTGATAACAATTGAACTAATGCTTATAACGAGATGAAACTTGGCACATATGTTAGTCTTATACATGGCTACATGCACCAAATCTCAATCGGATCGCATGTTGGTTCCGCGTTTCATGATTTTTCAAAATATTTGCCGAGTCATTATTGCGGGTTAATGACGTAAAAATATATGTTCCGAATAGTACAAATACAGCAGTAAACTGATTTTGGTACAGAATTTCAACTCTCCAGCATAATACACTAGGAGCAACGATGATAATAAACATACATACACATAGACAGACTACTTTGTGAAAACCAATCAGGAGGCCTTAAAATCACCTGAAACGGATAATTCAGGTGACATCCCGGTTTCGGATTTTTTTTGCAAACACAATACTTTCCCTATATACCTTCGGTATAAAAGAGAAAAAACTACTTTCTAAGAAATGAAAACTTTCATTTCTTGAAAGTTCATACTAGTATGTATTCATACTAGTATGAATACATACTAGTATGAATACATAATAGTATGAATACATAGTAGTATGTATTCATACTAGTATGTATTCATGATCGAGATAAAATTGCCGATTTGTTTACATAAAAAGAGCATAAAGGTTCTAGCTTATTTATTTAAACTATATAAAGCATAAAGCTTAACCTTATATATCTAATAATATAAAGCATAGAAGCTCATAAAGCTTATAGCATATATACCTACAAATATAAAGCATAGAAGCTCATAAAGCTTCTAGCTTATGTGTTTAAAATATATAAAGCATAGAAGCTCATAAAGCTTCTAGCTTATGTGTTTAAAATATATAAAGCATAGAAGCTCATAAAGCTTCTAGCTTATGTGTTTAAAATATATAAAGCATAGAAGCTCATAAAGCTTCTAGCTTATGTGTTTAAAATATATAAAGCATAGAAGCTCATAAAGCTTCTAGCTTATGTGTTTAAAATATATAAAGCATAGAAGATCATAAAGCTTATAGATTATATACCTACAAATATAAAGCATAGAAGCTCATATAGATTCTAGCGTATGTGTTTAAAATATATAAAGCATAGAAGCTCATATAGATTCTAGCTTATGTGTTTAAAATGTATAAAAGCCTAGAAGCTCATAAACCTTCTAGCTTATGTATTTAAAAATATGATGCATAGAAGTCATACAGCTTCTGTTGAAGCTTTAGCTTATGTTTTAACTATATACAAATCATTGAAGCTTACATTTTGGGAAGCATTTTTATTATTTTTTACTACCTTGGTTAGTTGTGAATATGTGCCTATTTTTTCGTCTTTACATTCAGTATCACCCAATGCGTTTAAACCTTACGTCGACCCGTATTTTTCGCGTCAAGATCTATTAAAATAGATAATGTTACAACATGAAGGTAATAACGTCTAGTGAGGGGGGTAACGAGAGCTCCTAGGTAGTCAGAAGTAGGGGGATACAGGATAACTCCCATTAACTTCAGTCAACGAGCGACCATGGGTGACAAGGCGTCCGACAAGATCAGGCTCCGTAAGGAGTTAGGCTTGCTGGACGGTATATCGATCATAGTAGGTGTAATAGTAGGTGCTGGTATCTTTGTTTCACCTAAAGGCGTTTTACAAGCCTCTGGTTCAGTAGGTTTGGCATTGATTGTTTGGATCTTATCTGGGTTGTTCTCATTAGTAGGTGCACTATGTTACGCCGAATTAGGTGAGTTGATAATTAATAGCAACGTTTATTAAATTAAGGTTTAAATTTGGTGGTATGTGGAAGGAGGTTGTATGTTAAATTATCTTCGGCCTTAAGAATGAATCAAAGAGAATGAGATAGTCGTAATTGAAATATAATTATTGAACGATCGTCAGTGAGTTGTTTTATTTCAGAAGTTTGGAAAGACGTTTATGTTTGTGTCGCGATAAATACCGAAAACATAAACTAATTATTGAAACTTAGTAGTTATTAGTCTCCAGACCTGTATAGTTATTCTTATAGTCTGACAAATATTTTTATAATAGCAGTCAATAAGTCGAACAGATAGAAGAAAATTAGAACGAAAAATCGTGTTGTATATCGTTTTAAAGCTCTTGCTGAGTAGAAAAAATATATATAACATGCATAAAATCATAGAGATATATACTAGAGGGGGCATAGCCTATCTCAATACATTGAAAGGCCTGAAACATCTTTTTGGGGCTCTCAGGGGCTCTGTGTAACCTCATTGAAACCTCTTTTGAGAGTGAATTAAGGTTATAATAAATCTAATTGTTTTCGGTTACCCGCACATTGTTTGTGTTTTGATTTGTATTTTTAACATTCTTCTATACAAGTTACTGTAATTTTGTATTGATTATTTGATTAAATTTTTAGCGAAGGTAGTCAGGTTACTATTTCGATGTTTCAAAATTCAATAAATAGGGCCCTCTAGTGATAATATCTCTATGCATAAAATGATGGAATAAAATGACTGCCAATATGGCGGACCAATTTTTTATTAGATTCTCGCGTGAGTTCTTGATCCAGTGCATTACTAGCAATAATTATGAACTATATAAAAATTAAATATAATTATATTTCACTATGTTTGATAAGGGGAGCTAAGTCAGTGTGTTCTCCGGACTGCAGCAGCCCTATATAACTAAGAGTCTTAAAATTTTATTCAGGAGCCTAGATTTTTGTGTTAAAAAATCGTTACGAGGTACCCCAGTAATTTCCCTCACTCTATCGCATACGCTCATTCTCGCCACTACGGACTCCCTTCGAGCTCGTCCCCAAGATATGGAAAAATGTCAAATTTATAATTTAATACATATCCGGGTCTCGCTTTGCTTATCCTCAGATAAGAAATATCAGTTATAATCCCGGAGGTAACCCATCCGCCTACTGACTACGCTCGATACTCTTACCAATAGTGATCAGACAAAAACGATTTTTGTCTGACCAATGTAAACAATCTAGCTCCATCAAAACTATTATATATATATAGATATATATATGTATGTATATATATATATATATATATATATATATATATTATATATATTAATATATATATATATATATATGTATATATATATGTATATTATATATATAATATATATATATATATATATATATATATATATATATATATATATATATATATATTATATATATATATATATATATATATATATATATATATATATATATATATATATATATATATAATATATATATATATATATATATATATACATATACATATAAATTTATTTGGGATCCAATTTTAGATTTTTGAAGCTTTAAAAAGAAATTTGCCTCTTTGTTACCTAATATTTATGAATAATGTCATTGTTTAGTTGATATTCTTATCTATTAGATAGTTTATAATTTTAATAACAAACCATGTTTCACTGATTCACTTGCTATCGTCTAGCTCTGCGTATCTTTAATAGATTCATGTAAATTTAATTTTGCTTGCCTAAAAGGAGAGGGAGAATTGCATTGACAGAAACTTAATTTAACGCACACGGTTTACATTAAATGTCGATAATTAGGAACCTGCGATCACAAAAATTAAAAAATAATGGTGTCTGTATGAATGAGTGTATAGCTGTGCACATATCTTGTGAAAAATAATGGTGTCTTTATGTATAAGTGTATAGATGTGCACATATCTTGTAAAAAATAATGGTGTCTGTATGAATGAGTGTATAGAAGTGCACATATCTTGCAAACACGCTACAGCATAAGTATGATATCATTTATTTGTAACTTAGAACAACAATCCAGTCCTATAGTCCTATAAGAGAAAAAAACTGATTAGATTTTGAAGTTAATCCTACACCACGTATCAAAATGGTTTCACATTGAACTTTATAAAAACGAGTATGATAAAAAAAAATTTCCTGGGTATGGCTAGCACATACAAGGAGATCTCAACCACCTCTATGGCTAGCACATACAAGAAGATCTCAACCATATCAATATCAATGGCTAGCACATACAAGAAGATTTCAACCACATATATGGCTAGCACATTCAGAAGATCTTAACCACCTCTATGGCTAGCATATACAAGAAGATCTCAACCACATCAATATCAATGGCTAGCACATACAAGAAGATCTCAACCACATCAATATCAATGGCTAGCACATACAAGAAGATCTCAACCACATCAATATCAATGGCTAGCACATACAAGAAGATTTCAACCACATCAATATCAATGGATAGCACATACAAGAAGATTTCAACCACATCAATATCAATGGCTAGCACATACAAGAAGATCTCAACCACATACATGGCTAGCACAGTCAGAAGATCTTAACCACCTCTATGGCTAGCACATACAAGTACACCTCGACCACATCTATGGCTAGCGCATTCAAGGAAATCTCAACCACATCTATGGCTAGCACATACAAGGAGACCTCAGCCACATCTATGACTAGCACAGTTCTCGAGGATATTTTTTTTTTTTAAGTAAAATTTATGTAATTTATTATTCAATACTATACATTCCTATAACTTTTGAGCCTACAGATAGGGAAGCCCCGTTCTAAGATTGGCAGCTTGTTTTTATTTTTTCTCGGGTGGAAAATGGGCGACTATTCTATTTATAGTTAGCAATGGGGTATTTGTCAAAAATTTACAGTCATAGAAAGTAATATCTTCCTTGGTAGACGCCAAAGCTTTTAATTACACATCTTCTGGATTACAATGTCCTAGATAGTTCACGAGTGGCTAATTCTTAACTCACCAAACTGAACGAAATGGTCTACGTCCTCTTTATGTACTTATGTCCAATGCTTCTAGAATTTCTATAAACATTTACTACGTACACACAGCGTATTTAACAGGCGATCGTATTGGATACGTATGCAATACGGTTAACTAACTTCTCGGTTCTTACCGCGTATTTGTTTAGTCGATCGAGTGAGAGTGAGATCACGTGATAACTGATCCCGCCAAAACATCGCGTCTTTTATAGTGAAGGTTCACTTTTGTTTATAAGGAAGTTTAAAACAAAAAATGTATTTAATTAAATTGTGATTTCTTTTCATAATAATAAAGTTACACTAAAAAAATAATATTCCAAAAGTTATTTTATCAAAAACGGTAGTATTGAAGTGAAATAAAAGTTCGACGAGAAGGTTATCCGTTAAATACGATCGTCTCTAAAGGTAAATACAGCATATCGGGGGATCCATTTTGGCCCGTATTCAAAGACGTTTTCCTAACAGTCTCCTTAAGGAGACCTAACATTTTCCTTAAGGAGACCTAACATTTTCCTTAAGGAGACCTAACATTTTCCTTAAGGAGACCTAACATTCTCCTTAAGGAGACCTAACATTCTCCTTAAGGAGACCTAACATTCTCCTTAAGGAGACCTAACATTTTCCTTAAGAGACCTAACATTTTCCTTAAGAGACCTAACATTCTCCTTAAGGAGACCTAACATTCTCCTTAAGGAGACCTAACATTATCTTAAGGAGACCTAACATTCTCCTTAAGGAGACCTAACATTTTCCTAACATTCTCCTTAAGGAACTCTTAAGGAGAATGTTAGGAATGTCTTTGAATACGGGCCTTAGATTCCATCTCCCTAGTTCTAGCATATGCGATCGGATCCCCTCCGCATGGTTCATACAGCTAATATCACCGTATTGAGAGATCGTATCCCATACGATACGCGGATCTAGAAGAGTGCGTGAACGTACTAAATGTTCGGATGATGGGCATGGGGAGGGATCAATATGCTTCTGGACTCCAAAAATAAATATAACTTAACAAAGTTATGCAAGTATATATTTTTCAATTATTCTACTATGGAATCCAAAGTCCGCGATAACCTTAACTACTTCAATAAATATTTTTTCACGCTTTCTGAAGGCATTGAAGATGCAGCATGTGTTTCTATTAAATGTAATTTCTATTCTAATTCTATTTTTTATAGTCTGGAAAATTCTTATAAGTGTAAGATAAGGCTTTTCTTAAGAACCTTCGTAAATATACTGAGCTTGTTTTGATGGGAATTATTGACTAGGCAAGGAATAAATATAATTTTTCGTGACTCTAATCCATCTCGTTATCATATAGATGGAATTATTAAGAAAATCTATTATCTTTACGCTAAATAAACTGTCAACCGTTTAGGTTTTTTTTACATCTTAGCTTCCAACTGGAATTGTAATTATTTTAACGGAGATGAATATTGTTTATCTCCGGAAAACTTTACGCTGTCTTATGCGGCTCCACAGCGGTAAACTACTTCACTAACAAGTTAGTTGTAGTAATAGTTTTCTCAAATTTATCGCAATGCAATATTTTTCCAAGTTTTATAATTTCGAAATTTTTCTGAGTCATTGCGAGTTAATTACGTCATAAAAATATTTCCCCAATAGCACAACTAAACAAATAAATAAATCGTTTATTTATATCTAAATACCTGTTAACAATGATTAAATTACCAATTATATGTAAATAAAATAATATATATTGACAATTTGTGTCGCATAAGCTCAAGGCTTGTGCGCAACACTAAAACTACACCTTTAGACTGATTTTTGTACAAAGTTTCAAGCTTAAACTGATTTTGTACAACTCTCTAGCATAAATACACAGGGAGCTACGAAGATAACACACACACACATACAGGCAGACAACTTTGTGAAAACCCCTCAGGAGGCCTTAGTGGTAGTAATAAATATATTACTACCGTGTTAGTTGTGGTGAAATATTTTAACACGACGTTAGTTGTGGTAAAGTATTTTACAGTGAATAAAAAAGAGGAAAAGGTTGAAAATAATTTGAAACATATAATAAACAAAATAAGGTTGTAAAAAGTTTTGTTTGACCGTTTATTTGCAAAAACTTTCAAGTATAGATGTTTAGTCCAACTGAATCCACCATCCATTGCGGCTTCAGGTTGACCTTAACCTCGTGGTTAAGGAACAAAGTAAGGAAATAAGTACTCCCTGATCAAAGAACTCAAGTATAGGAACTTAATGAATTCCATACAAGGACCTAGAACCTGTTTCCATGACAACCGTCTGATTGCGAAACCATGTACGTATTGTTATCTGAAAAAGAGCTTGTTCTTCTACCCTTACTCAAAGACGGAATGTTCTAACTCTGACCCCTTAGTCTCACAACTTAGGTAGGGAACTTGAATCTTTACTTTACTTGTAGAAACTGGTATTCTACGAATCGATTGACATTCTTCTTGCTTCAGTTTGTACTAAACAAATAGTGGAATTTTGATTCTTACTTTTGCGAAGTCCTGTTTCTGTAAAATAGTTCAAGAGCCAACAGTTTTCTAGAGAGGGCATACCATACCCTATGTCATTACTTCGAGAGGCCTGAAACGTGGAACCTCATTGAAACCACCTCCAAGGAGCTGAAGGCCTCTGTTTTATTATTAATATAAGATGTTCACGTTTCTTCGTTCGTTTAAAAATTCAAACCATATTTCTTTATGAAAAATATTTACTATAACAAATAGTAATGCACTCACTCGAGGCGCATATGCACTCATAACTAGTGTATTACATAGAGAGAGGGCCTACCCCAACATGATACTTTCATAAGCTTGATACATCTTTTTCGGGCTCTCGAGGAATCAATGTAACCTTATTCTACATTATAACCTTCCTAAAGAGTATTTTAAGGTTATAATAAAACTAGGGGAAAAAGCCGATTCCTTTTTCCTGCAGGGATGTCCTACATCCCTGAAGATGCCTCCCACAGTGGAAGCGAAACGTCGGATTCTTCATCTACATTGACGCGGTCACCACCGGAAGACCTAAATCTTCTATATGTATGTATATATATAGAGTCTCGCCAAACGTATGTTTTCATCATTAGGGACCTCTGAAACGGATTTGCGTCGTGGTCTGAGGTTCGACATGACGCCTATCCCATTATTGAATTTTATTCCCAAAGGAAATTCGCTAAACGTGGAGAAGAATTCATCCCCAAACATATGCAATAAGGAAACTGCACATGCTAACTATAATTACATTATCTGCGCAAGTCTTAGATAGCTTGCAAAAAGACAGGGGAACCATTTGTAATTAACCTATACTTTTAGTGGGCTTAATTTATATTTTTTTACGGTGTTGTAACACTATAGCTTTTCGTGTGCCGCCGAACCAAGTGAGATAAATACCGACCTGATTGGTATTCCAATATACCAATATTGGTATTCCAATGCCATTATAGAAATAAAGGCCGGTGTGGCTTTTATTCCAATAATGGCATTGCTGTTCGTCTAAGAAAATAATAGCCACATCGCCTTAGGCTTCTCGTTTATTCCACATCTCTCGTAACGTTTCTTCAACAAATGGATGGTTGTGTTGTAGGTACCATGATACCAAAGTCAGGAGGTGACTACGCCTACATCAAAGAATCCTGGGGTGGTCTGCCTGGATTCCTGTACTTGTGGGTTGCCTTGCTGGTATTAGTGCCCTCAGGTAATGCCATTACGGCTCTTACATTCGCACAGTATATACTACAACCATTATGGCCTTACTGTCAGCCACCTTACATTGCTGTCAGGCTTATAGCCGCACTTATTACCTGTAAGTATTAAATTTTTGTATTTCCTACTTTTAATCCACTAAAGTTATTAACTTTCCTCCACTTATCCTAATAAATTTATTTTTTTAGCGAATTTTCATAATGAAAATTCGCCTCGTCAGTTGAAATATAATTTGCCTGCCTTACTTCGCCCTTACATTTTCCTAACTGGCTTTCTTCCCTATCTCTCAATATCTTTATGATCTACAAACCTTGTGTAACAAGGACCTAGAATACAGATCTTAATTCGTGATCCCTGATTCATAAAACCTGTTAATGACTCTATTTAATCAGTTGTAACAGCAGCCAATATTTGAATTTTATTTTCTAATCTATTACTAGTTATCTATTATTAGTTAAGTTGGGTGTTAGAACTTAACTGACTTTATAGGCACACGCATGGTATTTAAGACGAACCTGATTGATGACCAGGTTCCCAAAAGGTCGTTAAAATTGCGTATAGGAATTGCAATAGATTTAATTTAGCTCAACCAAATTTTGTGACTAACTACCCAAGATTTACCAAAATTGTGCACAATAATTGCGTAGGGTTTCTCAGTTATTTTTATGAAGGTTTAGAGCTTCCGATATCGATGTGGATGATGAACCCAACGTGTCGCTACTAAACTTCAGGGATTTAGGACATCATGGATGAAAAAATGCTCTGCAAAACTGAGTTTCACATTTTTGAAACATAATGTGTACATCTATGATGTCCTACATCTATGAATATGTTTATGCCAGTGGAAGTGAAATGTCCAATTCATCTTCTATACTGATGCGGTCACCATTGGAAGACCTAAACTTTCTACACCTACTTACCTATACCCCAGAACTAAACCTTTTACCTCCTATAAAAGTTTTACACTTTATAAAAATTATATGCAATGATTTCCAGGTGGATTAACAGCGGTTAACTGCTTCAATGTGAAATGGGTTACCCGCGTACAAGATATATTTATGGGTGCTAAAATTCTAGCACTTTGTGTTATCATACTAGCAGGCCTTTACGCTGTACTGTCAGGTCATGAGACCCATATATCAGCACCGATGGAAGGTACCAATTTCGATCCTGGTCACATTGCTCTGGCTTTCTACTCTGGCTTGTTCTCCTACTCCGGATGGTATTGGTTTTTATTAAACATTTTCTTAATTATAATATGATTATAAAATCGAACATCATAAGCTATATTTTCAATTTGTAAACATTACGTACATTTATAAAACTATACAAGTTCATTAAATGCATCTACGAGTATTATATATTTTTATAACATTTTAGGAAGATTAAAATCGTATATCCATTGCGGATGATCCCTTAGATGGCTACTCAGAGTACCCAATGCTCCAATGAGTTACTTGCATGCTTGTGGATAATTATTTGAAATTTAAGAATCAAATACGAAAAGAATCAAGAAACCCAAGAATGCTTATTTGACCTTCCTATGGATTTATAATGGCATCTATAATGTAGCAAGCTAAATGCATTACTACATCTGAGAATTGTTTTAAGATTCGATCTAGCTTGGTTAGTCGAAAAATGATATTCTATGGCTTGGTTAGTTAGTTAAATTATATATGCTTTGTATGCCAAGCATGATTGTTGTAAAAGAGCATTGCTCAACTCTGAAAAATACTGATTTTTATATCTATAGGAATTTTGAGTGAAGAGAGGATATTTCATTATGTCCAGCCATCATGAATGTTAAATGATGGAACAGTTCCCAGATGCAGCATAGGATTTTATTTGTTGCATTCTTAGTAATTGCCTCTTGCAAATTTATATTATGACAACTATTCATGTTTTTCAATTTTCGTTAGTGGCCAACAATAAATTATCGCTTATTTAGTTAGTCGGTTAATTCTGTTAATCTCTACTGTACCAACATGCATCTTTGGCTAAAAGGGCTAAATGTTGCCTGTTTACTTGGTAAAAATATCACCTCCCCTCCTAGTTACTATCACCACGATATCATCAGCAAATACCAAATTTTCGTTGTATTCTACCACTGCTAACAATAATGTTGTATTTTAATAGGGTGATGTTTTCAGGAATTACTTGAATTTCGTTACAGAGGAGCTTAAGGAGCCATACAAGTAAGTTTTATTTCTCTAATTTATTTTTATTAGAAAACATATTTCTTAATAATTTATCACAAGTATAAATAATCATGGCATGAAATTATAAATCAGGTAGATATCCTCTTCATAATCATTCTAAAATTATTTGAAGTCTACAATTATAAATCAGCCCTCTTGTTCCCTGATGATCCCAAGGAAATATAATGGCAAGAAAGGAGCCTATTACTTCTCCCCGTGTAAAATAATATCACCAACCTCACCCTACTGTCTCAGACAACTCATGGACACCACAGTAATTTTCTCACCGACAAGTTTTAAACATATTCTGTCAGATTTTAGTACTCTATTATTGTGCAGTAGTTGATTTTACGTGTTGAATTTTATTCTTAACGCTTAAAACATGCTTGAAACATGCTTTATGTTTCATTAAGCATGTTAAACATTATAAGTGAATGAGGCAAACTCGGATGATGTCCGAGTCTATCAATAACGGCATGAGTTTGGTTTTATTATACCTCCTCATCCTCACAGAAGGCACCAAAACAATGTCTCTTTTCTTCTCTTTATTCTGCACTTATTAGAGGCCAGAGAATCGCGTTTCTTTTATATTCCTACATAAACGAATGTCATTCTCTGCCCTCTCTCAAGCCATCATGCTTTTGGGCCTACCGTTCTTCCTTCCATTTTCACACCCTCTATCCATCACCATCCTGGACACACTCCCTAGCTAACCTTTCATGTAACATATTATTTATGTTTACGTTGCTATGACAACAAACATCACATAATCTGTTAATTAAATATTTAGTTAGTTATAAACATTACTCTATTCTTTGATATTATGCACTCCATTATCTTTATTATTTATTACCATTATATTATTGACTCTTGTCAACCATTATCTTCCTCGGCAACCTGCCTTCTTGCAATAAACCATGATGCATTGCTTACCTTTTCTCCTGCCACATCTAAATTTACCATCTTCGTCTTATTGGACACCCAAACTCATTTCTTTAGCACGACCAAAATATCTCATTATTCACAACAAGAGAATACAAAAGATATATTTTGTTTGTTTAGGAATCTGCCCCGAGCTATAGCCATTTCGATGCCACTGGTAACAACTGTCTATGTTTTGGCAAATCTAGCGTACTTTGTTGTCTTATCCAAACAAGAACTACTTTCTTCTGAAGCTGTTGCTGTAGTGAGTATCCTTATTTTCTCTGGCAGGGAAAACTTTACCTTGAGTTAGAAACTTCATTTCTTTATTAGGTATATAAATGAAATTGTTGTTATTGTTTCTTTTCTATCATGAACGCATTAGGCAGATCGAAGGAGATGTAAGAATCCACACTGGGATACTTTGCTGATACTTAACTTGTAAGTGTAAGCATGTCCTAAAGACTAACATTATTATTTAAGATAGTAGTATACTACCATCTCTATACATAGTATCTCTATAATAGTGTATAACGTATAAGCTTATGCATACTATCAATTTAATTAGAGCTTTTACTTCATGCTTTAAAAAAAGCATGGCGCTATCTAAGTAAACAATTTTAGGAAATCTGACTAAATAATATTCTGATAATTACAGAATATTATGAAGTTCTTATTTTGACAAATATTCATTAAAATCTAAGATTTATTTTTATAGCCTCAATTTTTGTTTACAGACGTTTGGAGATAAACTGCTGGGGTCCATGTCTTGGATAATGCCTTTCTTTGTTGCATGCTCCACATTTGGTGCTCTAAATGGAGCAATATTCGCATCATCTCGTTTGTTCTTCGTTGGAGCTCGTAATGGTCACCTGCCCAAGGCTATTTCTTTGATTAATATTCAGAGACTAACCCCTATACCTTCACTTGTATTTCTTGTAAGTTTTTTTTATTTCTGTTCCTTTTAGTTATTAGTTTTAAATATTTTCATAACTGCTTTTATAAAAAAATCTCGGTTTCAATACTTTTTCTTATATCTTAGTTAGTTAACTTAAGAACTACTTTTACGTTAGTACTTAAGAAAAAGTAAAAATAAGTAGTTCGCTTACTTCAGGAAAGACTTCACCTGCGAAATATTCTCTCATTAAAAAAATTGAGGACAGTATATCTAGCTCTTTGCCAGTCCATCCTTCAGTATGGTATTTTAGAATGGGGCGGATTGGTGACATCCAGTATGAATTGGAAATAACACAAAAAATAATTATTAAATCTGCTTAAAGAAAAACATAAGATATGCTTCAAACCAAGTTTTTAAGAATTTTAATGTGCCTTATTTAGGAGACTTTTTTAACAGATTTTATTAAATCTGAAAGGAATAGGCGATTGTAGCTCTAACATGGTAGGCTGGTCGATGCCTTTGCTTTCTCTTTAGGAGAAAGTAAGCTGGTACTCTAGGGTTCAAAGAGAAGTTTGTTTCAACTTGAACATTTGAAGCTTAGTCATTTCCTTGTTTTGTCTAAAAAGATACAAGTTTTGGTGAGCGTTGTTAACGGTTAGAGGGAGAACTACTTGGGTAAACTATTGTATGTTGGCCTCTTTGAACAGTTTTAGGGTGTACTTCGACACTCCATTTTAAATGATCGTCTCTTCGCCATCTATAAATACAGAAGACTGGGAAATGGGAAAGTGTAGCTTCTGAATTTTGAATCGACGATTTATAAATATAAATCTCGATTAAAAATTCAGAAGCTACACTTTATTTGAATTATAATTCGAATAAATAGAAACTAGATTTGAGATAGTCGATTCTGGCACATTAATATTTTGAATCTTTTGCTCTAAACACATGGCACCTTAAGCTGCCTACGTGCCTGACTTCGTTAAAGCTTCAGTCAAAACATGGTTCTGTACCGCAGAGATTTAAGATTCGGAGTCCGGAGCCCATTATTAACCTATAAGTTTATATCAACATAGTTATTTGATCAGTAACTTTCCTCCCTACTAGGATAAAGTTAGATGTCATCAAACGTAGTTCCTGCAGAAAGGCATTCCTGTTAAGCACAAAGACTCTCAATTGACACCTAATTTTAAATATACTCAATAACATAGTTTTGAAAGGGGCTCGTTATTGTACATAAGGGCATTAAATAAATATATCTGCTTAAGCATATAATATCCACAGCATTAAGAATTAAACCGTTTATGTGAATTTCTATAGATATTTAGTAGGTCCTGGATAATACAGTATTTTACTTAGTACTTTTTAGTGTCATACTCGTATATTTAGTATTACTGTGATTGTTTCAGTGCATTGTCACCCTAGGATTGCTTTTAATCCAAGATGTGTACTCGCTAATTAACTACGTCAGTTTTGTGGAAGCTGTCTTCATTTTATTGTCAGTCTCAGGGTTGCTGTACCTAAGGTACAAAGATCCAAACGCCAACAGGCCAATCAAGGTAATTTACTCGCCTTGTAAAGGTTTTATTGTTTTCGTGAGAAATAACTAAGATCCCTGAGCTAAGCCGAGGGAGATAACTAAGAACTAACTAAGATCCCTGAGCTAAGCCGAGGGAGATAACTAAGAGCCCGAGGAGATGAGAGCTAAGCCGAGGGAGATAACTTTAAGCTAAGCCGAGGGAGATAACTAAGAGAGCTAAGCCGAGGGAGATAACTAAGAACTCTAAGCTGAGCCGAGGGAGATAACTAAAATTTTAGCTCCTAAAGATGACCTTAGGGTATCTTCCTTAGCTCATCTTCAGGAGTTAAATTTTTTTATCAGACATTATAAGATCTTCATGAATCTATTTATTTTTTAAATTCACCTCTTGGATTGTATATCCAAAAGGTGAAATCTTTCACCCCTTTTGCAAATTATTTTACAGCTGAAGATTTAGGTCTTCCGGTGGTGACCGTGTCAATGTAGATGAAGGATTCGACGTTTCGCTTCCACTGTGGGAGGCATCTTCAGGGATGTAGGACATCATGGATAGAAACACTATGCTCTACAAAACTGAACTGTTCAGTTCAGTTTTGTAGAGCATTGTGTTTTTATCCATGATGTCCTACATCCCTTAAGATGCCTCCCACAGTGGACGCGAAACGTTGGATTCTTCATCTACATTGACGTGGTCACCACCGGAAGACCTAAATCTTCATGACAATAACCGCAAGCGCCTAATTTGAACCCATAATTTTTCACTCATCAAATAATTGTTAATCTTGTTTAAAGAAACGACTATTTATTTTAGGAAGTAAAATAACATCCTTACCGATATGAAGGTCTACTTGAACGATTTTTGGCATGCTCAGTTCCCTATTTTTATTCCATGCCTTAAACCCAACTTAAATCTAATAATAGGGCTTAAACCAAGAAAGGAAATACATAATAATTAATTTATTATCGTGATAATTTAAGAAGTTTGACTTAAATATACTGATCTCTAATTAGTAAGAGAAAATGTCACAGCACTAAAGTGACCTCTAAGAACTGTATAGCAATGTATTTAACTTTTACAATCAGAGTATAATAAATTTATTTGAGCTGTTGATTCTACGATAATTGTAACTTCATAAGCATTAAAGGTAGTAGAGCAAAAGGAGAATTTTAGAACAGGACATGATAAAGCTTTATAAAACATTATCATAGCTCTTTCTGTGAAAATAAAGCTATCCCTACAATAATTTTAATGAAGATAATATAAGTAAGTGGGAAATGATTTTTTCAGTATATTATAAGAGTTGAAACCAGTTGATAGCATTTATATAAAAATAGAGGGGACTCATTTATGATAGAGCTTGAGGTATCGTTTGTGGAGGTTTGTTCGATAGTCATGTGACCGGTATATGTTACATATACATCACATATCTAACGAGTCACGCTCTGGTTTAATGACGCTCTGTTCGCCTTCAGGGGGGGGGGCTTTTTTCTCTTTATTGAATTGTAAAGTTTATTGAAAAAATTAAAGATTATAATAATAGGGAGACAATGAAACTTAAGGAAGAGCGCTATGCTGCATAATATTCAATTCAGTGTTTCTATTGGTCAATGTTAGATCTAGTTCTTTTATATTCTGTTGATTTAGTTTCGAATATTTTAAAATTTGACAAACTGAATCTCATATGATGCGGGGATTCAAGATAGGGCGGCGTCCACACCGCCCCAGGGCAGCGTCCATTCCGTCCCAGGGCGGCGTCCACACCGCCCCAGGGAAATGTTACTTGTAATATTTTTCAGAATGTTCTTATTTTTCCAGATTAACATACTACTGCCGATATTTTTCTTCATAGTCTGCACGTTTCTGGTTACTCTACCTGTTTATGTAAGCCCCTGGGAAGTAGGAGTGGGCCTCGTTATCATACTATCTGGTATCCCTGTGTACTATATATTCATTCACTGGACATCTAATAGACCTAAATCTCTCATACACTTTTCTGGTACGTCATCTAAAGTTACATTATATTGTCATTGAAAGACAGTTTTATATAAGATATCTATGTAGGAAAATCTTTCAGCTCGTCGCTCAAATGCTCCACTATTATTTTAAAGATAAAATAAAGTATATTATGTTTCCTTTTCCTCGCCTATTATCGTAGATATATAGGAAAAGTATTATGTGGCTGAGTTTTAGCTTAGTGTGCACGATTGAATTAAAATTTTTCTTTTAGTCTTTTTCTTTTGATAATTTCTTTTAAATTCCTGTTAATTTTTCTTATTAAATTCAATGAGGCATGGCATAAGTACATGCTTTGTACTTATACTTGATTGAATGACTATCTAGCACTAGCGTATTACTTTTTTAAGCTTTAATCAACACAACGCGGTTACATCTTAGATGTTTGGAGACCTAATACCACCTTATGCTTTGGGCAATCATGACAATCTAAGGACGAGCAAAGCGAGTCCGAAGTCACTACACCTTAGGGTTTGGATATTGACTTTATTCTGAGGTCGAGAGCGGCGAGTCCAAAGTAATATCACCTTTATAGGCTTTGGGTAGTCATGCCATTCTGAGTTTTTCTTTGTATTTTTTAAAATATATTTTTGCAATGGTGATGTCTTCTCCTGACAGCCATTTAGGCTAAGCGGTGTAGGGTTTATATTGATAAGATAGAGATATATTATAGAGGGGCCCTACAGGTCAAAATTTGAAACATCAAAAAAGTAACCTGAACACCTTCGTTTATAAGTAAAATCAAATCATCAGTACAAAATTACTATAACTTATAAAGTAGAATATTAAAAATACAAATAAAAATAAAAACAATGTGTGGGAAGCTGAAATCAATTGATTTATCATAACCTTAACTTACTCATGAAGGAGGTTTCAATGAGGTTACACAGAGCCCCTGAGAGCCCCAAAAAGATGTTTCGGGCCTTTAAATGTATTATGATAGGCTATGCCCCCTCTAGTATATATCTCTATGTTGATAAGGAGATGAAGTTCATTTATTAAGAACTTGATGTTATTCATCTTTATTCACATGGTCAGATTTTAGTCATTTGTTTTATGTTACAGATAACATAACGTTATTTTGTGCCAAGATGTTCCTGTGTGTCTGCGAGGATGGTATGGAAGGCTGATACGGCTTACAGTCCGTCTTTATATCTTTTTAGGTGATATAACTTGATGGGAGACCAGGTAGTAAAACCACAGAAAGCTATATAGTCACAGAGCTGGACCTCAGGAAATATGACTCATAATGTAAACATGACTCATAATGTAAAGATGACTCATAATGTGAAGATGACTCATAATGTAAACATGACTCATAATGTAAACATGACTCATAATGTAAACATGACTCATAATGTAAACATGACTCAAAATGTAAACATGACTCCTAATGTAAACATGACTCATAATGTAAACATGACTCATTGTGTAAAAATTACTCATTGTGTAAAAATGACTTCTTTTGTAAGCATGACTTATTATGTAAACATGACTCATAATTTAAAAATGACTCTTTATGTAATTATTACTCACTGTTTAAACAAAAAATTCTTATTAACCGATCCAGGGTTGCTTTGAGCTATCAAAGCTACCCTGCCATCTACTGGAGTTATTGTTATAACTAACAAGTAACCAACTAATAACTAACTACGTAACTATGGTTACGTTCATAACTACACAAATATTTTTACGTGGATATCCCTAAGCAAGGCAAATTTTCCTTAGAATAAATGCATTCTTACTGAACAATATAAATCTTTATGGCAAACTGCCGTCTCTAAGGACAAGGACGTGAAAGTGTCTGTATTTATACTGATTGACCTTTCCTTTTATTGATTGACGCATCCTAGGTTGTGCATTTAGTTTAAGGTTATTGTTGAAACGATGTATTGCCATCTTTTAAACAACAGGTGTATTAGGTTTTGTACAACCTAATACAAAAAAACCAAGAGGCCTTCGGCCTCTTCGTCGCTTCTTGGCGTCGCCTTCCTGTGGCCATATAGTTGTTGTAGATTATTAGTTTGTCATATTACTGGTTTATATTAGTGGCAAACTGTCACGATATAAACGAATTTCCAAATGTATTAGAAAAAAACTTGATTTGATCACATTATGTCAATTAATTACATTGTTTTGTTTCGCATATATATGTCAATCAATGAAATCGGAATCAATACTGATAATAAATTCAAACTTCGTATTTATGTGAACTATACATATTAGGTATGTGTAAAAAATTGCTGCCCAATTTAAATACTATGTGAAGATTTTTGATTTACGCTAAAACGGATTTTAGCGTTCGTCTCCTGGACCTTTAGCTTGAAGAAGAGCTTAGTGCTTTCAGTATTTTAGCATTGAATACTCATAAACTTGTGAAAAACCTGTGAGAAAATACAAAATTTTGTTGTAATTTTATTGTTGTATAAAATTGTGAATATTTTAAATATATTTTTTGTAAATCGTCTCTTGTTTTATTAAACTCATTAACTACTCTAATACAACAAATTATATGTATATTTATCTATTTATTTGCTCATAAACGGACCTAGGTCTTTTTACAAAATACAATAAAATATTACACAAGTCTGATTAACTATTCTTCACATACACAAAATACAAAGATAAAGACAACAAGAAACAAAAATAAATATAAAAGAAAATAAAAGAAAAATATTTTTCAATAAAAATCATTAAATATATATTTTACATGTGTCTGTAAGGGCTCGCTAGATTGTATTCGATATATACAAGTACAACGCAATCACTTTTAGAGTAAGAGTATACTTAACACAGTATAAAACATTATCAACTGTATTGGTCTCCATAATTAGTATAAGTTACACATAACTTAGTATAAAACATATTTAAAGAATAAAAATATAAACAGAACTAAATCTGACAATGTCAGACATGTCACCAAGTGTCATATCTAACACTCCCCCTCACGAAGGTGACTGGGGCAGAGACTATAGATACTTAAGGCCCGTCTACAATCTTAAGTTAAGTTAGGAAGAATTGAAGAAGTGAAGAATTTTTCAAAATTTCTTTTTCTTCTTAAATAATTCTTTTTCCCGCTCTTTAGACTTAAGAAAACCATAAGAATGGTTTTTTATAAGTTAACTTAAAGAAGAATGTACTACGTTATCTGTTTTTGAATTATTACAATATTTTGTTAACGATGTGATGTGATTGTTTTGATTGTTGTTGTTTGAATATGTGATTATTTGAATATGTGATTGTTTTGTTTGTTTGAATATTTTTTTATATAATATATATTTTTCTTTTTATTTTTGAATTATATAGTTTTTGAAATGGATGAGGTTCCTACGTCTGTAGACATACTAGAGATAAGGAAAATAACGCTCCCAAAATTACCTCATCCATTTTGATTTAATTTTATTAAATAAAATATATAAAACACGGTCGATTTTAGAAGTAAATTAAAAAAATATTTGCAAAAAGTCTTTAAAAAATGGTAGGAAAGTCCATTGAAAAAGCAATGTTTATTTAAATTGTATTAAAATTGTTATTGAGCTCTGCTCGTTATTACCATAAATAAATAAATAAAATGTGTGTAGCGGTAGAAAGAAAAGTAGTTTATCAGTAGTTTAATGTTTATTTAAATTGTATAAAATTGTTATGAGCTCTGCTCGTTGTTACCATAAATAAATAAATAAAATGTGTGTAGACGGTAGAAAGAAAAGTAGTTTATCAGTAGTTTATGTTTATTTAAATTGTATTAAAATTGTTATTGAGCTCTGCTCGTTGTTACAATATAAATAAAATGTGTGTAGACGGTAGGAAGAAAAGTAGTCTAAATACAGCTATATGTGTAATTGTAACTTTAAAACTTGACTTAACAACTCAGAGGTTGTAGACGTGTTTACGGATCTCTTAAGTCTAAAGAGCGGGAATTTCAAAACAGTTTGTTCTAAGTGAAAAATTCTTCACTTCTTCGATTCTTCCTAACTTAACTTAAGATTGTAGACGGGCCTTTAAGGCCCGTCTACAATCTTAAGTTAAGTTAGGTTAGTTAAGTTAAGTTAGTTAAGTTAGGTTAGTAAGTTAAGTTAAGTTAGTAAAAATCGACCGTGTTTTATTTATTTTAATTAATAAATAAAAATCAAAATGGATGAGGTAATTGTTGGGAGCGTTATTTTTCCTTATCTCTAGTATGTCTACAGACGTAGGAACCTCATCCATTTCAAAAACTATATAATTCAAAAATAAAAATATATATTATATAAAAAAATATTCAAACAAACAAAACAATCACATATTCAAAATCACATATCAAAACAACAACAATCAAACAATCACCATCACATCGTTTACAAAATATTGTAATCATTCAAAACAGATAACGTAAGTACGTT
Source organism: Microvelia longipes (assembly GCA_018340805.1). NCBI lineage: Eukaryota > Metazoa > Arthropoda > Insecta > Hemiptera > Veliidae > Microvelia > Microvelia longipes. Next base: position 3,075,333 of record JACMZG010001863.1, read on the forward strand.
CTTCTTTAAGTAACTTATAAAAAACCATTCTTTATGGTTTTTCTTAAGTCTAAGAGCGGGAAAAGAATATTTAAGAAGAAAAAAGAGATTTTTGAAAAATTCTTCACTTCTTCAATTCTTCCTAACTTAACTTAAGATTGTAGACGGGCCTTTAAACAGTAAGACTGTCGACTCAATGGTGGAAAAATTTGGATTCCGGTCGACACTAGCGCGGCGGGGGACCTACCTTTCAATTGAGTGGGCGTGTCTTGAGTTCCCGCTTTTTGCCCACAGTCAGTTTTGAAATTTAAATTTTTATTATACTTTGTATAGTTTATACTTATAACTAACCCTACCACTTAAATCTTACACGGAACACTTCTGATTATTTTTATGTTTTTCATTCAAGTAATTTATTACTTTAATTGATTTAATCAGGTTATAATGAAATAGTGGCTAAAAGTTTACACGTGCTAGAAGATAAGATTTGGCATTTAAATGCAGCCTGTATTTTAATTACATCAGCAGATGCGCACATGTGATTAAATGTAATTACCTGATAAAATCGACTAAATCAATAAAATAATTAAATGAAATTTACTTATCTGCCATCAGTTGCGTTCTTTAGAAGTTTTAAAAAGGTTTCTATTTACTTTTAGTTTCTGAATTTTTGAAATACAGAACATACAACGGCGAACCGTTTTTGTGAAAAATACATACAGAAAACAATCATTTTATAATATTAATAAATGTGCTGTCATAACCAAGAATTGCCATGGTATTCATAAATTTAAATATAAAAATCAAAATATAATATAAAAATATAAATCAGCAAATAAAATTTGCAATTATTTTTGGATTTAACTATATGGGGTATAAGTTCATGAGTTGTCCGCACCGGTCCCCCGCAGCGCTATTTTTAGTAGCTTGCGATAATCGAGTCCAAACTTTTCCTCATTTAAGTTAACCCCCCTGACTGGGGTTTGTCAGCCCATGCTAGACATTATCTTATTTAGTCTGGGACTGCTCAAGGACTTAGTAAGTATATCAGCTTCCAGGTCTTCGGTAGGCTTGTATACCAGATTGACGTGTTTGTTTGCTACAACCTCTCTGATAAAATGTTGCCTGACATCTATATGCTTGGACTTGGAGCTGATGACAGGAATGATAGCTAAATTTTGCGCTGCTTGGTTATCATTGTAAATGACTATGGTCTCGATCATGTTTCCCATGTCGTTAGCTAGTTGTTTTAGATGTATAGCTTCCTTCGCCGCTTCTGTAAGTGCCATATACTCCGCTTCAGCGGTCGATAAAGCTACTGTGCGTTGTTTCCGTGATTCCCAACTTATGGGGGCACCCGCAAAAACAAAACAATAACCGGTATAGGACCTTCTTTAGGTCCACTTTAGGTTGGGACCACTTTAGGTTGGTAAGTGAGTTAAACATCACACGTACCTTTTAGATATCTGAGGATTCTCTTCGCGGCGTTCCAGTGTTCTGTAGCGTAACATGAATTGAACTGGCTTAAGTAACTAACAGTGTAAGATATGTCTGATCTTGTCGCGATCGATGGATACATAAGAGATCCTATTAGGTTTTGATAAGGAATATTTTCATTAGGAGTCTCTTTTCCTTTCTCCAATTGTAATCCTATTTCCATTGGGGACTTAACCGTCTTACAATTTTCCATTTTAAATTTCAGTAGGATTTCGTTAATATATTTCTTTTGGTTCATCGTAAATTTGTTTTCACGTTGTTCGAATTTAATACCTAAGCAGTAAGTGAGTTTTTATTTTGCTATAAAAATATGAGTGGAAGTCAGAAAAAAAGCTCACATCGCTCACATGATTGATTGCTAAAGAATATTTTAAGATACGTTAAAAGGAGCATGCTTGAGAAGCATCTTAAGAATTTTACATAGTATGAAAGGCTCGCTTCTCTCGCTAGATTGCCTCTATTTATAATAATACATAGTGAGAGAGGCTTGCTAGATTGCGTTTGCATAGATGAGCCATTCTACTATGTATTATTATTACTAGAACAAAGCGAGCTCCTTTTTAGCGAATTTTCATTATGAAAATGACGCTTATGAGGTTTGTTCGGATGACGGAAGTTGAGGGTGGGAGTGAGCGGAATCGGTTCCTATTTGACTTCTCTGATAACAAAAATATATGTCCGAAAAAAGTTTATATATATATGTATATATATATATATATATATAATATATATGTATATATATATATGTATGTAAGAGTTTCTACCCTTTCGTATGGCGAACGAAACTCTCGAGGCGTTCTCAAATTGAAACGAAAACTTTGCAAATCGCGAGATGTCGAGGAGGTTACGAGGCCTATTGTTTATAAAAACATTATGACGTCATCAACCAAAGTTATGACGTCATGAAAAAAAATTTTTTTTGAAACTTGAAATGGCTATAAAACAAGGTATTTCGTGTTTAGGTAGACGGCTAGCTGAATCGATTAAGACCAATTTCAGCTCAATCGAACCATCACAAATGGCGCAAACGTATACATATATATATAATCTGTATATATGTATACGTCTAGGTCAAAGACTCGTACGATATCTGTTGGGTTCAGTAGTGTTAGAGGGTGGTGATATAGTATAAAAGAGGGGCCTCTACCTCTAGCTCCATCCTGGTAAGCCTACTGTCCCAGAGAGACAGGACAAAAATGGCTTCCACTAAACCACGCCGAGCTAAGCAGGCCCGTAAAGCGGAAGAACCTCGAAGTAGTCTTTATATGGTCGAAGTCATTCTAAAACGATTGCGACCGGTTTCAGCTCAATCAGGCAATCTTAAGTGACGGAAACGGCATTTTTATTTAAAAACTAAAATCATGAATATATTTTTGTTTATAATTGTCGCGGCCGCCGCTAGGTTTATTTTTATCTATATTTGTTTTGTTTTTTTTTTTTGTAATGTTTTTGTTTTGGACAACACTGTCAGGAAAGAATTATGTTTGACGTATTTTATTCTAGTTTTTCGATTCGTTTCAAGTTTTATTAGTATAGACGGTAAAATATTCTTTTACGGGTTCTAACCAGGGTTCAAATGAGTTTTTTACGGGTTCTTGTTCGATTATTGTTCGCGAAAACGGGAAGTTTTATGTTACAGTTGTTCCTTCTTCGTATCGATACTTATATCAATAAAACTCTGTGAAAGTTAAAGCTGTCTGACTTTAAATTTGTGTAGCTAGAATGAATTTCGTGACGATTGTTGCGCGATTGCCGGCACAATAATGCTTCTTAATTTTAATATTATAGCATACTATTAATAATAGAGTATGAATAAAATCTCAATTAGCAAAATCAAATTTGTGAGAAAGCCTCTCAGGCCCGCGAAGCGGGCCTGTGTGGAAAGGCTGTGAAAATTCGCTAGATACATGGCAAAATGCCATGTAACAAGAACAACACATAATACAAACCAACAACAATGTGGCCGCGAAGCGGCCACAGGGAGGCCCCCGGGCCGCGAAGCGGCCCGGTGGGCCGACGCCGTGGAGCGGACGAGGCGCGAAGCGCCGAGGCCGCGTAGCGGCTACGGGCCGAAGGCCCGTATTTAATATGTTAAATTATATATACAAGCTATCAAGCGAGCGAAGCGAGCCCCTTTTTAGTATTTAAAATTATAACATACCCCTTTTTATACATATTATTATTACACGCTATCAAGCCTATTCTAAGCAATCAAGCGAGTACAGCGAGCCCTTCATAAGCATATATAATTTTAAATATTCGCAATCTAGCGAGCGAAGCTAACCCTTTTAACTATGTATTATTATTATAAATATGCGAAATCTAGAGAGCGAAGCGAGCCTTCCTTACTATGATTTATTGTAACATAGCACAATCTTGCGAGCGAAGAGAGCCATTTTTACTATGCCTCATTGTAACTAAAATATTTATTTTCGACGGAGTAGCTTGTCTCTACCAACGGCAGACCCAAAGATTATGTAGTATACCACATAATTATGTAGGTATAGTACATAATCTTTGAGCAGACCGTTCCGTCGAAATTACCACCGCCTGCAGAAGATCGTATCGTAGAATAGTTAACCGGCTTTACAATAACGTTTTGCTAACTACATACCTCACAAATTTAAGGGGCTACAGTGTGTAAAGCATATACTGTTCGTAACGTAAAGTTAAACATACACCATATTTAATATAAACTGCACACAAACGGATTCTTGGCACCAAATGGGAATTCCGGAGGACTGTTATTAAACCTTCTCCATTATTTCTGGTGATAGGCGTTTAAGTTATTTTAATATATATATATATATATATATATATATATATATATATATATATATATATATATATATATAATATATAATATATATATATATATATATAGATAGATAGTCTTTATTTCTTCTTCTTCGTCTATTTAACTTCTTATGTAAAATTATCTATGTTTAATCAATAAATTTATTAAATAAATCCTTTATTTAATAAATTTTTACAAATAATCATCATAATATCTACTTAGGAACTAGAATATAAATTTAATACAAAATGCAAAAGGTGAATTTAATACAATTTAAATACAAAATAAAATTTAATAGAAAATATATTTAAAGGTGTTCAGGTTATTTTTCGATGTTTCACAATTCAACATAGGACTTCCCAAGTAATAAATACATCAATGTCAATAAAGAAAATTTATTAAAATTGTATATTATATTAAAAATTAATTGTCATAATTTAAATAGTCACCGATAATTAAATATAAATTAATTATTTTTAACACATCTTTTTGTTTCATTTATACAATTCAATTGAAGATGGAGGTTACTTAACTCGAGGTGTAAACGGACAAATTTCAATATGAAATCCATTAAGATCAAAATAATGTTGATAAAAAAGTTAAAAGTATTATTTATTTATTATTGCACAAATAGTATAAACTATAGGTTTTAATTCTACAAATATTGGAAACACACAATTATTCGTCGGAGTGGTCTAAGTTTCCTTTTTAAAATAATTCCTTCGAAAACAACTTCTATTTTGACGGACAGGCTTTTCGACGGGATAGCCATTAGGCTTTCCGACGGAGGGGGACCATTGGATCCTATACGTTGTCTCCAAGGATGTTGAATAAAGGGGATGACGCACGAAGTCGAATTGCCATTCAACAAAGTGACCCCATCGAAAATCAAAACATAGAGATGAATACAACACAAAACACACGTCAAAAACCAACTGCACATGCTTGGTACGAACTGCGCATGCTTATGATCCTTATAACAGCGCAGGTCTTAAAATTTAGAGGCAAACTTATAACCTAAGGGGAGGTAAGTTTGCTCCTATTTCTCTATCTCATAAACTTCCATGGGGTCAGAAATGTTCCTTAATGCGTCATCCTCTTTATTCAACATCCTTGGTTGTCTCCAAAATTCGTTGTCTCCAAAGATCGCTAGTTCCAACGAGCCAGAAAAGTTCATAAGTTCCAATTAGAGATAACGAAATAATGTGACAAAAGATTTTGCATTCAAACTTTTAATCTAGAAGCATATTTTTAATGACATGAAAGTTTACTAGATCCAAAATATTTTGGAACTAATTTTTGAACTTTGGTGACAACGGTCTTTGGAAGCAACGAACATATAGAGCAAAAAGTCACGTGGGTGACTAAAACCATTGTTGGGACGTTCTACTCTTTTTGGAGCTAACGGGAAGACTAGGCAAAGGCTTTGGATCTATCGAATCAATCCGTTGCCTCCAAAATTCACTAGATTCAAAACATTATTGTTAACGTAGTAATGAATGTTTAATGTCATACATATTCGTAAGTTCCAAAAATTATATTAAAGTAATTGTGTCCAACGAATTTTGGAGACAACGAACCTTGGGAACTGTGAACTTTGGAGGCAATGGGATTTTTGTTTTGGAACTAACAAACTTTGGAGACAGTGAACTTTGGAGACAACGAAAATGCACCGGACCACTCTGTCAAAAAACCCTTCGGTCAAATTTCGACGGAATTGTCATTGGACGGAACCAAGGAACGACAATTTGCTGTGCAATTTTTGTTTGGCGTCATTGGTGACTCAGCAAAAAATAAAAAAAAACTCAGAAAAATTATCACATGCTTTTGACATGCAGCACGCATAAACACTATATAATACCTGCAAAAATGTTATTGCATTGTCAGCATTGGTTCAATTTTATTTTATCACATGAGTATGTATTTTGTTTAAATTGTTAACAATATAATGACTTTTATACTCTGAGGACGAGTGAAGCGGATCCGATGTGATGAGGAAATGTCCCCGGAACATGCCCAATAAGTAAGTTCGGACGTTTAAGCTCAAAATCGAAGCTCAAATCTTGATATTAGAAAGAATATGCCATGATTAAAAATGCCTTATTTTTGGTTTAAGATCACAAATTATTTAATTTCATTTTAAATTTAAAGAAAAAAATCAGGTTAATCTAGCAGAATTAATAGACTGTAAACATCTTGAAATGGGGATAAGGTAATGAATGATTAAATTAACCTAATTTTATACTGTAACAATCTTGCGAACGTAGCAAGCCATCTTCCGAGTCTTTTTTGCTTTCAGCTAGCGAAATACTTTTCTATGTATGTATTAAAAGCAATCTAGAGGGGGACGCGAGCATTTCTTAGTGAAGCTTTTTTTTATCTTGCGAGCGAAACGAGCATTGCAAGTTATTTTTTGGAGCTATCCTTATTTAATTATTAAATTATATTTATCTCTCGCCTATCCCATCTAGCGAGCGATGCAAGCCTGTTGTTAATTAACTTTATTTGATCTTTTCTTTTGACATGAGTTCCTGATGCAACATATTACTTTTTTATATCATAGCTTTGTGGGGATCTTAATTGAAGTTTTAGCATGCTTCGATCACCCAGGATTGGAGCTCTGATATATATCAGAGCTCCAATCCTCAAGTAACGAAGGTTATAAGAACAACAAGCTATTGAACTTTAATCATTTATTAATATTACTTTAAAAGATGTTTGACCAATATCATTCTTAAAATAGAAAGAGACTTGACTCATTTTTCCCTGAAGGGGTTATTACTAAATCATCTATAATTTCATGTCATAATTACATACCTGTGGTACTTTTCACTCAGGAACCTAAAACCACTCTGCCCTCTCCAGGCCAACCCCCTTGCTTCCCCACTCTGTGTTCCCTCTCTCTAATCTTACCCCTTTCTCTAGTTATAGATGAACCTCCCTATTTTCTAGCTGAGGTAATCATATTTGGACTTAGAATTAGATCATGCAATCTAATCAAGAAATAACTATAATTTGAAAGGACCGGAGTTAATGTCCTTTAAGCTAAACTAGGACAGAATGTCACGTGTATGAATTTGGTCAATTGGATCCAAATTCATTCGTGACAGCTTTAAGAATAGCACTATGGACATTATTCATAAAATGCTAACTTTTTCGTGATACCTTGAAAATAGGACTCAGTTCGTTGTAATTAAAAATTATAAGGGAGAAATTAAGTCTGAACCTAAAATATACCTAAAATACTTGGACCTTTGTTGTTCCTTATATATAATAATGACCTTACAAAGGCCATTAAGTCTAATAAAATTATTCTATATGCAGATGATGTAACTATGGTTTTTGTTGGTTCAAATGATGACATATTGGAAAAACCTACTAATATGGCTTTAAAACAGCTAGCAAAGTGGATTAGACTAAATAGATTAAAGCTTAATGAATCTAAAACAGAATTTATTCGAGTAGTAAATAGGTTAAATGGGAACAGAGTAAATAATAATTTAAATTTAAAATATAATGACATAATATTGCTGAATGTAAAATTTCTAAATTATTAGGAGTTAAAATAGATCAAACAATTAGCTGGGTGAATCAAATTGAAGAGACAAACAAGAAATTAAACTCAAGCTACTATATAATCAGGGAGCTTAAAAAATGTTTAACTGAAAATGAGCTTCTACAGGTTTATAATGGACTTGTCAAGTCAAAGTTGAATGGTGTTGAGCTCTGGGGCAATGCTCTTTGTGCGCGTAAATCTTTAATTATTCAAAAGAAAATACTTAGATGCATAGGCAATATACCACCTAGAAAATCCTGCAAGACATTATTCAAGAAATTTAAAGTTTTAACAATACCAGCCATATATATACTAAACCAGCTAGTTCAAGTAAAGAAAAATTTTGGAAATTATACAAAAAATGGAGATAAGCACCACTATAATACCAGAAATAAAAATTTATTAAGAATTAACCAACATAAAACTACAAAATATAAATTTATTTCAGATTACTCAGGGGTAGTATTGTACAACTCTTTACCACAAGATATTAAAGACATTGCTGTAATAAAATGTTTTAAATCAAAATGCAAAGATTGCTCATCAAAAAACCAATTTATTATTGATCAGAGTTTTTAATTAAATAAATAATTACGTCATGCATTGTTAATTGTATTCTAATTATTAGACGTATTTTATCGAAATATATTTGACCTCAAGCTATTGTATATTTTTGTATACTTACTGGCAAATAAAAATAGTTTTATTATTTTTATTATTATTAAATAGTAGGGGATCGAGTGTAAGTACCTAGTTACATGAGTTTGTGTAAAAATTTGTTTCTGTTTCCGGAATGATATAACAATGGGTCGTATCGGAGGACAAGTTTACTTTAATGATCATAGTAGACTTCTACTCTGCTACTCGTATTAAATAGTGTCCCCTCTTATTCATCGTGAACACAAATCCAGTGTTCTGAGAAAGGTTAGGTAATTATGACGTCATAATTCCAGTTAAACCTATCAGAGTCCATGATTAGACGGGCCCTCTAGAGGCGCGGCAGTGACGCCGCTGACACGCCTTCTAGAAACCCTTCTTAAATTACCTGTAATTTAGTTTTAAATAATTGCTTATTGAAACTGCGTTCTTTGTAATTTACGTCCTTGGAATCAAGTCACACGATAAGCTCCTTTCTTTTCACTCAAGTATGTTCATACATGAAATAAAAGTTCAAGTTAGTCATTTTATTTAAAAGAAGTTTACAGAAAGTTTGTAATCAGAAAAATTATTTCATATTTTAATATTTTCCCGCCAACAAATTACGCGATGTCACCTACATAAGAAGAATTCTACATAAGAACTAGTTAATTTAAAAGTGTAAAAGTTATTTAAGCATATAATATTATTCTCGTGGCGTTTTATGGGAATAATTTAATGATTAAAAATAATGTTTCATTCATTAAGAATTGAATTATTACCTTTGTTTGGGGTTTAGTACGTCAGTAAAAATTGCGAATTTAGGTCAATCTGATTGGTTGACTTATTAATGAAGTTTAAAAAAAGTAGAAGATACCCAATGTAAAAATATCACGAACAATTATGATTATTAAAGCGCTTAAAGTTTTATTATTGATTGATAATGCAAATATGCACACTTTTATCTCAGCGTAACTTAATTTTAAATTATATTAATTAAGTTTTACAAAAATAGTATAAATCAGTGGAAATATAAATCGATATTAACAGTTTGGTAAACCTATCTATTTTCTATTAACTTCATGAAATAGAATGTTGTGGAAGGGACAAGCAAGGATAGGTCAAGACTGGAAACAACGTTGATTACAGTATTCCTGATAACGTCATTGTGCCGCCTTCGTATTTATTTTCAGTTAATTTATCTTACCTCGCTTTTGACAAAAAACTAGTTCCTTTAATTTAGTTTAATATCCGACCCTCAAAATTTTTAAGTTAATTAAGTAGATCGATTTCGTAGTGTGGATCAGTCGTAGTTTGTGTTCTATTTTTCCTTAGTTATTATTTTTGTTGAGACAGCATTTATTGGTAAGATTTATTATATTTTCGTTAATTATTTAGTTATTTCGGATTTACAGTTGTGAAATAACGTGTTGTGAGCTCATGAAATCGAGGAGGTGATTGCAGGAGACATTTGAACAGCTGGTGATATTAGGTAATTTGATTGATCGATAACTTAATTATTTATTTGAAGTTTTTAGACTGTAAGTTGGTAGGGCAGAAAATTTGGTTGACAAATTGGTGCCATTTGGCATACAGCCTGGATACCTCTTGCACCACTAACCATGTGTTTATTATTGTCTTTTATGAAAACCATGTGGTGAGGATTTCCTCCTGGAGAGCCTGCACAAATTAATTGATTTACACCAGAATGGTTGCTCTCTCCTCATTGCCTTCTCACCGTCAATTAAAAGCTGACGAAAAATATAATGAAGAACAGCATTGGCCTATAACATCTTTCTGATAATCTTTAGTATTATATCTGTAAAATTAATGCTCTTTCATTTAAATTTAAAAAAAGCATTAAGAATTTTTAATAGAACATGATGCAATAATAGAAAGTGTATTGAATGATTTTATCTATTCAATTAATTATTATTCTAAGAATTATTCTAAGTTCTCTATTCGCGATTCAAAGAGATAGTTGTAAGGTTGGCAATACCAATGGCGGGAAAACGAAAGGGTGATCGAATTTTTTTTTTACCATAGGATTTGCATGGGAGCCGTTGAAAATTCTTCTTTTATTCCTATATTATTCGTTAATTTGTGATAAATGAGACAAAAATTAATAGAACGACCATTGGTGCTAAAAAAATGGCCAATATTTCATAGATAAATACTTCGATTATTCCAGGATTTTAAATATAGAATCAGGCTCTTATCTCTACAGACTTGGATTTGTCTGATTTAACCCAGTAATAATAAAACCTAAACGGATGATTTAAAGAAACATTTTACAAAAACGTTAGTTTATTGAGTTATTTGTTATTTTAGTGTGTAAATAAAATTGATTGATAAATTAAAACACCATTACGGTGAAAATCGGCTTGTTATCAGTTAATTTAAATACCTGTAACAACTAATTTAAACAATTCAATGCAATTCAAAGGTAATTTTATGTGTTTGTGTAAATTAAAATTATTTAAAAGTAACATCTATTAACAATAAATAAAATAAAACACTATATTATGATCATCTTCTTATCACTCAAATTAAATACTCGTGACAACCCATTAAAATGCTATTTTTCAATGAAATTGTGATTCTACTGAGTTCATACGCCCTAAAATTAGTTAAATTAAAGCACTTTGATAAAAAATTTAAAGAAATAATCGTCACAAATAAGAAAAACCAGGAAATCCCCATAAGGACTTTAACAACAATCACCCTTTCGTTATCAATTTCTTATCAGCGACGGTGGCGCTGCTACGGACTTTGAATCGCGAATACAGTCTCGTTAAATTGTCCTGTAAATGCTATTTCCCTCCCTAGGGAGTGTAAGTAGCAAGCATGTAACATAGAGAGACAAAAGTCAGATTGCTATGTACAATGGTTTACTAGGAATCAAAGCGGGGATGGTGCGATACTTTTGTCTGTTTAACCATATGCTTGACTTCCCTGATCAGTCTGTTCTATTCGTATATTTTTTGGTTTAAAATATTAATTACTTTACTTATATTTAATTTTTATATTAATTATTTTTTATTTATATTGATTCTTTTTCTATTTACAAATGTTCCAACTAAACATTTTTGCAAATTTTCTAAAAAAAAGTATATTATGTTACAAGACTGTGTATAAGATCTATTTTTACTGTGGGGACTATGTCTTGCAAAGTGAGACACTAAAAAGAGCTGAGGTAAACAAACCATTACCAGTCGTGTAGAATTTATATTTTTTCGGGCGTAGTGATAGTAAACAACTATTTAGAAGAAAAACAGTATAATGTATAAAAATTGGCTGGTACACTTCTTTCAATTGCCTCGTTAGGCAACAATTTCAATTCTGGCAGTGTATTTTCAATGTCTGAATCACTATCCATGATTATTAAACACTTGATAATAAAGAATTAATAACTCACTTTCCGAAAATAATAAAACTTCTTTCACAAAAACGTTTAATTATTTATTATTAATTATTATTATTATTATATTTTGATAAAAAAATACATAAAAATAACAAGGAAGATAATATTTTTTTTGGCATTGGTCGGCTTGGACCATACAGCCATATAATACAAGGAAGATAATATTATAACCTTGTAGTTAACTACTTGCACCATCCTAGTAGGCATTTGAGGAACTTCACCAGTGACAGTAAAATACTTTTTTACTGTCGCTGACAGTAAAATACTTTTCAACAGTTGCCGACATTAAAAAACTGGAATTAATGGAGAATTTAAGCCTTGAAGATATAACAAAAAAATGGAGAATTTAAACCTTGGAGATATAACAAATAAATGAAAAATTAAAACCTTGGATATATAACAAATAAATGAAAAATTTAAACCTTGGAGATATAACAAATAAATGGAGAATTTAAACTTTGGTCGAGAATTTAAACTTTGCTGATATTTTTTGTGTTGGTAACTTAAATTTTATTAGTGGTTATAGTGGTTAATAATGTGTTTAAAGTGAGGGCAGTTTAACTAACAGGTTTTAACTCAATTCTTGTATCTATATGGAACATCGGACACAAAACTTATTCTTTTCCTTCAACTGCTGGAATTTTTTTAAAATGATGGCAGAACAATTTATACCCAGTTCTGATTTGAATATAAACTTTCTTAACCCTAGCTAGTAGTCTGATATTAAATTTCTTCTGCATAGCTATGTTTATTCCTCTTATTCCAAGAAGCTACAAGCAATTTGAGTCAGAAGTATAGGTGTAAGGTGGTTTCAATTATTAAACCAGAATCAAATCGTAAATTATTTTGTTTTACGTTTTAGTATAATTTTTTATTGTATCTGTATGTTTTACTTACCAAATTTTATATTTGTTTAATTCTTCTAAAATTTATTTTTAACTGGACATCTTGCTAATACTCTATAAGTAAATAAATAAACATTCTGCCTAATAAATAAAGTATATAATAAATAAAAATAAATAATTCATATCAACATAATAAATAGTTAAGTTAATATTATAGTAATTAAATAAAAAATAGTTAACAACTATTAATAATAATAATAAAAATAAGCATAATGAAATAATTAAAAAAAACGTGATGAATATAATGAAATATAATGTATAAATTAATATAATAAATATGATTCAACATTCACATAATTAATATAAGTAATAAACATTCTACCTAATAATTAAACATTCTGCCAATTAAACATTAAATTGTCAAAATAATTAAAATTGTTTCTCCCACACTTGATCTTAAGATTTATGGGATTTTTCAATTTTAAATATTCTAAATTGTTTTTAGAATTAATATTATTGAAAATTGGTCAATGTCTAATAAATTGTAATATTGTTGTATGTATCGAAAAACAAAAGGTCTATTATTAAAAAAAGAAATGAAAAAAAAATTGGAGTACTACATTTCATCTAAATCTTGATTAAAAGCCCACTCTTTGTATTTGTGATTCAAAGTCGGTTCAGCGCCACTGTCACTGATAAGAAATTGATAACAAAAGCTTGATCAACGTTAAAATATGTATATGGGTTTCTTAATTTTTGACAATTTACCTTTAAATTTTTTCTTGGAGTGATTTATTTTAATTAATTTTAGGGTGTTTAAACTTATTAAAGTCGCTCATTCATTGGAAAAAACCTTTTAAATGGGTTGTCAGGAGTTTTTAAATAGACTGATAAGAAGGTGAAAATCACAATATAGTGTTTTGTTTTATTTATTGTTAATTAATGTTACTTTTGAATGATTTTAGTTTGCACCAACTCACAAAATTACTCCTTTCTTGCATTAAATTTTTTAAATTAGTTGTAAGGAGTATTTAAATTAAATGGTAAGGGTATATTTTCCAACCTTTGTGTTTTATTTCATTTGTGATATGGAGTATTACTTTATGTTAAATATTATTTGTAGTATAGTATATAGATTAGGACACTGAAGAGATTTTTATCAAGTTGTTAAATTATTTTATTAACTTCATACAATATTTCACTTGTAATCTCCAAGCATATTCATGTACCAGCCTCGGGGCCTCCCTGTGGATGCTTCGCGGCCACATTGTAGTTGTTTTGTATTATGTTTTGTTTTATTATTGTATCTTGTTACATGGCATTGTATTTAGCGAATTTTCATTGCTTCACTATTTTTGTTTTAGAATTTATTGTTACAGGGCACAATACAAGGTACATTGTGCCATGTACCTAGCGTATTTTCACACTCTCGCCTCACAAGGCCAGAGAGGCTTTTTCACAAATTTGATTTTATTAATACTCTATTATTAATAGTAAGCTATAATATTAAAATTAACAAGCATTATAAACAAAAATAATAAGTATATTTAAATACATAACTTATACGAATTCACACCTCTAAAATAATCAATTATTAAAAAATTGTTAATTTGAGTATAATCTTTAGGTTGAAAATAAACATAATGACGATTTTTGTTTTTAAATAAAAATACCGTTTGCGTCAATTAGGATTGTATGATTGAGCTGAATCGTTTTAGAATGACTTCGACAATATAAAGACTACTTCGAGGTTTTTATGCTGCAGTTCTTCCGCTTTACGGGCCTGCTTAGCTCGGCGTGGTTCAGTGGAAGCCATTTTTGTCCTGTCTCTCTGGGACAGTAGGCTTACCAGGATGGAGCAAGAGGTAGAGGCCTCTCTTCTATACTATATCCCCACCCTATAACACTACTGAACCCAACAGATATCGTAAGAGTCTTTGACCTAGACGTAATAATTCAATAAGGCTTAATTTCATAATAATATATATATATATATATATATATATATATATATATATATATATTGTTTTCACTGGGCACTGCTTCTTCCTCTTATTTACATGTATGTCTTGTGGATGAAAATAAAAATATCTATCACAAAAGAATGCAATAATTACCACCCAAATATCAAATAAAGTTTCTGTATTTATAATGAAACAGACTAAAAGAATAGGATTATTTTTGCATTAAACTGTAATGTGTTATTCAATAAAGTTATGCATTTTTTTGTAAATTTTCTTTTTTTGAGGCAACATGGCATGTGGGACTTTTGGTGGGACATGTTTTATAAAAACATGGCAAGGTTTGGTGACATTTCATTTGGCACCTATAAAAACAAGTCTCTTTGTTAGGGATATTCTGCAGAGCCTATGTTTTATTATATGCTACTCCAATGTTAATGCTTTATAAAAGTCATTCTAATTGTTGACCTCTGGAGCTATAATTATATTCTTACTTAAACCATGTTTTGTCATTTTATGTATTGATTCATTTTTTTATTACTTTGAAGGAGTTGGTTGTAGTGTGAAATGAAAACATACCTCTGTGTTTTTCTTATATTGATACATAGCTTGCAAGCCTGTAATTCTCATTGATACATAGCTTGCAAGCCTGTAATTCTCATTGATACATAGCTTCAAGCCTGTATTCTCATTGATACATAGCTTGCAAGCCTGTAATTCTCATTGATACATAGCTTGCAAGCCTGATACATAGCTTGCAAGCCTGTAATTCTCATTGATACATAGCTTGCAAGCCTGTAATTCTCATTGATACATAGCTTGCAAGTAATATTGATACATAGCTTGCAAGCTTGTAATTCTCATTGATACATAGCTTGCAAGCCTGTAATTCTCATTGATACATAGCTTGCAAGCTTGTAATTCTCATTGATACATAGCTTGCAAGCCTGTAATTCTCATTGATACATAGCTTGCAAGCCTGTAATTCTCATTGATACATAGCTTGCAAGCCTGTAATTCTCATTGATACATAGCTTGCAAGCCTGTAATTCTCATTGATACATAGCTTGCAAGCCTGTAATTTCATTGATACATAGCAAGCCTGTGATACATAGCTTGCAAGCCTGTAATTCTCATTGATACATAGCTTGCAAGCCTGTAATTCTCATTGATACATAGCTTGATGTGAGCTTGCAAGCCTGTAATTCTCATTGATACATAGCTTGCAAGCCTGTAATTCTCATTGATACATAGCTTGCAAGCCTTGTAATATTGATACATAGCTTGCAAGCCTGTCATTTTTATTGATACATACTACAATAATAATAATACTTGTTAATATAATTTTCACATTTGAATGTCTAAATAAGAATAATACTCGTTGATAAGATTTCCACATTTGAATGTTCAAATCAAGATTGGAAGCTGTCTATAATGATTGATGTATACGTATCATTGATAAGAGTATATCTGGCAATAGGCCATTGTGTTGATTATAGACAATATTTAGTGTATTCAGTATACACCCTGTCATTGTATCATCTGCGTCAATCTTGTTATTCATACAAATAGTTCTCAAATGCTAACAATACCCGATGTTTGATTTTATCATTGCAATTTCTTTCCCAAACTTATGATATCGTGTGAATGATAATTTAGTTACGTTTCTCAATACCTTTTATCTAGACAATTTTAATCTATTTTTTTCAAGTTTTAATATAAATTTTTTATCAGTCTAATTTAGTTTTAATCAAACATTTCTATTCAATGCTAATTTGGAATTTGTTTTGATATTTTTCTTAATAAAGTTTTTTCCCCAATTTGATTCTGTTTTGAATTATTTTTTTTAAATTTGGTTTTTGATAGTTTTTTAATTTAGTTTTAACTTTGATATTTTTCTTAAAAAAGTTTTTGTTTTGATATTTCCTAATTTTTTTATTTAATTTATTTCTTGGTTTTTAAGAAAGGTTTTTTGAATTTGATTTTCGTTATTTTTCTTACAGAAGTTTTTAGTTTGCAATATAATTTTTAAATTATTATTTTTTTGTATTTTTTATGTAACTATTGATTATTATTATTAATCTATACAGTCGCTGTTTTTAAATCTTTTTTTTAAATTCTTTTTTAAAACAAGATGCTTAACACTTTCGCAATTGTGAAAAATTGATTTTTAACTATTTCAGTGTATTTTTAAAAAATTTAGTTTAAATTTTTGAAAATTTAATTATTAGACATTTTTTTCATTTTATTTAGTAGTCAAACTCGTTTAATTTTTAATTCTTTTTATTTTCTTATGATCAATAAATGGTCAAATTGTTTATTGAACTTTAATTATATGTTAATTTTACTGGATTGAAGTAGTGTTAGTATAAAAAAAGCAGTTTTACCAACATGATGGGAACCAACAAAGCCTTCAAGAGGCTCAAATTAAGTAATTTATTTATTTATTCTATTTTTTATTTACTGATACGTTCATAGTTATTTATTGGCATTGCAGCAAATCAGGTGCCTTGTGCCTTGAAAAAAAAGTGTATTTTTCTAAAATTCAAGTTTTTACCTATCTTTCAGCATTATATGTCGGTCATTAAGTCACATATTAGAGCATCATCACATATTAGAGCTGTGCTGACTTCTTTCTCTGGAACAACTCTATATTACCTGCAGTTTAACAGAATATGCATGATTTTTAAGTCTGCCTAATTCTTAAACATGTTTAATATGGAAAAACATGACATTTTAAGGTTTTTGGACAAAAATGTATGCTTTTTAGATGTTTTTCGGTAATCTTTCAACATTTGTATCTCCGGTTTTACTGAACCGATTTTGATGGTTAAAAAATGGATATATCACAAATTTAATAAAATTTAAAAAACAAGCCTTTAACTTTTTTGATAAAACCAATAGGAACACCGTTATTGGGCGAAAACTGAATTTGGGGCCTTTTTTCGAACTTTAAAGTGATCCCGGGGCTAAAATTTCCTTATCTGAAATGGCAGACCACCTGATTCATTATCAAGGAGCCAGAATAAGTCGACCTAGTGGGTTTAACCCACTAGATCGACTTATTACCTTTGGGGCTAGACGGTCACGTTTTTTGCATCTGGCTGTTGGACTATAATAATATCTCTTAATTTAAATAATCAAATAGAATCAGATCTTATTCTCCTCAAAGGTTGGTTTACTAAAAATAAGCTGCATCTGAATACTGAGAAAACAAAAATTTTAAATTTTACTCCCAACCCAACTCAGTTTAACCTTCCTGGTAATAAAACACCATTAAATATCATGGTGCTGATTGCCTCAACTCACCCCTTGCCTCCTGCCTTTGTCTCCATACAATAGAGAGAACTCATCAACAAAAATATCTAGGTTTAACTCTAGATATTGGCTTAACCTTTAAAGAGCATATTAAGAAAGTAAATAAATACTGTAGAGCTGTAATATGTAAAATGTTTCATTTAAAAAATATTCTAAATTCAGAATCTTTAAGATCAATTTATTTTGCTTTTATTCACTCAAAGATTCAATACGCATTAGCTGTTTATGGAGGTGCTTACGCAACTTCTAAACAACAACTGTACATCGCTCAAAAACATGCAATTAGAATCATTTTAGGTCAAAACAGATTTTCACATTCCTTTCCTTTATTTAAAAAATTAAATATTATTCCGCTGCAATATTTATTTGTCTACAAAGTCCTTAGGGAATTTTTTGAGAAAAGTAGCTCATTTAATACTATTGAATATGAGCGCTCAACGCGCAATAAATCAGCTAACATGCTAAAACTTCCCAAAGTATATAAAACTATTTTCCAAAATAGTTTTCTGTACATTGGACCAAAAATATATAATGTTATTCCTGTTAATATAACAGGAAGAAGTAACAACAAAAATAAATATAAAAAGCTCCAGTCATGGCTACTTGAAAACTCTGAGTTAATCAATTCAAAAATTAAAATTATAAAATGACCTTTTCATTTGTCAGTAATAGTAAAGTCTTATCTCTAGTAGTTATTTATTTTTTATTTTATTTGTATTTTTTTTTAGTTTTTTAAAAAAAATTGGTCAATTATAGGTTAGTCTTTTTTTTTCATTAGTAGGTTACCTAAAGTCAGTGACACCTCAAAGACAACACACACACCTGATAAGATATTAAATCTTAATATGTAAGTTAGGATCTTAATATCTTTATGAAGGATTAAAGATAATTAAAACCTTTAATCATTCCTTATATATAGGCTATTTTTTTTCTTTTGTAATACATTTTTTCAAAGGTAATTTTCATGTATAAGATAATAAATATTAAGACAATATATCTTAATATACAAGTAAGGATTAAAGATAATAAAATCTTTAATCATCGCTCACATAAAGGCTATTTTTTTCTTTTTTATACATCTTTTTAAAGGTATTTTATTTTGAGTTTTTTGAAGAGCTCTAAATAATTCTTTAAAAAACTGCTGTGTATGAATATTGTAAATAAGAGCAATAAAGATTTTTCATTTCATTTCATTTCTCTATGCCACTGCCTTCTTGTCTTGAGTTATGTTTTGAAAACTATTACATGTAAATGAAGATTCACTATTGATCAATGATGGAATTAATACAAAAATTCAATTTTAAATACAGAGTAACTAGCAATTATTCAAACAATCAAAGATATCATATTGATATTGTTTGCTTTTTCAACATTATGTCAGACACTGTCAAACATCGTGTTCTAAAAATCAAACTCTGGCTTGTTTTTTTGTTGTATAGTTTTTACAAGCATATGGCTTGTTTGTAAAAAAAGGTTCAATGAGAATATTCTCAAAATAAATACAATACTTTTTACAAGATCGTACATTCATGATTATTTCCCAAAGAAAACTTGTGTTTTTTCAAAAATTAAAGTTGTAAACTCTTAAAACAAATTCTTATCAAGAATGATGGTTTGAGCAAATTACACTGTTTGTGACATCGAGCATTTGTGTAAACAGAGCCCCCCCCCCCCTTATCCAAGTCATTATGGTAAATTCAAGCTCATTGGTAAATCAAACTTGTTCAGAGGGCAGCACTGTTAAGTGATAACATTGATTATAGAAGGTTGGTGCTTAATAAAGGCTCTTATGGGAAGTCAATTTTATCTATGTTTTAACGATTTAATTAGTTTTATTTATATCTCTTTTATTGATTTATTAAAGAAACATTATTATTTGATGATAACGAAAAGTAAACAAAACAAGAATGCATTTTAATAGTATCCATGCTTAAAACCATAGAGATATTATTACTAGAGGAGCCCTATAGGTTAAATTTTGAAATATCCAAAAAGTAACCTGACCACCTTCGCCAAAGAGAATAAAACTATTAGAGGGAGTACAGAACCCCATTAACACAGTGATAAGGGGTCTGGAAGTGAGACAGTTTCCATAGGTGCCGTAACTGTACTTACCCCTACTACAATCTCCCCAGAGAGAGACTAGATACTCCCCTACCCTCTACAACTTCTATTGTAGCATGCACTCTACTAACGGCGGACATTTTTCAGTGATGCCACATTAAACCACTTTATTCAAAACTAACAATTAAAGAATACATGCAATAGATAATAATTAAAACTTATTTTTAAATTCATTTTACTTGATTTAAAACAAAATAGTCGAAAAATAATGTAATATTTACGGGAAATTGTAATTATTAGGAAAAATAAAAAAAATGACATCACTAATGTACCGTTACGGCACCTAGCTACCCAAGGAACGATAAGAGCTGTTGTATCCTCCCTTTAATAGTTTTTTAGTCTCTTTGACCTTCGCTTATAAATATAATCAATTGATCAGTACAAAATTACAATAACTTATATAGTAGAGCGTTAAGAATACAAATAAAAACACAAACCATTTACGGGAAGCCAAAATACATTGATTAATTATAACCTCAACTCACTCGTGAAGGAGGTTTCATTGAGGTTACACTGAGCCCCTGAGAGCCCCAAAAAGATGTTTCAGGCTTCTCAATGTATTGAGGTAGGCTATGCCCCCTCTAGTATATATCTCTATGCTTAAAACTATTTTGATCTCCTTTAAGTTTTCAGTGTTAAAACAATTGCATTGTTACCAACCTTACAATTATCCATATTAAGTTTGAGTTACCTGAGAACAAACTCGGGCATTTAATTAATGGAATGTTAAATTGTTTTGCTTGTTGTCTCACAATAAAGTGACTATTTTTAAAAATAAAGGCTAACGGACGTAGCAAAGGGAGGACACCTGGGCTCCTCACCCCTTAACAATATCTATAACCAAAAGGATAGCAGCAAAAATGTACTTTTTTTTAAATGGAAACAAAAAATGTTTCCTTTGCTTGCTACTCTCGCATTCTGGGTTGTTTTGCTTACTTTATTAAAATTTAAAGAGGAGACATTTTATGGATCTGCTAAACTTGATATGGAAATCTTCATGAAAATTTATTTATTTATTTACATACTTGAGGTTACTCTATTACAAAGTTTCTCAATTGTCAAAATTTTACAATTAAAAGGCAAATAGATTATAAATTATTAAATATACTGCATAAACATAGGCAGCATAACTTGAATAACAAACTTGATTAAAAAAAACAAAAAAAAGCATAACATAACACAAGAAACACTAAACATTTAAGGTGGGAATACTAAATTATCAGCTAAATATTCGTTAACATTATAGTAGGCTTTCTCAAGTAACAATGTTTTAATGCTTTTTTTGAAATTTTTGGGTGGAAGTTCAACTATTGAAGCTGGTAATTTATTAAAGCACCTTATTCCATTAAATTTTGGGGACTGATGTGATTTGTTGAGTCTACATGTGGGAATATTGATGTTAGCAATATATCTAGTGCCATAATTGTGGTTCTTAATATAATTGAACTCCCCCTCATCATACTTTGCTTTAACGAACAACAACAATGAAAAAATATAGGCTGAATGAAAAGTTAAAATTTTATTTTCAATAAAATATATTGTTTGCACTTAGAGTCATGTTTAGCATTATTCATGATACGAATAGCTTTTTTTGCAAAATAAAAATACTGTTGGCTACAGGGGCTGCTCCCATTCTTTAATACAATACAGCATACATGAATGAAAATGCGCATAAAATAATTGCTATAATAGTGAGGGAGGAGGAATGTCTTAAACAATTTTAACATCTATTACTAGGGAGTTGCAAAAATCCATTCTTATTGATATTCAAATTATAAGCCTTATTGATAGACATGTAGAAAGTGTTTATATTTGTAGAAAATAGTGACCTCTGAGGAGTGGCTATTTACTTTGTTCCTTATTTTGCACATTTTTCTACTTTTGAGATTAAATATTTCTAATAATTAAGCTAAAATATAGAAATAATTCACCAGTTTGAAATAATTCTTCAAAACAAACTCTTTTGGTGCGTTTTGTACTCACACGGTCCTCATTATAAATATTTCCCTTTCCTCATTCCTGATAAATAGAGGGGGGGGGGAGAATGGAAATTTTAATCTGAAAGGGGTCAATGAGTGAGCAAAGGTTGAGAACCACTGATTTGTTGTATCAAGGCTAAGGTTTCTGTTGATAAAATTAACTTCAACTTTAATTTACATTTAATTTTTTTATTCCTATTTTGCTATCAGTATTGTTAAATGTCACTTTGATTTGATTGCTTAGTTTTTTTTTTATAAATTTTCCTTGAAAGTAGAACGATAGTAAAAATTTCCCCGGTTTGAAATGGATTATTGACTGTAATGTTCATTTGAATGTTTTCTACAATGCCATAATCCATTCCGTTGACAAACAGTGATGTCGTATTAATCAGTACACAGTGTTTTTGCTACACTTCAGATCCACCAGCATTTTATCCTTAAGTATATTGGGAAAACATAGTCCTAGATTTTTGAAAATGGTCTTTACCAAGGTCCCCCATGGTTAAGACCATGGGGTCTACTTATGGGGCATCAAAGTTCGAATTTGCAATATTTTTTTTTGTAACTATTTCCCAAGTATGATATTTTGTTACCATTTTTGGAGTAACTAAGTAATTAAATTAGGGAGTACCATATAATTTTTTGTTTTATAAACTCCATTAAAGCCAAAGATTATGTAGTATACCACATATACTACATAATCTGGTATGCTAAACATAATCTTTGATTAAAGCCTAAGAAATTGTTACCAATATCACCGTATTCCCGCAACTTTTCACCTAGCAATTGTTTGATATGTATTATAGGTTTGTGTTCAAACTACAACAAAAAAGTTCATTTTAGAAAAATGTATGATATATTGCTGTGGGTATTGGTAAACAAAAATGTTCATTTTAGAAAAATGTATGATATATTGCTGTGGGTATTGGTAAACAAAAAAGTTCATTTTAGAAAAATGTATGATATATTGCTGTGGGTATTGGTAAACAAAAAAGTTCATTTTAGAAAAATGTATGATATATTGCTGTGGGTATTGGTAAACAAAAGTCATCTGTGGGTATTGGTAAACAAAAAAGTTCATTTTAGAAAATGTGATATATTGCTGTGGGTATTGGTAAACAAAAAAGTTCATTTTAGAAAAATGATATATTTGCTGTGGGTATTGGTAAACAAAAAAGTTCATTAGAAAAATGTATGATATATTGCTGTGGTATTGGTAAACAAAAAGTTCATTTTAGAAAAATGTATGATATATTGCTGTGGGTATTGGTAAACAAAATGTTCATTTAGAAAAATGTATGATATATTGCTGTGGGTATTGGTAAACAAAAATGTTCATTTTAGAAAAATGTATGATATATTGCTGTGGGTATTGGTAAACAAAAAAGGTTCATTTAGAAAAAATGTATGATATATTGCTGTGGGTATTGGTAAACAAAAAAGTTCATTTTAGAAAAATGTATGATATATTGCTGTGGGTATTGGTAAACAAAAAAGTTCATTTTAGAAAAACGTATGATATATTGCTGTGGGTATTGTAAACAAAAAAGTTCATTTAGAAAAATGTATGATATATTGCTGTGGGTATTGGTTAAACAAAAAATGTTCATTTTAGAAAAATGTATGATATATTGCTGTGGGTATTGGTAAACAAAAAAGTTCATTTTAGAAAAATGTATGATTTATTGCTTGGGTATTGAACAAAAATGTTCATTTTAGAAAATGTATGATATATTGCTGTGGGTATTGGTAAACAAAAAAGTTCATTTTAGAAAAATGTATATATTTGCTGTGGGTATGGTAAACAAAAAAGTTCATTTTAGAAAAATGTATATTTGTGGGTATTGGTATTCATTGAAAAATGTATGATATATTGTGTGGTATTGGTAAACAAAAAAGTTCATTTTAGAAAAATGTATGATATATTGCTGTGGGTATTGGTAAACAAAAAAGTTCATTTTAGAAAAATGTATGATATATTGCTGTGGGTATTGGTAAACAAAAAAGTTCATTTTAGAAAAACGTATGATATATTGCTGTGGGTATTGGTAAACAAAAAAGTTCATTTTTAGAAAAATGTATGATATATTGCTGTGGGTATTGGTAAACAAAAAAGTTCATTTTAGAAAAATGTATGATATATTGCTGTGGGTATTGGTAAACAAAAAAGTTCATTTTAGAAAAATGTATGATATATTGCTGTGGGTATTGGTATCACATTTCTTAGGATTTAATGGAGTTTCTAAAAAAATACAATACAATATTATCGTATTACCTAGTTAACCTTTTGAAAGGTACCAAAAGTTGGCACAAAATGTCCATTTTTTAGGTAGTAGTTTTAAAAAAAATACTCCCAGGGGCCAACTTGGGGTATAGAGCATTTTTGAAAGTCTAGTCCCTTGTTTTCGCCATATTTTAATGTTGGTGCACCTGAAATTTTCCACTCTGAAATAACCTAATTTTTACCTCTGCATAATAAAATATTACTAAAATGTTTTATATATTTTAGAATGTTTGTTAAGAATAATATTTTTGTAATAAAACATACATTTGTTAATTGAATAAAAACAAAAACTATAAAATCATGGAAGGTATGAACACATAAACTAGTTATATAAAAAGGTCTGTTTATTATAACCCTTTAGGGTGGCTGTCTGTGGTATTTGATTTGTTTTCATTGGGAACTATGTTGTTTGTTGTAGATAACGGCAAAACCATGATGAAATGGTGGAATAGTGATGTTTTTAATAAATCTAAGGATAAGGGAGATGGATTGGACTCGGACTCAACGTCTAGTACATCTCTATGCAACTCTAGCCACAACTCTCATATAGGTAACACTCGAGTACCTGCACTGTACACTGTACCATCAGATTTAACTGTAAATTATGCTTGGAGAGATGAAAATATTGACATTTGTCATCCTTTGAAAGGGACACAAAAAGCCTGTGGTTCTGAACCTGTGTGATGTCAGGTAATCGTAATAGATTCGTATATAAACCAGGGGTTAGGCAAATATAGGACCCTCAATAGTAGCATATATGTACAAAAAGAATAAATATATGTTTCTGTCTCATGGTTTCAAGAACAGGAATGCTTTGTCTAGCAATAAGGCTCAAAGTCGTGAGAGTTTAGGGCTGGTTTTCTACTTCATAACATTTATGAACCAGTCAGTCATAGGATTTACAAGACCATAGAGTCCAGTAAAAAAAACGCCAGTCAGGCGTTTAATTCCATTGCTGTACAATATGCTGACAGAAAATTAAAAATGAAGCCATGTAGGTTAAAAAATTACCAGCACTAAAAATGATAGTTTTCGTGAGTACTACTACAACTTTTATTTCATTTTTTCAGAATTTTTAAAAATAAAATATTTATTACAATTTTAAACTTTTGATGAGTCAGCACATTGTCCAGCCCTGGAATAAATGACAAGAGTTATGGCTTTCTAACTCTACTCTATGGTCCTGTAAATCCTATGAGCAAATGGTTCATAATCTTATGATGTAGAAAATGGTTCTTGGTCTATCAAGTTTATCTTAAAAATATTCAAAGTTGTAGTTAAGTAACTACAACTTCACTTACTACAACTTTACTTACTACAACTTTACTTACTACAACTTCACTTACTACACTTTACTTACTACAACTTACTTACTACAACTTTACTTACTACAACTTTACTTACTACAACTTACTTACTACAACTTTACTTACTACAACTTTACTTACTACAACTTTACTTAACTTCTGTGGATTGGACGTATAACACTTGCAATTGGACTTATAAGGTACATCACTAGCTTGTATCTAAGGGAGTTAGCAAATAGGGCCCAACAACATTGCCTACTAGCTAGGTGATCTATCACCTCTCTCTAATTACTATCTAACACTACTCTTACACTTATCTTCTACGCGTGGTTTCAGACAGAGTAGAAGAAGTGGATATTGGAGAAGAGAACAAAGTAACAAGAAAATGGAAGTTTAAGGTGAGAGGAGATCTGCATGAGGGAGAAACCATATGTGTCACGGGTAACTGTTCCGCCCTGGGTAACTGGAAACATGACAAGGTTCTAATACTCACCAGAACCGAAGAGTAAGTTTACTTTGGTTTATTTTGCTTTCATTTAATTTTTCTCAACAAAAATAACATTAGGATAAGTCATTTATACCAATCGGCATTTCAAAGTCCTTTACAGAGTAAAACATTTTGCCCGGTAACATTTGCTTTAAATTGTTCTAAAACACTTTGGTTGCATTGTAGTTCTTGATTTAACTTATTAATTAGTTTCCCAAACCGAACTGTCCTGCATCCGATCTGAGCCACCTGTGCTGCGATCAGATGATTGTGATACTTCCTCTTGTGAGGTACTCTTATCTGTGTCCTACACATTAAAACTATCTTCATTTAATGTGATATAACTGTTTTCAGGTTCATAACTGTTATAATTCTTTTACTTTTGAAAAGCTTCACACATGTTTCTCTTCGTTTTGCTCCAGTTATAATCCTTTGTGCTTTTTTCCTTCTATAAATTTTGTAGATCATTTTGCTTATAATTGTAGATAGTTGTCTACTTGCATGCTATTGTCATGGCTAAGTCCACACCAAGTCTTAAGTTTGTCAAGATGGAGGGGAGGGTTAGAAGCTTGGTGTAGTAAAGTATTTGCGTTAGATTACTTAGGTAGAGGGGAGCCAAGTATTTATTTATTTAGAGTAAGTTGCCTATTTATTTCAAACCTTTGTTACTAACTCCTTTCCTTGCAGGCTTGCATTGTGGGCCTGCTCGATTCACCTCATAACTTCTTTCCTTGCAGGCTTGCATTGTGCCTGCTCGATTCACCTCATAACTCCTTTCCTTGCAGGCTTGCATAGTGAGCCTGCTCGATTCACCTCATAATTCCTTTCCTTGCAGGCTTGCATTGTGGGCCTGCTCGATTCACCTCATAACTCCTTTCCTTGCAGGCTTGCATAGTGAGCCTGCTCGATTCACCTCATAATTCCTTTCCTTGCAGGCTTGCATTGTGGCCTGCTCGATTCACCTCATAACTCCTTTCCTTGCAGGCTTGCATTGTGAGCCTGCTCGATTCACCTCATAACTCCTTTCCTTGCAGGCTTGCATAGTGAGCCTGCTCGATTCACCTCATAATTCCTTTCCAGGCTTGCATTGTGGGCCTGCTCGATTCACCTCATAACTCCTTTCCTTGCAGGCTTGCATTGTGAGCCTGCTCGATTCACCTCATAACTCCTTTCCTTGCAGGCTTGCATTGTGAGCTGCTCGATTCACCTTGCAGGCTTGCATTGTGAGCCTGCTCGCATAACTAGCAAATTTTCAAGTAAGCTTCCACAAGCCTAGGGGTTCAGTGGTTGCTTTACACCCACCCTGGTGCCCATTTGTTGGTCATATTACATTGAGACTGCTTTTATTTGATTAAAGGCCAATGAAAAGTTTGAGAAGGTTATTTTTCTGGTTATTTTTGGCTGGACTTTGCCATTACAAAAATATTGACTTGATATTCCGGTTGAGCTGAAACCAGTCTTTGATTCAGTGGGAGGAAAGAAACATGACACCCCCCCCCTTCTCCACTGATTTCTTTGAAAAATTAATGCTGTCTCAGAAACACTAAACACACTTGTGTGTCCACACTCACACACTGACGTAGTATGTATGTATATCTTTATATATATATATATATATATATATATATATATATATATATATATATATATAATATATATAATATATATAAATAACCCCGCCTCTCCTCCCCTAACCATTGCTCCATGATTCTAATATCAGCAGCTATTTTATTCCTCTTGGAATTCACAAAACATAATTGCATCTACTTAGGTTGAGTGTTTGTTTATTTTAGAGCTCTGACTCATTGGACTTTGTCATCCGAGTCAGTTGAAAACAATTTATATTTAGGACTTTAAACCTGAAACGGATTACTGGGATCTTCAATTAAAGTAACACGTAATAATTGCAGGCAACGTTAATCTGTAATTAAGACACAAACAAATTAAGATATACTTATCTAAATGATACTGAATTATTATTATAACTAAGTATCATTACTAAATCTCTAAATAAATCAAATAGATGAGTTTGTTTGTATAAGGTTTGTGTGTGTGTGATTGTAAGAGACAGCGTCTATAAGTGTGTATGTGTGTGTGTGTGTAAGAAACACATAAAGTGTGTTTTAGAGTTCAAGTGTAATAAAACAATTCAAACAAAGAGCATTAACATATTATCGCCATAAATACTAATTTCCCATTAAATATAATCTTTATTTGTTATAAACGTATGGTGTAGACAAATTTAATTTATACAAAATATTGAATGCAATTTGTATGTTTACATGGTTTACAATGAAACAATAATAACAGATAAATTAAATTTTACTTCTCACATTACATGGGAGTTAAATTTATCAAAACTAAAAAGTTATTCTTTATTTTCTTTAAGTTATTCTAAGTTCTCTTTCATTTTCTTATGAAATCGGGTATATACAGAAGGCTTACCATGTGCGTCTCATGAGCGTTTTGCATTTGCTTTATTTACAAGAAAACCAATTTACATGCATAGTTTTTCAACTTGTAGGTTCTATAGCAGGCCTGGGCAAACTTTACAAGCAAAGGGCCGCTTAGTCTTTTTACAGCCAGTCGCAGGCCGCATTCCTTAAATTTCAAAGTATGCTAAACCCGCAACAAATTGCAGTTACGCTGGTGTTTTACTAAAGTCAAATGTATTCTCAAAGAATAGGAATTGGGGAACTTGAGCACTAAACGGAAAAAAACAAAACGGAGTATCTTTGTCAGATCTTGAAATATAACTGAAGACAGATTTTGCTAGAAAACTAGGTGTAAAAATAATCTTAAAAAGTATTCCTATGAAATAAAAGATCAAAGGGATTGTATTTTATCAACTCCTTTTCGGCAATTCACAGGAGGCAAAATAGTTTTTTTTATCTAATTATTGTGAAAAAAAAATTCACTAAAATAATTAAAATTTGCCAAATCCGACGATGAGAATTGATATGAAAGGCGGCCGCTCTTTATGTAATTGTTTCTTATCTTACTAGTTTTTGTTTCTTCAAACTTTAAAGTTAAAGTAACAATCCATTATTTCCTTATCTTGGTATATACCTTTTCATAATAATTTTGAATTAAATAATTTATTTGCTTATATACCTAATATTTTTTATTTATTTTATCTTTTTTCTAAACATTTTAATTTTGCCCACGGGCCACATAAAAATGCTCCGCGGGCCGCATGTGGCCTGCGGGCCGTAGTTTGCCCTGGCCTGTTCTATAGGTACTGAACTACCGAGATTTTATTAAAATAAGGGGGTGATGTCAAATTTTGCTGACATAAAATGCTTGTTTCTCCTCACGTAGGTAATAAATAGTATTTCTCCTTAAAAGCAATAAATAATATTATTTCCTATTGCAAACCACGTCTGTCTTTGTTATCTCTTATTAATTATATGGAAACTATTAGTTTGTGATAAGACAAGATAAGATTAAATATAGTTATGTTAGTAATGACAGTGAGTTATTTGATCAGCTGATGCTGATAATGTGTTGCTTACTAAGGAAGGAGTGGGTTGTAATGTGATAGTCATGCACGTTTTAGAGTCTAGTATGTTTTTATAGGTCCCTTTAAATTATTGTTGTATTCCCTTTTAGTGACTTTCTATTATTGTATTCTCTTTTGGTTACATTTAATTTTTGTTGTATTCCCTTTTGGTTACATTTAATTTTTGTTTTAATCCCTTTTGGTTACATTTAATTTTTGTTTTAATCCCTTTTGGTTACATTTAATTTTTGTTGTATTCTCTTTTGGTTACATTTAATTTTTGTTGTATTCTCTTTTGGTTACATTTCATTTTTGTTTTAATCCTTTTGTTACATTTCATTTTGTTGTAATCCTTTTTGGTTACATTTCATTTTTGTTTTAATCCCTTTTGGTTACATTTCATTTTTGTTGTAATCCCTTTTGGTTACATTTCATTTTTGTTGTAATCCCTTTTGGTTACATTTAATTGTTGTTGTATTTTCTTTTGGTTACATTTAATTTTTGTTGTAATCCCTTTTGGTTACATTTAATTGTTGTTGTATTTTCTTTTGGTTACATTTCATTTTTGTTTTAATCCCTTTTGGTTACGTTTCATTTTTGTTGTATTCCCTTTTGGTTACATTTAATTTTTGTTTTAATCCCTTTTGGTTACATTTAATTTTTGTTTTAATCCCTTTTGGTTACATTTCATTTTTGTTTTAATCCCTTTTGGTTACATTTAATTGTTGTTGTATTTTCTTTTGGTTACATTTCATTTTTGTTGTATTCCCTTTTGGTTACATTTCATTTTTGTTGTATTCCCCTTTGGTTACATTTAATTTTTGTTTTAATCCCTTTTGGTTACATTTAATTTTTGTTCTAATCCCTTTTGGTTACATTTAATTGTTGTTGTATTTTCTTTTGGTTAAATTTCATTTTTGTTGTATTTTCTTTTGGTTACATTTCATTTTTGTTTTAATCCCTTTTGGTTACATTTAATTGTTGTTGTATTTTCTTTTGGTTACATTTCATTTTTGTTGTATTCCCTTTTGGTTACATTTCATTTTTGTTGTATTCCCTTTTAATGTATTTGATAAATTAATTAGGTTATTTTTGTAGGAATGTAATCGAATGTGTTTGCGTGTGTTGTATATAAGTAGTGTGGGTGGTAATGTGTGTGTATTTCTTTGACCTCTGACAAAACAAAAAAAACCCACTCATGTATTTTGAAGACCAGTAATTAACATATAATAAAGATTAAAAAATAATAATATTTATGTAACATGACATTGATAAGATTATTAACATGTTAATTACATGTTGAAGATAACAGACTGTCTCTTCACAGCTCCGTTATTATTTTAATCACACTTGTATTTTTTTGCTTTTTATCAGCTGCGCTGAAAGTGCATTTCTTTTGAGCAATTCTTAATTGGACTATTGCTCTTTATTGTGTAATCTAATATATATATATATATATATATATATATATATATTATATATATATATATATATATATATATATATATATATATATATATATATATATAAAACATTAAAAAACACATACAGTTAAAAAAAGGCTTCTATATATTTATATTTCTATAAAATTTATTTGACTTTTATTTTATCTATTAAGCCTATATATTTTATCTTTTCCACTAATTATTTGCATCTATTTATTATTATTTTTTTTTATCTTGAATTTTAAATATAGGTTTATATTTTAGTTTTAAAGAAGTTTGTTGCCATTATAATTTTTTATATTAAATAAAGGAAATATTGTTTAAAAAAAAAAAAAAAAAAAAAAATATATATATATATATATATATATATAATATATATATAATATATATATTATATATATATTCTTGATCTTGAAGGAGAAGACTCTCTTTCCAAAAAACCTACCACACCCCACTCCTCCCTCCACGATCCCAACTAATTTAAGCTAATTTTTTAATCCAAAAGATTCTTCAGATATAAAATGATATCCCTCTCTAGGCTGATAAAAGCCACACATCATTACATCCACCACACCTCCAACATTTCCCACACATTATCCTTTAAAAAATCTCTATATGGTTAAACTGATATTTGCAGGGATCCCAACATATGGGAAGGAACAGCAGTGTTACCTCTGAACCAAGACGTAGAGTACAGGTACGTGGTGTGCATACTGGTAGAGCCTGATGGTATCAGACTTCACACAAGACAGATTATAGTTAGGAAGTGGGAAACTCACATCAGGCCTAGGGCTATAGTCAAGAATAAAGGTAAGACTAAGGGACCAGACGTTGTCTCCCATACATGTACTATGGGACCTCTCCAAATTCCTCTTAACACAAGAGAGCTGACAAAACCTTGGATATGCTGTCTATTATAATGAAATTAAAAACATTCTCTTCATTAAGTTTCTTTAAAACAAACAAAGCTGAATTTCAATCACATAAAGGTCATCATCATTGCCAATGCCTAACAAACAAACAAATTAAACATCATGAGAAAAAATCGGGTATGGGGTACCTCGGAACTTTTCCTCATTACATCAGATTCGCTACGCTCATCCTCAGAAATACAGTTTGCCAAATTTAAACTGCAACATGCCTTCGGACTCGATTTGCTTGTCTTCAGATAGTTAATGCTCCCGTATCCTTCTCAGCGGTCACCCATACAGCACTGACCACGGTCAATGCTCCTTAATTTTTATGATCCAACAAAAATCATGGATATATTTGTCGTATTGAAACGAAACTGTGTGTTCTTATTTATTAGTTAATGGTATACACTTGTACCAAATTTCAACTTAATTGGAATATTTTCTGATTTTTTACAAGTTTTTAAAAAAACATCCAAATTATTCTTTGAAAAGTGAACTAAAGCTGATAATGAGATAAAACTTGGCACATATGTTAGTCTTATACATGGCTACATGTGTGCTGAAACTGAATTCGATAGCATCATTTTTCCGCATTTTATGATTTTTCAAAATTTTCGCTGAGTCATTATAGCGGGTTTATGACGTCATAAAAACATTTTTTTCCGAATAGCACAACTACAGCGGTAGACTGGTTTTTGTACAAAAAATTCAACTCTCTAGCATAATACACTGGGCGCCACGACAATAAAAGTCACACACTCACATACATACACATACAGATAGACGCCTGTATGTGTATGTTCACTCAACATTTTAATTTGAATGAAAATATCCGATTGAAAACATTCAACACTTTTTTAACCAAAAGAAGAAAAAAATTTTAAGAAGAAAAAACCAGATTTATACATATTAGTTTTTAAAAGGCATATAATACAGTTGTGGAACGTGCTGAAAATAAACGACCTCTAGTAGTGATTACTAGAGGAAACATACAAAAAAAAAAAAAAAAGATAGACGCCTCACAACAGATGATTCCGGTTTCGGATTATTTGCTAACGCAATACTTTTCCTATATACCTACGGTACAAATGAGAAAAAGAAAAAAAATAGTTACAAAATAAATTACTAGATAAAACAAACTCAAACAATAATAAATATCTCTTTATCTTCAATAATAATAGATATCTTTTTCTTTGTATTCTTGCTTATTATAGATTTATACATAATATAGATTATTATAGATTATACATAAAGGTCATTCCATATCAAATCAACACAGTGATATTCCTAATTCTAATATAATTTGGCTGACAGGTAGACACCATATATGGAAGAAAAAAAATCCAGATTTTTGGCTCATTTGGTGCAGCCATATTGCTGCAGTAGGGTGGTGAATTTTACAAAAAAATGCGATTTTTACTACCAAGAATTCCAATTAATGATTTTTGTGCCTACCTGTAAGTCAAAATATATTAAAATCGGTGACATCAAGTCCAAAAATGTACATTTTTTGTGTTGATTTGACATGGAATGACCCATAAGGATATTCTGATTTTAACTATTTCAAAAAACCAATTTTCAACATTATCGTTTATTTATTGACATTGTGTGGATGAAGAATTGAAATTATGAAATGAAACTTGGCAGATTAATTTTCTTTGCATGAGAAAACATGATTGCTAAATTTGAAATCCATCCAATATTTTTTTTAGTATTTTATAATTTTTGGAAATATTTTCTGTTATTATTGAAGGGTTATGAAATTATATAAAATAATTTTCACAAAAAGCACAACTAGACCTATAGGTTAATATTTGTTTCAACTTTCTAGCTTAAAAAAAACTGAAGCCTATGATGATGACAGATACACACATGTCTGTAGTGATTATTTATTCCTCGGGTTTATTTAAAGGGTCATTTATAACCCAGTTAAAGTTTAGAGGTGAGCTATATAGAGAGGAAATTGGTTCATCTCTATTATGTAATAATAAACAGCATTAGCCTTGACTAGTTATGTGTTGTGTACGTGTTGTAGTTTTGACTATACAGTCGACTCTGTTGTCGCACCTGATTCAATACATTTTCAAGGGCTTTTCCCCTTATCAAAACATACAATACGTTTAAAATTTTTGTTTATGCATCTTTCATCTATTTATGTTTTGTTCAATCAACCTTGAGGAGGACGCAAATCCTATTGAAAGCCAGGTTGTTGTGATGTTATTAACCCTGTTTGTTGAGTCAGCAGAATTAAAAAAAAAAACAACAAAATGAAGGTTTAACAAGTATTAAGTTATGAGGTAGTGATTAGATAAAATAAAACCACAAATTTGAGCATTCGGCCATAAATTATGCCTTAACTTTCTCACCCACTACCTCATAACTTTAATCTCGTGTAAATATTTTGGTCAATAATTTTTTATTAGTTTTGTGAAAATTAAGGTTTTAAAAGATTTCAAATTGAATAAAACTGGTCTGGAGTGAGTAAGACCCCTCTCAGTGGTCAATAAGTCAAAAAAAACCATGGTATTCAAAGGAATACTTAAAATACAATCAGGGTGTGATTTTCATGGTTTTTTGAGGGCTCTGAGTTGAATGAAACTGGTCAGAGTCCATGCCAGGCATACTTACTCAAAGTCTAAATAATTCTAACACGGAGGTCCCTAATACAGGCAAATTTCCTTCAACTTCTTTGAAGCGGGTGCTTCCTTGTAAAACAATGAATATCTTGCCTATGTTCTCATGTTATGCTTTATAACTTGAAAAATTATTTCTTGTTACTCTGTGGTTACTCTATTTTTCTAGATTTTTCTAAGGAAATACACTAAAACAACTTAAAGATTAGACTAAACTATGCTTTAAATTAGTGTGGATATTCCTGAGCAGTTCTGATTTATAAATGATGACCTTTGTCTTGCATTTTTATGAGGGATTAATATGGGCATTTTGCATAGATTGGATCTGGAAAGAATTGAGTAACAAGTTGTTACTGCTCAGGTTGTTAAGCAGCGACTCAGGTTGTGGTTGCTGCTCAGGTTGTGAAGCAGCGACTCAGGTTGTTGGTTGTGAAGCAGGACTCAGGTTGTGGTGCTGCTCAGGTTGTGAGCAGCGACTCAGGTTGTGGTTGCTGCTCAGGTTGTGGTGGCTGCTCAAGTTGTGAAGCATAAACTAGGGAAGAAATGGATTTTTGCCATACCTGTTGCACACCTCCTTACAATATTGGTGTTTGAGTCTGATACACCCTGTGTATGGTTTTGGTGGTAAAGATGGTTTACGTTTGTTGCATAGAGGAGGGAGAGAGAGTCGATACGCTCAGCTTTTATGACAATAAAGAGAAATTAGAGAGAGGATGGCTCACTACTGAACACGCTGTACAGCTCAAACTGTTCAGCAACCACCTCCAGATATGGAAATCTAAACTTCAGGGTCGCAAGGTACTTCATGTTTTATCTTTATTATATGTAGGGCTCTTACAATTCAAAGTCAGTTGAAAAATACAACATTGCATTATGTTTAAGTTATTTACAATATGTTTGTATATTGTCGTTTGACACACTTATTGGCCAACCTTATTGGTTGAGGAACCAAAAAGGTTGAAAATGAGTTAAAACTTTTATAGAATTAATATGTATTAGACGCTATTAACCGAGGTAGGGAGCCATCGATGCTCTCCCTACCAACGGTTTCTAGAATAGGACCAAGTAGCCAACACAACAACATAAACAACCATGACACACACTTGTACTAAACTAAGACCTACAAATCTTACTCCCAGGGTCCCCCTATTTCATTACATCAAATGTTTTATTAAGTACACTGCTTTTCCTATGTCATTGTTTACAACATTTCTTTTTTGTAAGTTTTTTAACAATTTTTTTTTAATCCAAGGTAACTTTCTTCTATTCGCGATTCAAAGAGATAGTTGTAAGGTTGGCAATACCAATGGCGGGAAAACGAAAGCGTGATCAATTTTTTTATCATAGGATTTGCATGGGAGCCGATAAAAATTCTTTTTTTATTTCTTTATTGTTAGTTAATTTTTAAAAAATGAAGTAAAAATTAATAGATCGACCATCGGTGCTAAAAAAATTGCCAATATAGATAAATACTTTGATTATTCCAGGATTTTAAATACAGAATCAGGCTCTTATCACTGTAGACTTGAATTTGTCAGATTTAAACAAACATTTTACAAAAAAGGGAATTTATTGCGTTATTAATTATTTTAGTGTGTAAATAAAATTGATTAATAAATTATAACACCATTACAGTGAAAATCAACTTGTTATCAGTTAATTTAAATACCTGTTACAACTAATTTAAACAATTTAATGCAATAAAAAGGTAATTTTGTGTGTTTGTGCAAACTAAAATTATTTAAAAGTAACATTATTTAACAATAACTAAAATAAAACATTATATTGTGATTTTCACCTTCTTATCACTCAATTTAAATACTTGTGACAACTCATTAAAACCTTATTTTTCAATAAAATAATGATTCTACTGAGTTCATACGCCCTAAAATTAATTAAATAAAAACACTTTGAGAAAAAATTTAAAGAAATAATCGTCATAAATAAGAAAAACTAAAAACATGTTATGTTTACCAAAATGTTACCAATGTTACCAAAAACATAAAAAAAAATATATATTATTGAGATATTGATACTTTCGTAATCAATTTATTATCAGCAACGGTGACACTGTTAAGGACTTTGAATCACGAATTGGTATAAGAAGAAAATAGAAGATGGACGGACAATGGTTGATTCAAAGATACAGTTGAAATTCTGTTACCCATCCAAAAGAAAAATGTATCAGGCCAGTGCTCTGAGGCTATAATAAACTGTAAGCTATAATTTGGGGTAGTAATTTGGTCTGTAAATTATACGTTTTTATTGATTTGCCGTTGAGTTATAGTTGTGAATGCATTTCCTATCAAAGAGACAATTTTTAGTTAGTGTACATTGTACATTGTAAAAATTAAAATTTGGTTCATTTTTAACGCCATCATCAGCAGGCCCGGCAACACTCAACCTTTCAACTAATAAATTTATATCAGTGAATAACTTCTAGTCTCTTTTGGAGTAGTATAGGGTTCATATTGGGATGTGTTTACCTGAGTCAGGGTAGTGGCATAACAGTTGCCACTACTACCTGTAGTGGTTCTCGCAGGGGTCTCTGATGTCTAATGCGACTCAGGTCATTATAATTACTCTGCATTAAATGAACCGATGACAATGTTTTGTTTTTGGTTTCTCAATATGTAAGTTTTTTTTCTGCCATTGATAAAATTCTGTTTGAGTCTCAGAAACCTCTACTCTACTCATACCTTTAAGTAAAATGCTGTTTTATTACAGCTTATAATTGTCTTATAAGCCAGTGCTAGAAGTGTACCTGTGTTGTTACAGATCTATGTGAAAGTAACTCCGGTTAACCTGACTAAGTGTAACAGTGTGGACATGACGGCACTACAGGACGAGTGTATTAGTCTGGAGACCATGGACTTGTCTGATAAATCCGACGCCTGGCCTGTTGTGGAAATAGCAGTAAGTATACATTTGCCGTAATCTAGTATTGTTTTTCTCAGCTATCTGCAGATGTAATTTAGTATTTTTCTATGATTATGCTCAGGAGTTAACTGTCATTGTCTTCTCCTCCGCTATCCTTAGACATCATTTAGTATTTTCTATGATTATGCTCAGGAGTTAACTGTCATTGTCTTCTCCTCCGCTATCCTTAGACATAATTTAGTATTTTCTATGATTATGCTCAGGATTAACTGTCATTGTCTTCTCCTCGCTATCCTTAGACATATTTAGTATTTCTATGATTATGCTCAGGAGTTAACTGTCATTGTCTTCTCCTCAGCTATCCTCAGGAATAAATAAATATCTTTAATTGTTGATAAAGTTTTGTCAAAGACCACTCCAAGAAATTCATCAGGTTGTTTTAAAGAAAAGAACATAATTTGTGTTTTCTTTTTATTTAGAGAAAGTTGGTTGGATATGAATCTGACTTTTTTATTATTTATTAAAGCCCCTTTCCTTATTCCAATAAATCTCTTGGACCAACATCTGTGAAGGTGTTGTCATCTGCAAACCTGATGCCTATCTGGCCAAATTTGGGTAGGTCATTGTTGTAAAGAAGAGACTTTAATATGCCTAGCACACCTCCCTGAGGCACTTCATAGTTTACTCTGGAATTCTTGTTTCCATTGGTCAAATAAACTAATATTGTTTTTTTGAGGTAGTACGTAATTGAGCACTTTATTGGTCAGTTTTTGGGATGAGAAGCCAATCATTATTGTTAAAGGAGTTTATTTAGTACTTTTCACCTCCGAGGACAATAATAAATGTAAAAAAACTCCTAGGACGTAGAAGTAATTCATGTTGTAATTCAATGTAGCGTGTTCAAAAAACAACCTGTGTAAAAGCTTTATGAGGTTTCTTAAAAAGCGTTCATTTTGTTTCTGTTTTTGTTCGTAGACTAATTTTTTTTCGTTTTTAAAAGTTGTTCTAATTGTTAATTTTTGTGTGTTTATTTGTAAAGCTTTTACATTTTTGAGTAAAAGTGTGAAGCTATGGGTGAATTCAATGACGACGATAATATGGAGTTAATTGGACGTTTGTTTTTTTTTCAATAAAGTATGTAGCGCAGTTTATTTAATGAGAGAAAAAAAATAGTGTATGCCATCCGGCTGAGAATGTCTTTATGTCTTGGCAATTTTTCCCAACTCGCTTCGCTCGTCGGTAAATCTAATTGCTGTGACATAAAGACACACTTCTCAGCCTTATGCCATAAATAACTATTTCTTTTGCTATCTCTTAAAGAATTATCACCTAGTAAAGTAGTATGTCTTTGTGAACATAGCTTATTGTTTTTCTAATAGAATGTTTGGTTACTGTGCAGGTTATGAACCAAGGGGAAAGGGAGTTCAGGATGCAGGAGCAGTTTGGCAGAGAGTTTGGTCCAGATGACTTTATACTCTTCCAGATACTAGTTGATAACCCTGAGTCTGTTGTAAGTACTTTCCTGTAAGCATATGTACCTCTATACCAGTCATTTTTAAGTTTGTGAACATAGGCTTCTAGGTTTTGCCATCTAAGAAGCCTAAAGGGTAATAGTGTGTCAGGTTTGAGTGGATTCTTTTTCTAAATTATTGAAGATTGAGGATGTTCACAAAGAATATCTTGGTTTAGTTAGTATTCCTTTGTCAAATATTTTATTTGACAAAAAAATATCAATTGTCTACGGTATTATTTTGGCTATAAGGTTTTTTTGACAATATTACTTTGCCAATGAGTCTATTTGAGAAAATGAATATCTTGGAATAGTTACTATTCCTTTGTCAATGAGTCTATTTGAGAAAATGAATATCTTGGTATAGTTAATATTACTTTGTCAATGAGTCTATTTGAGAAAATGAATATCTTGGCATAGTTACTATTCTTTGTCAATGAGTCTATTTGAGAAAATGATATCTTGGAATAGTTAATATTCCTTTGTCAATGAGTCTATTTGAGAAAATGAATATCTTGGTATAGTTAATATTACTTTGTCAATGAGTCTATTTGAGAAAATGAATATCTTGGCATAGTTACTATTCCTTTGTCAATGAGTCTATTTGAGAAAATTATTCTTGGTTTGTTAATATTATTTGTCATAAGTCTATTTGAGGAAATGAATATCTTGGTTTTTTGTCAATAAGTCTATTTGAGGAAATGAATATCTTGGTTTAGTTAATATTACTTTGTCAATAAGTCTATTTGAGGAAATGAATATCTTGGTTTAGTTAATATTACTTTGTCAATAAGTCTATTTGAGGAAATGAATATCTTAGTTTAGTTAATATTACTTTGTCAATAAGTCTATTTAATAAAAGAATATTAATTTGCTTGGATATTGCTTTCTCCGTTCACTCAGACTAAATTAACAAGTAAAACAATCTGCTCGTACCAAACCAAAATTTAAATTTTAAGTGTTATTTGTTTTAATTGGAGACAGTCGTACTATGAAGGTTAAATTTACTGAAGTTTGTGTTTATAGTTTGTCATGCTGATTTGATAATAGCTGTTTGATTTGTATGCTGACTTAATGGAAGCAGTTTGCAACCCCCTCTAAAATAGAAGTTAATAATAAACTGAAGAGGCTTCCGCGGTTATTGTCATGAAGATTTAGGTCTTCCGGTGGTGACCGCATCCATGTAGATGAAGAATCCGGCATTTCGCTTCCTGAACTGTTCAGTTTTGTGTAGAGCATTGTGTTTCTATCCATAATGTCCTATATCTGAAGATGCCTCCCACAGTGGAAGCGAAACGCCGGATTTTTCATCTACATTGACGCGGTCACCACCGGAAGACCTAAATCTTCATAGAAGTTAATGTTCTTTTATGATGATTATAACTTCAAGTCTAGGTGTTGTTGTGCTATGGTTTCCTCTCTGTATGTTGTTGTTGTATGGTTTCCTCTCTGTATGTTGTTGTTGTGGTTTCCTCTCTGTATGTTGTTGTTGTATGGTTTCCTCTCTATATTGTTGTTGTATGGTTTCATCTCTATATGTTGTTGTTGTATGGTTTCTTCTCTATGTTTCATATCTTTGTTACAGGCTATCCTAATAGATTTTTATAGCTACCCTAGCTTCAGACAAGAGGATGAACCTCCCAACCATGTTGGCTTTAGTTATATATTACCAAGTACATTAAAGAATAGCGAGGGCCAAGCCTGTGTCCCCATTACTTCAACCAGACACCGTCCCATTGGCCAGATCACTCGTAAGTCTTATAAATTAGTTAACAGATTAACAGCCGAAGACCATTTTATGTCATATTGGAAACTAGAATGAGATCAATAATAAAATTTCCCTCAAGAGGAACAGTTCATTAGATTTTGAGCAAAATCCAACATGATGTCAACATGTTAAAACATGACTTGTTTTAATTGGTCTATTTTGTATTTATTAAAATAAAAAATAAATAAATAGATAAATACTTTATTTCAATAGATATATACAAAATTTAGATGAGGCAAAGCTGGGGCTTATCCAACCCTTAATCTATACCAGTGGTTCCCAACCTTTTTTTATACTTGGGACCCCTAAAATATTTTGAACTACTTCCCGGACCCCTTGCTCTATATATATATATATATATATATATATATATATATATATATATATATATTATATATAATATATTATAATATTATATATATTATATATATTATTTAAATTTGTTATTATTATCATATATAAGGCAAGGTAAATACCAAAGACGATATAAAGAATACTAACGTTTATTAAAAAAACATTTACTATTTCTTCAATTTTTAATATAATTATAACTTATACTTTAGGGAACGGATAGTATTAAATAAAAATTCTAACTCTAATCAGTATAAATAATTCATATATAATTAATAATTTAATTATTTATTGAAGTTATGCACAATAAGAAAGAAATCTATTTTTTTTTACTTTTACAATATAGTTTGTAAAATTGCTTCCGGGACCCCCTAAAAACTCATTTGGGACCCCCAAGGGCTCCTAGGACCCCTGGTTGGGAACCACTGATCTATACAATCAAAATTAAACCCTAAATTAAACCCTACATTTTAAACGAAATTTATGGTAGGCACGGGGGGGGGGAGTAGGCACTCTACTCTGTGTAGGTAAAGTAATTTTTATTCTAAATATTTTTTTCGAATTGCTCTAACTGTGTTCAACCCAGTTATTTCTTTTAACAGTGTATGTAAGTAATTTTTATCTTTTACTTCACATGAACATATACAGCATATATTTATTTATATGTATGTGTGTGTGCTGGTATTTTCTGCTACTAATATACATGGCTTGTTACAGTGGAGTACATAGTTGTGAAGCCTACAACACACTACGTGTGTGATCTGAGTGGATCTCAGCAGAGAAGATGGGAGGAGAGTTGGCAGGGGTTGGATGTTGGACACAGGGGTGCGGGCAACTCTTTCTCAGGCAATATTAAACAGTAAGTACCTGTTGCATCTAAACTTGTTATTCCTCTGCCAAACATGTTCTTATTTATCATTTGATACTACAGAGACACAATATAGACACAATATAATTGTGCAAGAGACACCTAGGAAATGTAACTAGCAAAATGCAATGCTACATCTGGGAACTGATTAGGCTCTGTCGGCACCCCAATGAGTTAGACATAACTAAACAGTGTAGACATTATATTGAGCCATCAATGATGACGAATGTTGAATGATGGAACAGTTCCCAGTTGTAGGATTGCTTTTTGCTTGTTACATTTCCTAGGTGTCTCACACAAGACATCTAGACATGTGTGTAATCTCCTAGATAACACACAATTATAGCACGCATGTAGTTCTATATCAAATTAGCTGAGTTTCGTTTCATTTACAGCATTGGTTTTATTTTTATCAAATGTCTTCTTTCCGTTTTATTAAATATTAAAAATAATCCAATTAAATTAAAATTTGGCTCGACTGTACAACAATGACTGAGAACAAGCATACAAAGTTTCCCCTCCTCCAAATGGAGGAACCTCAGCAGTAGCTGATTTGCCTGTTGATATTTTAATATGTAAATTATTGTAAAATTGTATTTTAAATTAGCAATAAATGGTATAATAATAATAATAATAAACATTATTGGTAGACAAAATTAACCAGCACGTTCAACTTATAGATATAGGAATCCCACTCTCTCACAACATACATAAAACCATTTAAAATAAAGTTTTTAAGTATACTGATCTAGTCGCAGAATTAATAAGGATATGGAAGATGAAGTCGATTAGGATGATACCCATAGTTCTTTCTGCAAGCGGAGTTATACCTGAAGCTTTAAACACATCATTAGAGACAATAGATCTACCTACTACACTTACCAAACTAATTTAAAAATCTGTTATATAACAAACCTGGGCAATAGTAAGAAAAAGTTAAATATGGAATAAATTCACCTTTCATCAAATGATGAAGATGAAATTACAACAAAAGACTATATTGAGACACCATATAGTCTAACATTTAAAGATGGTGACTTCGTAATAACCTATCCATTTATAAATCTAGCAAGTATTCTAAGAAAATACTGATATGAATTAAACAATAATAATAATAATACTAGTTTCATGTTTACCGTTTTAGTTGGAGCACTAATTTTTAGCAGCATTGAGCAATGTCGCTAACTGGATGGGTGACCTCTGAGAATAAAACAGATATTGTTGCTTTTGCTCTAAGATATTTTATTATTATTAATGTTTCATAGATGTGCTGAAGTGAGAGAAAACACTATAGCTTCGTTAAAGAGAGCAGCTTCACACGGAGCTGACTATGTAGAGTTTGATGTACAGCTTAGTAAGGATCTGGTACCTGTACTGTACCATGACTTCTATGTACTCATAGCTATGAGGAGTAGGAAGGAGATAACTATGGAGGAAACTATACAGATTCCCGTCAAGGATCTCACTTTCAACCAGCTTCAGCTGCTTAAGGTACTGTCTGTCATTCATTCCATACTCCAATTCTCCCATATTCCAGTGTTTTAGCATTACAGCGGGTCTGAAATTCTCTATTATCTTAGTTTATTTAACTCAAGTATGACACACGGCTAAAATCAGTTGACAGAGCAGGAAAATATTGTTGAGGAACCAATAAGGTTGGCCTGATTTGAAATTGAGGGCGTAGTTTAACATCCAGGACTAACCTCATTGGCTCCCTCGCATTATTTGCCACGCTGTCGATTGATTTTAGCCCTGTGTCGTATTATAATTTATTTGAGAGAAATTTGCTAATATGTCCATTCGGCCAGAAGGAGACCTGGGAGAGGGGTGTAAGCCTATTTCTTGCGTCCTACCTCGCAAAAAAAATAGTACCATTATAAGTGCTGTAACTTTACCAAATATGATGATTTCCTTACCTTCTTTAGTAACTTAAAATGTTCTAAAGTGAAATTAACACATTAAAATAGTGCCTATTTTGAAACTACACTAAAGCCTAAGAAATACGTTCCCTGTAATACCCTAGTCTGTTAATTTTGCATTAAGCTATTCGAGTCAACAATATTTTTAACAGAAATCTATGTGTATACTCCTACAGCACAATGTCCTTAGGATGTTAAAGTAGGAGCTCTTTATACTATGTTTACAATCTTAGATAAATTGTCAAACTAATTTTTAACTCAGGATGTAGGATGTATAATTTTCATTTTACTTTGTATATAATTGAATTAATAAAGATATTTAAAAAAATATATGTTTTTTTGAGGTAGTACGTAATTGAGCACTTTATTGGACCGTTTTTAGGATGAGAATACTTTTCACCTCCGA
The DNA here is from genome assembly GCA_018340805.1 of Microvelia longipes. Classification (NCBI taxonomy): domain Eukaryota; kingdom Metazoa; phylum Arthropoda; class Insecta; order Hemiptera; family Veliidae; genus Microvelia; species Microvelia longipes. The sequence continues at coordinate 3,119,723 of JACMZG010001863.1, forward strand.
GGCAATAATGAATGTTAAAAAAAATCCTAGGACGTAAAAGTAATTCATATGTTGCCGCCATTACTGTAATGTAGCGTGTTCAAAAAACAATCTGTGTTAAACCTTCATGAGCTTTATTTAAAACGTTCATTTTGTTTCTGTTTTGTTCGTAGACTAATTTTTTTTTCGTTTTTAAAGGTGTTCTAATTGACAATTTTGTGTGTTTATTTGTAAAGCTTTTACATTTTAAGTAAAAGTGTGAAGCTATGGATGAATTTAATGACGGCGTAATATGGAGTTAATAATAATTGGACGTTTTTTTTTCAATTAAGTATATAGCACAGTTTAATGAGTGCTATTTTTTGATTTTTTTAATGAGTGCTTTATTTAATGAGTGCTACCTCAAAAAAAAATAGTGTATGCCATCCGGCTGAGAATGTCTTTATGTCTTGGCAATTTTTCCCGACTCGCTTCGCTCTTCGGTAAATCTAATTGCCGTGACATAAAGACACACTTCTCAGCCTTATGGCATAAATAACTATTTTACTTTGTATATAATTGAATTAATAAAGATATTTAAAAAAAATATGTTTAACTCTAGCTTAATACAAAATTACCATAGTAAGGTGATATTGGTGTCAACTTTCTTAATACTTAATGTTGTTTCTAAACAAGGTATTATTATGGTACGGACTTAGGCCATTCTAAAGGGGGCTAGAGGGGCTAAAGCCCCTAGTTTCAAATTACTTTTTGATTTCAAACATGTCCCTGGTTTTTTGATTGTAAGGTTTTAAGAAAGAAGAATATAAGGTTTCAAGAATTTTTAAAATATAAGAGAGAAGAAAGGGTTGCTTGGTTCCATGTGTGTCAGCTTGTGTTTGGTGTTGGGATTATCTTAGTGCTTTCATTTCTAATATTTGGTGTCAGTTTTGCTTTTATAACCTTTTCTATCTGCTCTGTACCTTTATAACCTAACCTTGTTTTAAATACGAGGGATATGAAACGAAACTAGACTTAAAAATTATTTTTTAGTTATACCTACCTCTAAGGTTTACAAGTACAAAGCATATTAATGAGGAGATTATATTCTGAAAAACCTAATAAATGGGTACGGGGTACCTCGGGACTTTTCCTCCAGTTATCTTGAAACTTTTCCAGGACAATTCTGTTGAAATATGGATCTTGGATTTATATGGCAAACCCATTACATTCCCTGTACAAACGAGACATTTTCCCCTGTATTATCATACCTGTCAGAAAATACTAAAGAATAGAGTATTTGCATTTTTTTTATTTGTTTCAAAATGATCAAATACTTTTAAAATATATATTAAGCTGTAAAAAATATGTTTTGAATTTTTTAATTAAATAGTTTAAATAAGCATTTAAAGTTGGGAGAGGGGAATGGGTGAGAGTGGAGAGAACATGGATTATTGTGAATGAATTGGTATTCATGGGATTTTTAGGTAGGAAAGTCAAAAGATCACTAGATCTCCTTCTACTTTTGGAAACTATAAACCTAATGTCAACATGGCTGTGGTTTGTGTCAGTTCTGTGGTTGCTTCAGTAAAATAGTTACGTATGTTGTTGTCAGTTCTGTGGTGTTTCAGTAAAATAGTTACGTATGGTTTTTGTCAGTTCTGTGGGTGTTTCAGTAAAATAGTTACGTATGGTTTGTGTCAGGTAGGTTCTTCAGTAAAATAGTACGTATGGTTTTGTAGTTCTGTGGGTGTTTCAGTAAAGGTTATTGTTTGTGTCAGTTCTGTGGGTGTTACAGTAAAATAGGTGTCAGTTTGTGGTTGCTTCAGTAAATAGTTACGTATGGTTTGTGTCAGTTCTGTGGGTGTTGTTGTTTTTTGCTCTTTCTTATAAAGTATATTACCTTTCCTCATTTATACTCTTAGAATAATACTATATATAGAAGGAGCACAGGACCGTAAACACAATGTAATTCCACTGATAACACGAAAGCCGGTTGACTGGTGCATCTAAGTGATGCTGCCAACCTGACAACAAAACATTATTTTAAATATGTGTCATAAATATCTATTAATGAGAAAGATCGTAAAGAACAAAATAATAACTTAAAACACCTGCTGAGTATTTAATAAAACTGGTCTTAGATGCAAAAGGGTGGCGGAATACAAGAATCTACATTTAGTTGACGAGGACTACTTTTTATATATAAATTTTAATAAATACGTTAAATACAATTTAAAATGCTTAAAATATTTTAATGCACTGATTTATATTAGTATTTTATGAATATCAATCATAATTAATAATAGAACATAATAATTCAGCAACGGAAGTATTGCTAACTTTTTTTAGAAAATTGTATATTGTAAGGGTGCCAGCATTACTTAGTTGCACCAGTGAACGGCTTAGTGCTCCTTCTATATATAGTATTATTAAGTTTATACTGTAGGTATATAGGAAAAGTATTGTGTTTTCAAAAAATCTTAATTGGTGTGTCAACTGAATTATTCGTTTCAGGTGTTTTTAAAGGCCTCCTGAGTGGTTTTTACAAAGTTGTCTGTCTGTATTTGTGTGTGTGTCTGTTTCATCGTAGCTCCCAGTGTATTTATGCTAGAGAGTTGAAATCTGCTACAAAAATCAATCTATAGTTGTGCTATCTGAAAAATAATTTCTTATGTCGTCATTCACCCGCAATAACGTCTCACCAAAAATTTTGAAAAATTATAAAATTCAGAAGAATATTGCCATCAGATTGAGAATCAGCACGCATGTAGCCATGTATAAGACCAACATATGTGCCAAGTTTCATCTTATTATCAGCATTAGTTCAATCACTATCTGTGGACGAGCAAAGCAAGTCTGAAGTAGGGAGGAGGGGGGTAGTGAATCCAAAATGATGAGGAAAAGTTCCGAGGTACCCCTACTTGATTTTTGATTTATTTTTCTCTATCTAAAGTTTTTACAGCATTTTATTTTAAACAAAATCCTTTAAAATTAACCAATAAAAAGATTGTGTCAATACTCTATTTTTTACTTGAACAATTTCTTTGATGTTTTTTTTACTCCTAATAACACTGAAATTAACTGATTTTGATTGGTGAAAGTCTCCATTATGGTGATTTATATGAAAGGCAGAGCTCTTGAGAGACTTAATTCTCGCCTAAGCTCATAAGTGTCATTTTTTTCTTCTAAAAATTACAATTTTATGTAAATAATTGTAAAGAACTCTACAAAATATTTTTGGTCAAAGGCTTTTGGTCCAATTGGTTAAAATTTTACTTTAAGGTGGTATTTGCTGTGCTGATCTCACTAGAAAGTGTCTATGGGCCCAGCTCCTTATCTCCAGCTCCTTATATCTTATCTCCTCTTAAATACCACAATGAATACTGTAGGGTCATTTCATCAGGGCTGTCAGGTGACCGACTCCGATTTTCCTGAAATTTTAATATGTTGTACCCATAGGTAGGAAATGTTTCCAACGTAATTATTGATAATTGTGACTTTGAGGGGGGTTCAAAGTTCAAAAAATTTCAAAATTCGGAGCAAATTTGGTAAAAAGTTATATTTATATTTTATGGCATAGCGCCTTTAATATTTGTGATAAGAAGGTGGTTTTGGTCTCATTGTAAAGGTAAAGAGTTCCTTTACAAATAAAATGCTGCAACAATGTTGTACCATATTCCTGAGAGAGCACTGTTCTGATGCAAAATAACCTAAAATTTCTTAATTTTTGAAAATTTAAATTTAAAATTTGACTATATAAATAAACGTAAAAGTTTAAACTACAGCTTTTAAGAGTCTAACCAAGTAGTTTATGCTCAATTTTTTTCGAATTTTTCTGATGCATTGTATAGCTAAGGGTGAGTTGAGAAAACAAAGTTTTTCAGAAAAATTCCCATTTTCGACCTCAATTTACTCTAAAATCCACCCTCAATCTTCATGAAATTTGGCTGATTTCAGTCCATACCGTCTAGTTTTAAGAACATAAAAAATATTTTAAACATATTTGTGTGAAAGTAAAAATAGCCCTCTTATGAGCCGAATTACACCGTAATTTTCATATTTTTGCAAACTATGGAATAATTTATTTGTTAGTTTTTGGTCATTATGCATATATGTATACATAAATTAGTATTAATAAACGAAGTTTACAATGATGTAAACTGCTCTTCTGTTTGCGAAAGGTATATGTAGTGTTTTGATGTGACGTCACTGAAAAATGCCCGACGTTAGTTGGTGCATTATAATATGTGTCCGAGGGGTTGGGAGTCTTTAGTCTAAGGAGACACTATTAGAGTAAGTTCCATTATGGAAACTGTCTCACTTCTAGTCCCTTATTACTGTGATATTTTATATAAGGCCTCCTCTAAGTATTAGTCTCTTTGACTCAAACCTACCAGTTCCTTCCAGCTAACAATATGTATAGACCCACCTAAAGAAAAAAATAGGATAAAAGGTGCATTATGAAATAATAATTAATATAAATAAAATAATTTGAATATACCTACGGTATGAATGAGAAAGATCGCAAACAGAAGAGCAGTTTACATCATTGTAAACTTTATTTATTAATACTTATTTATGTGATTAAAACTGTCAAAAGTTGATTAAAACAGCTAAAAATTATTAAAACTGTCAAAAATTGATTAAAACTGTCAAAAATTGATTAAAACTGCCAAAAATTGATTAAATCTGCCAAAAATTGATTTTATGCCTTAAAATTGGGAAGGGAAGGAGGGGAACAGCATTCCCTCCCCCCTGGTGCTCACTGACACTTTGGTCATCATATTAATAATACTATTTTAATACAAAGTTTTATCAAATTCAGCTGAGAGCCAAGTACCTTAAGGATTTTGTGGGGTTCCGTGTGTGAACAACACTGGTTTAAAAGCAAGGACATGGTGTCTTAGGATATAAGTAAGGACCGACCGAGTAAAATACTTCACTATTCACTCGATGGTGATGTGATACCCGAGACAGAATCCACGTCGGTAAGTTTCTACTGCTGATAGTTGACTGATATAGTTGCAAGTCATCATTACCTCGACAATAACAAATCATTGTATTATTGACTTTATGAATATCCTAACAATGATCTCATTTATGTTTTATTAATCAAGTTGATTCTCTTATTTAAGATAATAGCTGTAACTTGTGTTGATTTCCTGTCTCATGATCAAGTTGCCTCCCCGCATTTTATGCAAAAAGTTCATTACTGTATTTCTAACAATTTAATAATGAATTGCTACTAAGTAAGAATGCATTGTTGTTAAGCTAGAATGCATATTAGTTAGTCCGTGCTTATGTTGATTATGAAACAAAAAACTTAATAGGGACCTCTACTTTAAATTATTAATGCTTTTGAGGTGGAATAGGTCCAAAGTAATATTAAAACTAATTTTGCCGAGCTTTCGATATAATTTTATCTTTTTCAAGGCTTAACATAATAAGCCGGTATGTCAAACCAGTTGATTAAAGATATTATATTATTAATACTAGCTCCATTAACACTTCTCATTAATGAGTGTCTTAGGATTGGTTATTTCCCAGAATATTGAAGTTGACAAAGTAGTTCCTATCTATAAGAAAAGGAAAGAAGAATGATCCTGATAACTACAGACCAGTGTCGCTAGTTCCAGTTATAGGTAAAATCATGGAAGCTATACCTATAGCTATAACTATTTCTAGGGAATGGTTACTTGCCGAATAGTCAATATGGAAGTAGAGAAGGCAGATCTACCATAATGGCAGTGACTAAAGTAGTAGAAAAATAATAATAGGTCTAGAAACAAAGATCATGTAAATTTAAGTGTTGTGATTTAAGCAAGCATTTGACACACTGCCCATGATATCTTTCTAATGAAAGCCAAACATCTGAATATAGAAGGGAATGCCTATAATTTTTTTGAATCACTACTTCAAGGAAGAAAGCAATATGTTTGTTATGACGAATCTATATCAGAAGTACAAGATGTTGTTGCTGGATCTGTATAAGGATCAATATTGGCTGGTTACGTTTTTGTAATGGATACATACGACTTAGAAGCATATCTAGAGACCCAGGAAATGCAACGACCATAATGTTGTTTGAGGAGACCTCTGCTTTTTGTAGATGACTCCAATGCCATACATACACACAGTGACAAACAAATATTGAAAGAGGAAGCTGAAAGGAGAATGAAAATAATAGAGCAATGGTACAAGGCCAACGGTTTTCTTCTCAATCGGGAGAAAACTCAAACTATTACGTTTAGCCTAAGAGAAAATTAAAATCAACATCCAATCAAGTTTCTTGGTATTGTTTTAGATAATAAGCTAACTTGGAAACACCATATACAAATGGTCCATAGCAAAATATCTTCGTACATTTTTGTCATCAGAAAATTAATAAAAAATTTGTTACCAAATAATATATTAATTGTTGTTTATAAAGCTATGATACAGAGCCAAATAAATTATGGAATAGTGTTGTATGGTCATGTAAATATCAACAAAATATTAGCGCTACACAAGAAAGTAATAAGGATTATAGCCGGAGTAAAAAGTGATGAACATTGTAAGGGATTATTTAAGAAATTTAAGATTATGACTGTGATTAACTTGTATGTATATAATGTGTTGTTATTTGTTAAGTTAAATCTAAATAGTTATAAATGTAATAGTGATGAGCATAGTTACCATACGAGAAATAAAACTAAGTTAACCATTCCATACCATAGATTAGCTAAGATGGAAGTGGGCCATTCAATTTTAGGAATAAATATGTATAATAAAATACCGGAGCAGATCTCTAAGTTACCATTTGAAAGTTTTAAGAGTAAAATCAAGTCATGGCTAACTGAAAATGTATTTTATAATAATAATAATAATAATAAATCTTTATTTGCTTAAAACATAAGTTTTCTACAAAGAAGTCTTAAAACTAAGATTAACAATACATTTTCTCATTTTATAATAAAAAGAAAGATAAAAACTGGAAGAATAGAGAAAAGAAAGTTTACTCTTTTCGGCGTCGTCACATTATGCGAGCCTTTATTTAAAGAAAAATTTAAAAGTAATTTTTTAATTATTAGATGTTTAGGCTGAACTTCGGTATACGGTGCACCCTGTTATCAATACTATGTATCGATATATTTTTAGTTTAGAGATGTGACGTAGGAATAATCGATATATGCCTTTTCTTTTACGTTTATGAACATATTTATTATTTTTTTAAATGTTTTTTGTTGTTTGTGTTTTTTTATTTGTTGTAAATGGTTATAACTATTTTCATATTTTTTTTTATGTTTTTATAATGTTTTAACTACGTTTTCATAAGAATAATCGATGATACACCACATCTAATTTTATGTTACGCGTATTTTTACGTATTTTGTGTTTGTTATTTTCAGGTTTTTATTACATTTTTGTTGAAAATGTTTTCATTTATTTGCTGTATGGTTTTTTTTAATGTTTTAATTATAATTAATAATTTAACGACACTGCTTATTTGTAAGTGCTCAGTTCTCGTTTACGTGTCGCGTAACTAAAAATATATCGATATATAGTATTAACAACAGGTGCACCGTATACCGAAGATTTTACCGATGTTTATCGTATGCTTAGAACATTAGAGTGCCTAATATATGGCACTTTACTTTTAACTAAAACTGAATGAAGAAACTATAGATCATGGAAATAAAAAAAAATAATAATAATATTACAATTATAAAATAAATTAAATCACGTTTAAACTCTAGAAAAGAATTGAATTTAGGTTGATAAATTATTTGTAGACAATTAATAGTATTCAAAAAAATAGGCTTTAACACGAATAGTCGGGTCTTTTAAATTATAAACCCTTTGATTAAACCATGCAGAAAGCTTAAATATTAGACAAATTAAAGGCATTCCTGTCTTCTTTTTAGTGATTCTAATGAGAACAGATACAATTTTCGTAACATTTTTAAATCAATTTCATACAACAAATTATTTAAATTTTGAATGGAAGTGAAGTTAAAATATTTAGAACGTATATCTCTTGTATTATAACAATGCAAAAGGAAGTGTTCAATATTGTCAAAACCAGTTTGACAGAGCGGGCATGTTTCTAAATTATTAAATAAGATCTTATTGTTACTAAGGTATAGTTTGGCTGTGTTAGAATTAGCATGCCGAATTTGAGACGCAAATCTTAAGATATGAATTCCACACCTGTTCTGCAAATATGGTTCGCCTTCTGAACAGAAAAGAGAGATGTGTCTGAATAAGACTGAATAGCTTGAGGCAACGGCACTTTCTATATCCAGAAAAAATATGGTTATCGAAACTGAACAACAAATGTTTTAAGTCTGATTTAAAATAGTCAGCATCAGAGTTTAATACATCCGGTCTGCCAATCAACAACAAGAGAGATTTAAATTGGGACACCCAATTCAACTCTACCAAATTATTTTTTTTTACTATCTGCTTCTAATAAAGCAATTAAGCACTTGCGAGGAAGACGGGATGAATCCATGGATATTAATTTCAACCAAAGGTTAGCCATAGCTTTAAAAATTTTTGATTTAATAGAAAGGAGACCAAGTTCAAGTCGCAACATGTAGTGTGGAGTACAAGAGGGCAGATGAAGAAGATATTTAAAAACTTAGATTGAACGGTATCGAGTTCGTTTAATACCTAGGTGCCCATATTTCGCAGCTTATAAAAGAGTTGATAAAGCTAGGCTGTTAAAAAGAGTGAGTTTTGTTGCCCATGAATCTGATTTTGAATTTATTAATATATTCCGGACTTGGGCTGAGGCTATATTACCTTTCGATATAAAGTATTTATGTATTTTATAATTTAAAAGAATATTTTGATAGTGATATGTCTGTCTTAAATTAATGTTAGTTAATAGTTTTTAGTAATAAGTTAGGTATGTCAAGTTTTTATGTGATATAGTTATAGTAGGTTAATCTGTGATACTAGTTTTAGTTCTTAAGTTACCCTACTGTTATTTGTCCAAACAAATTTTTTTGACCTCTTGACTGATCCAACATGTTACCCAAGTTTGTAATTTTTTTGGAAATAAACTTATTTATTTATTTATTTATTATAAATAATAACAAAAAACAGTTACATATAGATTAACAAATAGATGTTTGGTCAACAACTAGAATAACAGACAAATAATTCCGTTAAAAACAAAAAAGGTAACAATGTTGTTGAGTTACATTAAGGTCTAAAACATGTTATTATTTATTATGTTAAGCCTTGAAAAAGATAAAATTATATCGAAAGCTCGGCAAAATTATTTTTTTTTTATATTATTTTGGACCTATTTCTCCTCAAAAGTTTTAATAAGTTGATTATAAAATAAATAAATTTTGTCGTCTAGAGCAGTATTTCTCACTCAACAATTGGGTTGCGAGAAAAGATTGGTAAAAGTACATTATTTTTCAAAAAAATGTGTAGGTATTAAAGTGATGTAGAAATTCATACAGTAGGGGTTGGGGGCGCGGGACACAGTGGTCCAACTCCCAAGGAATAAGCTGTTTTAGACTGTTGCCTTCCTCTCTTCAATAGATACATATGTCTCTATATAAGTTCATTTCTGTAAATTACACTTTTGATTGACTATGAATTGTTTATATTCTAAGCTATATTAAGGGAAGGACAGAAAACCCAAGAAACTGGAGAAAAAAACATAAAACTGCAAAAACGTCTAATTCACTGAGCTTGTCAATTTATTATTTTCCACGTGCTTTGCTTAATAGTATTTAATGTTATTAGCAAATAATAATTTACTATTCTAGTAATACAGTCCTCTGTAAGGACTTGTTATGTTAATTAATTTGATTATCATTCAAAATCTAAAAAATATTAAGCTTGCGAAACTTGGTCGTATGTATATGAAATTGTTCACAGGGTAGTTACCATAATCACGATTCAAATTCCGTAGCAGCACCACTGTCACTGAGAAAAAAATGATAACGAAAGGGTGATCAATGATAAATATGTTCATGGTTTTCTTAACTTTGTCTATTTTTTGACAATTTACCTTTAAATTTTTTCTTGAAGGGATTTATTTTAATTAATTTTAGGGTTTTTAAACTCACCAAAGTCACTCTTTCATTGGAAAAAACCTTTTAAATAAACTAATAAGATGGTGAAATTTACAATATAGTGTTTTATTTGATTTATTATTAATTAATTTTACACTTAATTAATTTTAGATTGCACAAACTCACTAAATTACTATTTATTGCATTAAATCTTTTGATCACCCTTTCGTTTTCCCACCGTTGGTATTGCCAACCTTACAACTATCTCTTTCAATTGTGAAAACTTGTTTGATCGTGGATATTAAAAAGTTGAGAAACACTAGTATAGAGAATAGTTGTGCTGTCTATACGATTGTATTACTTATGGTTTCAACTGAATTTAGAGATTTTTGTTTTGGTATTTATGAAGAAATAAGAGTATGGACTTTACCTAGAGATGACTGATTAAGTCAGTCATTGCAAATCAGGTCTACCACTCACTCTTTGTTTAATGACTCTACCGCACATTCAACTGCTAACACTCTAATACACTTTCCATTTCTTTTTTAAACTTTGTACCATAGAGATTTTATTACTAGAGAGGCCCTATTGGTTGAATTTAGAAAAATTGAAAAAGTAACTCAGAGTCCTATTAGACTCTGAGTTACTAAAATTAGAGTCCTTTGACTCTAATAGTATAACACACGGCTAATATCAGTTGACAGCGTGTGAAAATAATTAGAGGGAATAATAATAATATAATAATACAATGAGGTTACTTCTGAAACCACATCCACAATTTCATATTAGACCAACCTCATTGGTTTCTCAACTCTATTTTCCCAAGCTGTCAATTGATTTTAACCGTGTGTTATACTATAATTCAGGGTCTGGCATGTAGGTATGGATGATTTGAAATAATAGCTACACCCTCATTTTCAAATGAAACTAAAATTTTATTATTTCAGTGTGTACCTTGGATGATGTCATTATGAAAATTAAAGAGGAAAAAATAAAACATTGATTATGTACAAAAAATAACATCTGATAAGTGGTGTCCGTTTTTGTCCACACACTCCTGTATACATTGTGAGAAGTTGTCCATACTCTTCTGTAGTATTGGACGTGGTATTGCTCGAATTTCTTGAGTTAGTTCAAGTGTACGTGTTTTGTGTATGTATACACGTGATTTGAGGTAGCCTCATAAAAAATAGTCACAAGGTGTCAGGTCTGGTGACCGAGGAGGCCACTCCACATCTCCACGCAACGAAATGAGGTGCCCAGGAAACTTCTGCCTAAGAAATTCTATAGCTGCTCTATTACTACTAAAATAGCAACTCATGACAAACAGATAACCCCACTCTTCATCCGCCAAGGTTATCCCTACCTCGCATGGCGCCCCGTCCAAATCATCCATACCTCCCTGCCGGACCCTGTATAATCAAATAAACAAAATTACCGTAAATTATATAATGGAATGATTATAATACAAATCAAAACACAATCAATGGGGGAATAGCCGAAGCCCATTGATTTTATTTTAACCTTAACACTGTATAAGAGGAGTTGTCAATAAGTACGGACAGAGCCCCTGAGAGCCCCAAAAAGATGTTTCACGCCTCTCAATGTATTGGGATAGACTATACTCCTTCTAGTAAAATAACTCTATGTTTTGTACTGTCTGTTCTTAAAGTAACAAACACTTATAATATTTTTGATGCATCTTTCATCAATGCAATGTCTTAAATAAATCAATGTTTTCTCCTTTGTTTATGTGGAGACACATTTTAATTCCATTGCACTTACTAATATTTGTATAACTTAAATTAAAGGAAAATAAAATTGCAAGGTATAACATAACTTTTATGTTTATGTAATTTTTAATTATGTAACATAACTTTTATGTTTATGTAATATTTAGTTATGTAGCATAACATTGATATTTACAGTTAGATGGCTATTTACTTTCCTATCTTTTAAAATAGAAGAGTGATAGCAAAATGTGATACCCTCCTTGTGATTTTTAAACTGTTTCGTGGACCTTGACTTGACACCTCCTCACATACCATTGGCTGAAAACCTCTGCTGTAGATAGTACCAGCATAGTACCAGCACTTATGATTTTACAACTATTAAGTGTTAAAAGAATTAACTTTCGACCTGTAATTTATTGATTTAGCCCTATTACAAGACGACGTAAAGAGAAATAGATAGACTCTGATAAATTAAACAAGTACACTGACATTACAAATGTAAATATTGCTTACAGCTTGCCTTTGGCTGACACTGCATGATGTGTTCATTACTAATTTAAAGTATAACTAATAATTTGAAAAAATATTTGTGTAACAATATTTAGGAGTGTAATGATTATAGAGCTAAAAGAAAAATAATCTCCACTCTTGAAAACTCTGTATTGACAGAGCTAGTTTAAAGTTTTAACAAACTATCATCTGTGTTGGTAAGCTGAAAGAGACATAATTGAGCTATCTAAAATTTAAGAACTAATTGTTGGCCATTATCGTTACTACCAAGCCAAGATAAAAGAGTTGGGAAAGAGACATAATTGAGCTGTCTAAAATTTAAAAACCTAATTGTTGGCCATTATCGTTACTACCAAGCCAAGATAAAAGTTGGGAAAAGACATAATTGAGCTGTCTAAATTTAAAAACTAATTGTTGGCCATTATCGTTACTACCGAGCCAAGATAAAAGAGGTTGGGTAATAGACATAATTGAGCTGTCTAAAATTTAAAACTAATTGTTGGCCATTATCGTTACTACCGAGCCAAGATAAAAGAGTTGGGTAATAGACATAATTGAGCTGTCTAAAATTTAAAAACTAATTGTTGGCCATTATCGTTACTACCGAGCCAAGATAAAGAGTTGGGTAATAGACATAATTGAGCTGTCTAAAATTTAAAAACTAATTGTTGGCCATTATCGTTACTACCGAGCAGATAAAAGAGTTGGGAAAGAGACATAATTGAGCTGTCTAAAATTTAAAAACTAATTGTTGGCCATTATCGTTACTACCGAGCCAAGATAAAAGAGTTGGGTAATAGACATAATTGAGCTGTCTAAAATTTAAGATCCAATTGTTGGCCATCATCATTACTACCGAGCCAAGATAAAAGAGTTGGGTAATATACATAATTGAGCTGTCTAAAATTTAAAAACTAATTATTGGCCATCATCATTACTACCGAGCCAAGATAAAAGAGTTGAGAAAAAGACATAATTGAGCTGTCTAAAAATTAAGAACTAATTGTTGGCCATCATCGTTACTACCGAGCCAAGATAAAAGAGTTGGGTAATATATATAATTGAGCTGTCTAAAATTTAAAAACTAATTGTTGGCCATTATCGTTAACCGAGCCAAGATAAAAGAGTTGGGAAAGAGACATAATTGAGCTGTCTAAAATTTAAGAACTAATTGTTGGCCATCATTGTTACTACCGAGCCAAGATAAAAGAGTTGAGAAAAAGACATAATTGAGCTGTCTAAAATTTAAGAACTAATTGTTGGCCATTATCGTTACTACCAAGCCAAGATAAAAGAGTTGGGAAAGAGACATAATTGAGCAAAATTTAAGATCCAATTGTTGGCCATCATCATTTACTACCGAGCCAAGATAAAAGAGTTGGGTAATATCATAATTGAGCTGTCTAAAATTTAAAAACTAATTATTGGCCATCATCATTACTACCGAGCCAAGATAAAAGAGTTGAGAAAAAGACATAATTGAGCTGTCTAAAAATTAAGAACTAATTGTTGGCCATTATCGTTACTACCAAGCCAAGATAAAAGAGTTGGGAAAGAGACATAATTGAGCTGTCTAAAATTTAAAAACTAATTATTGGCCATCATCATTACTACCGAGCCAAGATAAAAGAGTTGAGAAAAAGACATAATTGAGCTGTCTAAAATTTAAGAACTAATTGTTGGCCATTATCGTTACTACCAAGCCAAGATAAAAGAGTTGGGAAAAAGACATAATTGAGCTGTCTAAAATTTAAAAACTAATTGTTGGCCATTATCGTTACTACCGAGCCAAGATAAAAGAGTTGGGTAATAGACATAATTGAGCTGTCTAAAATTTAAGATCCAATTGTTGGCCATCATCATTACTACCGAGCCAAGATAAAAGAGTTGGGTAATATACATAATTGAGCTGTCTAAAATTTAAAAACTAATTATTGGCCATCATCATTACTACCGAGCCAAGATAAAAGAGTTGAGAAAAAGACATAATTGAGCTGTCTAAAAATTAAGAACTAATTGTTGGCCATCATCGTTACTACCGAGCCAAGATAAAAGAGTTGGGTAATATATATATAATTGAGCTGTCTAAAATTTAAAAACTAATTGTTGGCCATATCATTACTACGAGCCAAGATAAAAGAGTTGGTAATAACATAATTGAGCTGTCTAAAATTTAAGATCAATTCTTGGCATTATCGTTACTCCGAGCCAAGATAAAAAGTGGAAAGAGACATAATTGAGCTGTCTAAAATTTAAAAACTAATTATTGGCCATCATCATTACTACCGAGCCAAGATAAAAGAGTTGGGTAATAAACATAATTGAGCTGTCTAAAATTTAAGATCCAATTCTTGGCCATTATCGTTACTACCGAGCCAAGATAAAAGAGTTGGGAAAGAGACATAATTGAGCTGTCTAAAATTAAGATCCAATTCTTGGCCATTATCGTTACCTACCGAGCCAAGATAAAAGAGTTGGGTAATATACATAATTGAGCTGTCTAAAATTTAAGATCCAATTCTTGGCCATTATCGTTACTACCGAGCCAAGATAAAAGAGTTGGGTAATAGACATAATTGAGCTGTCTATAATTTAAAAACCAATTGTTGGCCACCATCATTATTACTGAACCAAAATAAAGAGTTGGGTTATAGACGTAATTGAGCTGTCTAAAATTTAAAAACCAATTGTTGGCCACCATCATTATTACTGAGCCAAAATAAAGAGTTGGGTTATAGACGTAATTGAGCTGTCTAAAATTTAAAAACCAATTGTTGGCCACCATCATTATTACTGAGCCAAAATAAAGAGTTGGGTTATAGACGTAATTGAGTGGCACAAAACCTTGAAACAAACTTTTGGTGCCACTAATAATTGTTTCTTAATACTTTAAGCTGACTCTATCATTATAGAGGATTTAAAAGCGAAGCAACTTTCATTTCAATTCCTTTAATTGATTGACAAACTTTTTTGTAAAATTCTTAGCTATTGAAATTCATCTGCTTCAACTTGATAATTATTGTAATGAAATACATTGTTCTCCCAAATTCTTCTTTAAATGTCTGAATTGCATTACTTGCAACTATTTTGCTTTACTTGCTTATAAGTTTTCTTCTTACCTCTTTTTTCTAATATTTTTACCTTTTTTTCCTTGTAATGCTTATATTGATACTGTTGTTGCTTTGCATTGCATTCTGCAATGTAATGGAGTACTTTGTATTCTTTACTCTACTCTTTATTTTGTACTCTACTTTATATGATATAAAGAATAAAATTATAAGATGAAAGAAGTAAATGAAACAAGAAGATGCGAAGTGCTCTGTGGCTGCTTCATGACTAAATAAATGTTATATTGTATTATTAGTTGTTTTATTTATTTATTTTATTTTTTGTTGCTGGTGCGTACAAATTTTGATTAAGTTAAATAAGGTTTACTGGAAGTGTCGTCAAGCTAAATTGAATAAAACTGGTTTTAGTATTAAACTGACTAAAAATTTGTATTTGTTTGTGGCACACTACACTCACTATCTAAGTATATATATATATATATTATATATATATATATATATATATATATATTATATATATATATATATATTATAATATATACATAGATATATACGTCCTATATCTAGCCATTGTAACTACAATAATTTGGAATTGGAGGGACCAAATTATTGTAATTTATAACCTCAAAGCAGTTTTCATGGGGACAATCCATCTAATAGATGACAAAATTCTTTGTGAGAAATGATACAATATCACAGTAATATGTCCATAAGCTGCCGAATTTGTCAGCAATGTTCCTCAAACAGTCACAGTAAAATGTGTTAGAAGCAGACACAGTTGTCTGAAATGAACCTACTAGTGCTAAGTTGTCAGCAATGTTCCCTGAACGTCACAGTAGCAATGTGTTCAAAGCAGACACAGTTGTCTGAAATGAGTCTACTAGTGGCTAAAGTGTCGCAATGTTCCCTCAAAGTCACAGTAGCAAATGTGTTCAGAAGCAGACACAGTTGTCTGAAATAAGTACTAGTGGCTAAAGTTGTCAGCAATGTTCCTCAAACAGTCACAGTGCAAATGTGTTCAAAGCAGACACAGTTGTCTGAAATGAACCTACTAGTGGCTAAAGTTGTCAGCAATGTTCCCTGAAACAGTCACAGTAGCAAATGTGTTCAAAGCAGACACAGTTTCTGAAATGAGTCTACTAGTGCTAAAGTTGTCAGCAATGTTCCCTCAAACAGTCACAGTAGCAAATGTGTTCAGAAGCAAACCAGTTGTCTGAAATGAGTCTACCTAGTGGCTAAAGTGTCAGCATTTCCCTCAAACAGTCACAGTAGCAAATGTGTTCAGAAGCAGACACAGTTGTCTGAAATGAGTCTACAAGTGGCTAAAGTTGTCAGCAATGTTCCCCCAAACAGTCACAGTAGCAAATGTGTTCAGAAGCAGACACAGTTGTCTGAAATGAGTACCTAGTGGCTAAAGTGTCAGCAATGTTCCCTTAAACAGTCACAGTAGCAAATGTGTTCAGAAGCAGACACAGTTGTCTGAAATGAGTACTAGTGGCTAAAGTTGTCAGCATTGTTCCCTCAAACAGTCACAGTAGCAAATGTGTTCAGAAGCAGACACAGTTGTCTGAAATGAGGTACTAGTGGCTAAGTTGTCAGCAATGTCCTAAACAGTCGCACATTATAAATGTGTTCAGAAGCAGACACAGTTGTCTAAAATGAGTACTAGTGCTAAAGTTGTCAGCAATGTTCCCTTAAACAGTCACAGCAGAAGCAGACACAGTTGTCTGAAAGTACTAGTGGCTAAAGTTGTCAGCAATGTTCCCTTAAAAGTCACACTTATTATAAATGTGTTCAGAAGCACACAGTTGTCTGAAACTAGTGCTAAGTTGTCAGCAATGTTCCCTTAACAGTCACACTTATTATAAATGTGTTCAGAAGCAGAACGCAGTTGTCTGAAATTAGTACTAGTGGCTAAAGTTGTCAGCAATGTTCCCTTAAACAGTCACACTTATTATAAATGTGTTCAGAAGCAAACGCAGTTGTCTGAAATTAGTACTAGTGGCTAAAGTTGTCAGCAATGTTCCCTCAAACAGTCACAGTAGCAAATGTGTTCAGAAGCAGACACAGTTGTCTGAAATTAGTACTAGTGGCTAAAGTTGTCAGCAATGTTCCCTCAAACAGTCACAGTAGCAAATGGTTTTCAGAAGCAGCAGTTGTCTGAAATTAGTACTTAGTGGCTAAAGTTGTCAGCAATTTCCCTCAAACAGTCACACTTATTATAAATGTGTTCAGAAGCAAACGCAGTTGTCTGAAATGAGGTACTAGTGGCTAAAGTTGTCAGCAAATGTTCCCTTAAACAGTCACACTTATTATAAATGTGTTCAGAAGCAAACGCAGTTGTCTGAAATTAGTACTAGTGGCTAAAGGTTGTCAGCAATGTTCCCTTAAATTAGTACTAGTCACACGCAATATTATAAATGTGTTCAGAAGCAAACGCAGTTGTCTGAAATTAGTACTAGTGGCTAAAGTTGTCAGCAATGTTCCTTAAACAGTCACCTTATTAAAATGTGTTCAGAAGCAAACGCAGTTGTCTGAAATTAGTACTAGTGGCTAAAGTTGTCAGCAATGTTCCCTTAAACAGTCACACTTATTATAAATGTGTTCAGAAGCAAACGCAGTTGTCTGAAATTAGTACTAGTGGCTAAAGTTGTCAGCAATGTTCCCTTAAACAGTCACACTTATTATAAATGTGTTCAGAAGCAAACAGTTGTCTGAAATTAGTACTAGTGGCTAAAGTTGTCAGCAATGTTCCCTTAAACAGTCACACTTATTATAAATGTGTTCAGAAGCAAACGCAGTTGTCTGAAATTAGTACTAGTGGCTAAAGTTGTCAGCAATGTTCCCTTAAACAGTCACACTTATTATAAATGTGTTCAGAAGCAGACACAGTTGTCTGAAATTAGTACTAGTGGCTAAAGTTGTCAGCAATGTTCCCTTAAACAGTCACACTTATTATAAATGTGTTCAGAAGCAAACACAGGTCTGAAATTAGTACTAGTGGCTAAAAGTTGTCAGCAATGTTCCCTCAAACAGTCACCTTATTATAAATGTGTTCAGAAGCAGACACAGTTGTCTGAAATGAGTACTAGTGGCTAAAGTTGTCAGCAATGTTCCCTTAAACAGTCACACTTATTATAAATGTGTTCAGAAGCAAACGCAGTTGTCTGAAATTAGTACTAGTGGCTAAAGTTGTCAGCAATGTTCCCTTAAACAGTCACACTTATTATAAATGTGTTCAGAAGCAGACACAGTTGTCTGAAATGAGTACTAGTGGCTAAAGTTGTCAGCAATGTTCCCTTAAACAGTCACACTTATTATAAATGTGTTCAGAAGCAAAACGCAGTTGTCTGAAATGTACTAGTGGCTAAAGTTGTCAGCAAATGTTCCCTTAAACAGTCACACTTATTTAAATGTGTTCAGAGCAACGCAGTTGTCTGAAATTAGTACTAGTGGCTAAAGTTGTCAGCAATGTCCTTAAACAGTCACACGTAGCAAATGTGTTCAGAAGCAAACGCAGTTGTCTGAAATTAGTACTAGTGGCTAAAGTTAGTCAGCAATGTTCCCAAACAGTCACAGTAGCAAATGTGTTCAGAAGCAAACGCAGTTGTCTGAAATTAGTACTAGTGGCTAAAGTTGTCAGCAATGTTCCCTCAAACAGTCACACTTATTATAAATGTGTTCAGAAGCAAACGCAGTTGTCTGAAATTAGTATAGTGGCTAAAGTTGTCAGCAATTTCCCTAAACAGTCACACTTATTATAAATGTGTTCAGAGCAAACGCAAGTTGTCTGAAATTAGTACTAGTGGCTAAAGTTGTCAGCAATGTCCCTTAAACAGTCACACTTATTATAAATGTGTCAGATTGTGTTCAGTGGCTAAAGTGTCAGCAATGTTCCTTAAACAGTCACACTTATATAAATGTGTTCAGAGCAAACGCAGTTGTCTGAAATTAGTACTAGTGGCTAAAGTTGTCAGCAATGTTCCTTAACAGTCACACTTATTATAAATGTGTTCAGAAGCAAACGCAGTTGTCTGAAATTAGTACTAGTGGCTAAAGTTGTCAGCAATGTTCCCTTAAACAGTCACACTTATTATAAATGTGTTCAGAAGCAAACGCAGTTGTCTGAAATTAGTACTAGTGGCTAAGTTGTCAGCAATGTTCCCTTAAAACAGTCACACTTATTATAAATGTGTTTCAGAAAGCAACGCAGTTGTCTGAAATTAGTACTAGTGGCTAAAGTTGTCAGCAATGTTCCTTAAACAGTCACACTTATTATAAATGTGTTCAGAAGCAATGCAGTTGTCTGAAATTAGTACTAGTGGCTAAATTGTCAGCATGTTCCTTAAACAGTCACACTTATTATAAATGTGTTCAGAAGCAATCGCAGTTGTCTGAAATTAGTACTAGTGGCTAAAGTTGTCAGCAATGTTCCCTTAAACAGTCACACCTTATTATAATGTGTTCAGAACAAACGCAGTTGTCTGAAATGAGTCTACTAGTGGCTAAAGTTGTCAGCAATGTTCCCTTAAACAGTCACACTTATTATAAATGTGTTCAGAAGCAATCGCAGTTGTCTGAAATTAGTACTAGTGGCTAAGTTGTCAGCAATGTTCCTTAAACAGTCACACTTATTATAAATGTGTTCAGAAGCAAACGCAGTTGTCTGAAATTAGTACTAGTGGCTAAAGTTGTCAGCAATGTTCCCTTAAACAGTCACACTTATTATAAATGTGTTCAGAAGCAAACGCAGTTGTCTGAAATGAGTACTAGTGGCTAAAGTTGTCAGCAATGTGACGGCAAGCAATGAAGTTATTATTTTGTTGGTTGTGTGATAGCATACCCTGTTAATGATTACATATTATTGGTGTTTATAGCTGTATCATCTGAGTGAGAAAGGTAGCAGTATACCGAGGTTCTCCGATGAGGATGTTGAAGAACACCAACCATTCCCTACCCTGCAGCAAGCACTCGAAGTATTAGATGAGAGCGTGGGCTTTGACATTGAGATCAAGTGGACCATGCAGCTCAAGGTATCATCCATTATTATTATTTAGATGATTACTCCCCTGTTGTTGGACAAAGACAAATTATATTGTTCTTTTTTTCTGTAGATGATTGCATCCCTGTTGTTGGACAAAAACAAATTATGTGTTTTTCTTTAGATGATTGCATTCCTGTTGGTGGACAAAAACAAATTGTTTTTTTTTTTTTTATTTAGATGATTGCATTCCTGTTGGGAACAAAAACAAATGATGTTTTTTTCTTTAGATGATTGCATTCCTGTTGTTGGACAGAAACAATTTGTGTTTTTTCTTTAGATGATTGCATTCCTGTTGTTGGACAAAAACAAATTATGTTTTTTTTCTTTAGATTATTGCATTCCTGTTGTTGGACAAAAACAAATTGTTTTTTTTTTTTTTATTTAGATGATTGCATTCCTGTTGGGAACAAAAACAAATGATGTTTTTTTCTTTAGATGATTGCATTCCTGTTGTTGGACAGAAACAATTTGTGTTTTTTTCTTTAGATGATTGCATTCCTGTTGTTGGACAAAAACAAATTATGTTTTTTTTCTTTAGATTATTGCATTCCTGTTGTTGGACAAAAACAAATTATGTTTTTTTTTCTTTAGATTATTACTCCCCTGTTGTTGGTCAGGGACAAAGGATTCCTACTCTATGGTTCTGTGAATGTTACTGCTAAATAAAGGTAGAAAAGGGTAGATAAAGGTAAGATGCCTGTTGATTATGTTGTTGAAAAACTCCCATTGTCTCCTGCACTTAATGAAGACTTTTAAAAAGATTACCATTTAATCTTTTATCTTTGACCTAAGTAAGAATTCTTTGTGGTACAGCTTGCTAAGTATAGTACCAACTCTATCACTGTATTGCATGTGTTACAGGACGGAACGTACGAGCTGTATCACCCGTTTGATCTAAACCTATACCTAGATACAGTATTAGAATGTGTTCTCAAGTATGCTGGCAAGAGGAACATAGTTTTTTCCTGTTTTCATCCTGATATTTGTTCAATGTAAGTATTTAATTCGTATCTTGTCTTTTAGCCAAGGAGGCGATCCAAAGAAGTGTCCTGGCAAATTTTGATACATTATACTGTTTTTCTTCTAAATAGTTGTTTATTATTACTACGCCATTCTCAGTCTACACGACTAAGAATATGTTTGTTTACCTTGGCTTCTTTTACTGTCTTGCTTCGCTCGATAGTAAATATAGTCGCCATGGTTAAAAAAGACCTTCTTCACTGTCTTGTAACATAATATACTATTAGGCTACTAATTTATTGATAGGAAAAACCTATGTAACCTATGCTAGAGCTATTATTTCTAGCAAAGTAGCACCCGTTTTGATCATGGATTTTCTAGAATGTTTAGAAAAACAAAATAGAGTAACCTTACTCTGGGTATCTGGACACTGGGGTAAATAGAAACAGAAGAGCAGATATGTTAGTCCAAGATGGAGGAAAAAATACATCAAAATGTATGAAAATAAGAATAAAACTTAAATTAAATGATGTCATTGTCAAGGTCACCCGTGTTGTAGTGGTTAAGGTACGCGGCCAATACACAGAGTGTATGGACTTAAGTCATGGGTTCAATCCCAGCACGGGCCTCTAGGATTTTTATGAGAGGGATACAAATTCTGCGTACTACGTCCTTCAGAAGGGACGTAAAGCCGGTGGTCTCGAGCCTGTAAGTTGTCAGGTACTCGTTAAAGGTCCCTTACCCTAAATGAAACTGGGTATAGGAAAAATTTAGGACCCTCATAGTAGATTTATTATAATACTATACTATTTCTGCCTTGTAGTTTAAAGTGTATGGAGGTTTGATTTAACAGTGAGAGCACGTGTTGTTTCCAGTTTTCACTAGACTATAAGAGTCAGTGAAAATATGTATGATTGCTTGAAAAAGCATGAGAGGAACCATAGAAATTCACGGCTCTTCTGTCTAGATTAGATTAAATATACCTAAACTTGAAATTAAAAGGAGTAGAACACTATCTTAGGGAGCTGGTAAAAAGGGCCCAACAATGTGGCCTACTTGCCTGGTAGTTACTACCACTCCCCCCCACTACTATCACTGATGTCATTGTCGGGGTATAAAATGTTGTATGCACCTTGGAAATAAAATGTGTTTTCCCCTCACAATAATTACCTCCCTTAACTTTGCCTCGGGAGTTAAATGTTTCGATGTCCTCGGCTTTCACCTTAGCAGCCTACTAACTGCTTAGAGCAGTTAGTAGGCTGCTGTATCTTTACTCCATTTGTGTATAAATAACTATCTCAAACATATTTTTGTCATTTCATAAAGTTAAAATATGGATTTCAGTGTGAGTAGAACTAGGCAGGAAATTAATTAACACCGAAACTTACCATTTTTGTATGTATCGGCTTCACCTCGACAGTCAAATTGTAAATTACCTGCAGATAATTTTTATAACCCATGTTTGATATTAAGTTGGAGGCAGAGACTATAGATACTTAAACAGTAAGACGAGTCGACTCAATGGTGGAAAAATTTGGATTCCGATCGACGCTAGTGCTGCGGCAGACCTACTTTTTAACTAAGTAGGCGTGACTTAATTTCCCACTTTTTGCCTACATTTCATTTGAAATTAACTTCTAATACTTTCTAGTCATACTTTTAACTAGCTGAAGCACTTTGCCCGGTTTTTGTCATCTTGAAACTTCCATAGAACTCTTCTGATAGCAAATCAGTTAACATTTTATTCAATTTATTTAATAATTTAATCGATTTAATCAGGTGAACATTAGTGGCTAAATTATGCACGCGCTAGAAGATAGATTTTGGCATTTAATGCAACCTAAAGAAATTTAAAAAACGTGTTTACGTTTTTTTTAAATTTAGACGCCCACATGTGATTACCTGCATTTCATCAATTAAATTATTAAATAATTGAATGAAATGTAAACTTACCAGCTATCAGTAGCATTGTGTTCAAGTTTGAAAGACTTGTTTTACGATTAGTTTCTGAATTTTTGTAATACAGAACATGACAATGGCGAACCATTTTTATTAGGTTAAAATAATAAGGAACGAAAAGAAAAATAATTTTATTATTACAGTAAATGCAGCTGTCATAACCAATAGTTTCCATGGTTTACATAGATTTAAAGTTTAAACATGTAATCGGTAATTTTTGGAAAGCTTTCAGAGTTAGTTCATGAGTAATCCACACAGGTCTGCCGCAGCGCTGATTTCTTGCACCTTGCGATAATCTAATCCAAACTTTTCCTCATTTAAGTTAACCCCCCCCCCCTGGTTGGGGGTTAAGTTAAATTGATGAGACTGGTTGTATGGACTGGGTTTTGTTTGTTGTTTAGGATTAGATTAAAGCAGAATAAATATGCAGTGATGTTCCTGACACAGGGTATAACAGACAAGTACCCAGCCTACCATGACCCCAGGTGTCAGGATATTCCCATAGCTGTTCACTTTGCTGTATCTATGGATATACTAGGTAACACACTCACTACTCTCTTAGTTCTGCCTTAAAATAAAGTTTATCGTGACTTTAGGAAGTGGCACGCTAAAAGAAATATGAATAATTAGTATTTAAATAATAATCATTTTATTTAATGCAAGTAACATAATATTTTTATTGTTTGCAATGAAATTAATTCCTTTATTTTTGTTTATTTTCTCCTTTCTAGGGAAACCACTTGTATATACCATGAGAGATAACAGTCATTACCCCCACTTTTATTTACATCCCTCAGCTGTGCCTCAGAATCAACTCTCTGGTTTTCTCGACTGCACTTCAGGAACCGAACCTATAAAACCTCAGCTCCACCTCAAGAGCCAAACCTATAAATTCTCAGCTGCACCTCTGGAGTCAAATCTATAAAACCTCAGCTGGGCCTCATGAGCCAATCCTGACCTGCCATTCTGTAATCAAACATATAAAATCACTGGCTGATCATCAGGAACAAAACCTGTAAACCCTTGGGTTCTCCTCAGTGTTAAAACATTATGGGTAATGACTATTTTTTCTCTCTTGGTGCCTAAATAGCAATTTTTTGAGCCAAGTGAGCTGTAAATAAATTTCTACTGCAAATAGTAATATATGAATGATTGTTGCTGAGATATGTCTGGTATGACTGTGCAGGTATCAATGTACACACAGAGGACCTGCTGCGAGACAGCTCTCAGATAGCCCTGGTAAAGAGAGCCGGCCTCATACTCTTCTGCTGGGGAGATGATAATAACGACATGGAAACTAACAAGAGACTCAAACAGCTCGGTATTCATGCTGTTATCTACGACAAGATAGATCAGTACAACTCCAAGGAGGTAAAATAACTGCTTTATGTGACTTCTTTGTGTAGCTTTTGCTCTGTTATAGAATACTATATATAGAAGAAGCACTACTGATAATTCGAAAGGCAGTTTACTGGTGGTCTTAAGTAATGCTGCCACCCTAACAAAATACAATTTTCTTATAAAAAAGTTAGCAATACTTCCGGTTGCTGAGTTATTATGTTATGTTATTAATTAATGATTGATTATTCATAAAATACTTATATAAATATCGGTGCATTACTATATTTTAAGTTGTAGTTTAATGTTTTTAATTAAAATTATATATAAAAAGTAGTCCTCGTTAACTAAATGTATATTCTTGTATTCCCCTATCCTTTTGCCATCTAAGACCAGTTATATTAAATACTCAGCAGGTGTTTTAAGTTATTATATTTGTTCTTTACGATCTTTCTTCATTAATGGGTATTTATGACACATATTTTAAACAATGTTTTGTTGTTAGGGTGGTACCCCTACTTATGACCACCAGTGAACTGGCTTTCGTGTTATCAGCGGAATTACATTGTGTTTACGGTCCTATGCTCCTTCTATATAAGTATTATTCTAAGGTTAGCATTATAAAGCTAACAGCCATTTGTACAGTTTTTTTATGTTTATAGCAAAAATAAAGTTAGTTTATGTATTTATTTTACGCCAAGCCCACCAGTTTGTGTAAACCACTGTTTGATAAAATGAATATATACTGACTCTACCGGCTTTATACGTTCTTGAAAACCTAAAATTAATTTATAGGAATAAAGATGAACTAAAAAAAATAATCTAAGACATAAATATAATAACAGATTTAAGAATAATATTCAAATAAAACAACATAAAAGTGATTATAATAAAAAATAGTTATTTATGCCATAAGGCTGAGAAGTGTGTCTTTATGTCACAGCAATTAGATTTACCGACGAGCGAAGCGAGTCGGGAAAAATTGCCAAGACATAAAGACATTCTCAGCCGGATGGCATACACTATTTTTTTGAGGTAGCACTCATTAAATAAACTGCGCTATATACTTAATTGAAAAAAAAAAAAACAAACGTCCAATTAACTCCATATTATCGTCGTCATTGAATTCATCCATAGCTTCACACTTTTACTCAAAAATGTAAAAGCTTTACAAATAACCACACACAAATTGTCAATTAGAACACCTTTTAAAAACAAAAAAAATTAGTCTACGAACAAAACAGAAACAAAAATGAATGTTTTTAAAGAAACCTCATGAATTTTACACAAATTGTTTTTGAACACGCTACATTACAGTAATGGCGGCAATATATGAATTACTTTTACGTCCTAGGAGTTTTTTTACATTCATTATTGTCCTCGGAGGGGAAAAGTACTAAATAACCTCCTATAACAATAATGATTGGCTTCTCATCCTAAAAACGGTCCAATAAAGTGCTCAATTACGTACTACCTCAAAAAAATAGTATTTGTAATGGTATAAAGTTATTCAATAAATTGCCAGAAAATTTGAAAAAAAAAATAGATGATTACAAACAATTTAAAGCATTGCAAGGTTCTATTATCTCTTTCTATACATTTACAACAAATTTGCTCCTTAAATGAATTATTTGTAAGAAAATTTGCTTTAAATTCAAATAGAATGACAAAAATACTAAGGTAATTTACGTATGCTTGAATACTTTTTTATGTATTTATTAGTAATACAAAATGTATTTATTTATTTGTATCAAGTTAAAATTAATAGTATTTCAAGTTTATTATATTTTAACCTAATTATGTAATAAGAATTTCTTTATGTATTTTTTTTCTCTCACGTGTTTATAAAATATTAATTGTTTGCTTATTTTTAAATTTCATTTGGATTTTCTCCTGTTAGTTTTATTGATGGACTTTTAAAGACATTTTTTTAAATATTGTGGTTTATACTGCTGTTAGTTGCCACAAAAGGTCCAAAGAAAATGCCAGCATTAGTTTCCATAAGCTGGCTTCTAATGAGTGATATATGACTTGGGAAACAGTAGGGAGGTAAAATATTCAATTAAGTAAAAATGTTATTATTCTATGGTAGAATTCCTGAAAAAAAATTGGAATGACGGGCTAGGATGCCAACTATGTAAGAATGACAACATACAGTAAAAAAATGTATTGTTGTTAAGGTGGTACCCATACTTAAAACCACCAGTGAACTGCCTTTTGTGTTATCAGTGGATTTCTATTAGAAAATTTTATGTATTAATATTACATACTTTGTTTGACTATTTTGTCATTAATTAAGTAAAATTAATTTAAATTAACTTTAGTTGTTATTTATGGCATACATTCTTTAATTATCAGCGTTTTATCATAAAAAAAAATAATGTGACATCACTGAAAATTCCCCCCTCCCCTCTGTTGATTGGATGAATTAATCATGTGTGTGCTAATAGAGGTTGTAGAGGGGTTGGGAGTCTCTAGTCACTCTAGAGTAGGAGAGAGTACCATTATGGTACCAAATAGAAATAGGCACAATAGCAGAGCCCTTATCACTGTGCTATACGTACCGAGCCCTTCCACTACCATAGCATAGCAGTATATATAAATAAATAAAATCACTCATCATTTCTTCCTTAAAATTAATATAGTATAAATGTCAACATAATTAATCAATATTATTCAATAATTTAATTTTTTTTTAAACAAGTTCTTTATTGGCAAAAGTATACAATATTTATTTTGTGTAAACCCGAGCCATATTTTATTTATTGATTTGGGGTAATTTGTGCCTCTTTATTTTTTTTATTTATTTATTTGTTATTTTTGTGGTATGAGTTTTGATAATTTTTTTGGGGCTGTGAGGGGGTTTGTTTGGGTTAAGGAAATTTTATATTTTTTGGTTTGGGTATTTTATTTTTTATATTATTATTTTATTTTTAATATTGTCAAAAGAAATTTCAATTTTTAATGAGAAAAATTAATCTAAATTCTAGTATTGTATTCATTACTATACAGGGCATTTGTTATAAAGCAATATACCTTGGCAGCCATGACTAGTCCTTGCACATTGCTCCATATCTAGTAACTTATCAGTTCTTAAGTAATATTTTAATTTGTTTGTAACATATTTTGAAAGTTTTACTTTTGCCCTGAAAAATGAGAGAGGAAAATACACTCTGGTTTTTCCTTGTTAAGGAGAGTTTTTAAGGAAATGGAGGACAGATGTGGTTTGGTATGCTAACAATATACCCTCTGCTTGCAGGTTAAAGAGAGTATATTCAGACTGGAAGCTCGAGGGACGGAGAGACACCTGCTCAAAGAAGCAGCGGAGAGAGCTCAATCTGATGACTATCTCCACTCGCCTCTTAGTCCCACCTCTACAACAATGCATCAACCTTTTATCACCACTTCACCGCTTGTTAAACACCAGGTTGGTAATCCTGTAATCTGGTAAAAAACTTTGTATGGGTTTCACTCTAGTTTCTTTTTATTCCCCCAATCGGTATCAAATTTTTTTATGGAGTCTTATAACCAAGAATGGCACCAAGAGTTGTGGTCCCCCAAATCTTGGGGGACCACTTACAAATACAATATTATTTGTTATCAGCCACTTACAAATACAATATTATTTGTTATCAGCCACTTACAAATACAATATTATTTGTTATCAGCGTTATCAGCCACTTACAAATACATACAGCCATTACAATACAATATTTGTTATCAGCCACTTACAAATACAATATTATTTGTTATCAGCCACTTACAAATACAATTATTATTTGTTATCATCAGCACTTACAAATACAATATTATTTGTTATCAGCCACTTACAAATACAATATTATTTGTTATCAGCCACTTACAATACAATATTATTTGTTATCCACTTACAATACAATATTATTTGTTATCAGCCACTTACAAATACAATATTATTTGTTATCAGCCACTTACAAATACAATATTATTTGTTATCAGCCACTTACAAATACAATATTATTTGTTATCAGCCACTTACAAATACAATATTATTTGTTATCAGCCACTTACAAATACAATTTATTTGTTATTACAAATACAATATTATTTGTTATCAGCCACTTACAAATACAATATTATTTGTTATCAGCCACTTACAAATACAATATTATTTGTTATCAGCCACTTACAAATACAATATATTTGTTATCAGTTATCAGCCACTTACAAATACAATATTATTTTTATCAGCCACTTACAAATACAATATTATTTGTTATCAGCCACTTACAAATACCATGTTATCTACTATAACATGGTATTTATTGACTACATCTATTGACTGAGAATCTTTAACTGCTGTCAAGCTGTGACAGAGAAACTTTAACTGCCGTCAAGCTCTGACAGAAAATCTTTGACTGCTGTCAAGCTCTGACAGAGAATATTTGTCAGGAGTAGGAAAATATATTCACATGTTCTAGCAGGACTTATATGTAATAATCTTTTACGCAAAATTTTATAATCTTTAAATTAAGATTTGATAAAAGTAATTAAGAGTCTAAATTGAAAAATGTTTCTCAAAAAGTTGCTCTATTTCACAATATGTCTGTTTTCATGCCAAACAAATACCAACCCCTTGTACTTGTACTCTCACCTTAATCTTTTTTTATTTTCTTAGGAAAATGTAGAAAAACCTCCCCTCCCCAACCTACAATTATTTTAAGTTTAAAACCATTCATCTCATGTGTTCTGATGCATTTTCCATAATTTCCTTTAATATAAATCCATTAATTAATATTAAATAACATAAATCCATCCATTAATTTCCTTTTATGTTTACAGGGCGAAGCAAACTTTACAAATGTTAACGAAAATAATGTACTGCCCCATGATTTAGAAATCAGGCCTCCTACCATGGGATCTTTAGCTACATCTATTGACTCAGAACCACATCTACCACCCTCCTCTACGACCCCTGCATAGCGATCACCCACCCACTCTCTGACCACACACAATAAAACACCAATATAGTACTACTTAAATCTTTAAACTGTTATTTCTCACTTCTAAGTACTTTATGGAAATTTTTATAAAACAATAAATTATTTATAAATGAAATTGTAACAGCACGTGGAGATGAAATGTATGAAAGATGAAAAATTCAATCCTTTGATCTGTTGATTTCTTGTGTGAGTAGCATACACTTTGAAATGAATCTTGTGTGTGAAATGAATAGTTGTATGCTTTGTTAGTTTACCAACTTATAATAATACTAGTAAAGAAGGAGAATATAGGATGTTTACAATTCCGTTGTAAACATGAAAGCTAGCTTTCTGGTTGTCATGAGTTGGGGTACCACACTAAGAACAAAACATATTTTTTATTCAAGTTTCATTAATGTATGCTAATAAAAAAATCATAAAAAATCGGTAGAAACAGCTAAGCAGTCAATAATATCGCTCACCAACACTTCTGAAAGCAAATTGTTTAACAAAGTACAAGAATTTACTTTTAGTTGTGGAGGACTATTTTTAACATTTTTTAAAGAAAATTTTAATACATTGTACTATACTTAAAAAAATACAATGAAGCAATATTTACATTAGTATGTAAAGACTACAGTCAATTGTTTAGTTTAAAAATCTTGACAGGTCAGTTTAGACACCACTGATTCTTAAGAAAAAAATCCCTGCAAGAAGGGAGCGAGAAAAAACTATGTAAACAAATCAGGTTATTTTACCTGTATTTTCTTGGCGATGTTTTTTTACATTTCTTTTGTGTAGTTTTATATTAAAATATTATTTTTAAGATTAATTTGAAAGTAGTTTTCAAAACGATGTAAACAAAAGAAGAACCATAAACAAAGTGAACGATTGCCGGGAAGAAGGTTTTTCCCTACAGCGGTTATTGTGGTAGGGATTTTTTTCTCTTTTTAAGTGAGAGGTTGGCAGCGGCTTATCTGATTGGTCAATCCCCAAAATACTCATGACCTTGGGGATTTTTAAACTAAACGATAGACTGTAATTGAGCTTTCATTTAATTTAATTTAATATTCTAACTACCAAAAGTATTGCCAACATAGTTAAAAGAAAATCGATTTGTAGTTTCAGTGTTAGCCTTGCTTTAGATCACCTGAAACAGACTCTCGTGTTATGAGTAACATATATACTCTTTGGCTACACCATATACTCTTTCTATATATTATAGTATTTGAAGATTATCAAGTTACCATTTCACCTCCACTTGCTTACACTATGAAACAATAAATATTAATAATAAATAAATATAAATTAAAACATTTGTTTATATATTTTGGAAATTGTAGTTGTTAAATAATTGAAATTAAAACTGTGAAATTAATGTTTAATATTTATTAGATGAAATTTATAATTGTTATAATTATCGTTTTTTTATAATAAAAGTCTGGTTCGGATTTAATTTTTAATTAATTCTGTAATTTTATTAATAATAAAAGCCTGACTTAAAATTCCTTTTTTCATTATTTTCTGTAATTTATTTAAACAATTTTTCTATTTTTATTTGTAAAATGGAAATCATCAGTTCTGCGCTGGAAGATTTTTTTTTTTTTGGTAAATAAATTGTATTAATTTATTTACTAATTTTGGTAAATAAATTGTATTAATTTATTTACTAATTTTTGTAAATAAATTGTAATTTATTTATAATTTTGTAAATAATTGTATTAATTTTTATTAATTTTGGTAAATGTATTAATTTTTTTACTAATTTTGGTAAATAAATTTTTTCTAGGACTACTTTAAATCATAATATTTGTGATAAATATCACAATATTCTGGTGATTTTTCACTATGTTATCATTAGACGTAGATTTTTATTATAACTGACCTTTTTTTGTGATTGTCTTACAATTTAAGATATATGTCAAACAAAAGATTGTTTAAAAAATTGCTGGGATATGGTGATATTGGTACCACAATTCTTAAGATTTTAAGCAGTTTTCAAAATAGTCGATATTATGTTATGCTCCTAATAAACTTTTTAAAGTCTCTAATTTGGTAACTTTTTATTTCTCTACAAGTGGTAAACAAAATAATGTATTTGGGTGATATTTAACAAAAAGATAATGTTAAATTTGACACTCCAGGAGTGGATTTTCTAAAAGAAGAGACCATTGTCAAAGGTCTAGAACTATGATTTATCCTTCTATAAGGCTCAATGTTACTATCAGGCAAGTTGCCACCTGGTGTATGAATTTTTCATATTATTAACTCAGACCAGTGTTTTATCTGTGTAGATAATTGTATTTTTTAGTTATTTTTTCCCTGTAAATTTATTTTCCTATGTTGTATTCTCCTTTTCTTTGTAAAAATTGTTTTAGGATTTAATTGTTACTTTTTTAAGAAAAAGAGTAAAATTTGTTATTTTGTTTTTGGGGCACCTGAATATTTTTTTTTAATAAATAGAATTTATTTATTATTCTTATTTAACCTTTTTATGTGTTCTGAAATATGAAATCCTCATTTGTCTTTCAACATGTATTACACTTGATCGTTTAGTTCAAAAATCTTGACAGGCAGTTTAGACACCACTGATTTGTAAGAAAATAAATCCCTGCAAGAAGGAAGCGGGAAAAACTATGTAAACAACTCAGGTTATTTTACCCGTATTTTCTTGGTGATGTTTTTTTACATTTCTTTTGTGTAGTTTTATTTTAAAATATCCTTTTTAAGATTAATTTGAAAGTAGTTTTCAAAACGATGTAATCAAAAGAAGAACCACTAACAAAGTGAAAGATTGCCGGGAAGAAGGTTTTTTCCCTACACTGGTTATTGTGGTAGGGATTTTTTTCTCTTTTTAAGTGAGAGGTTGGCAGCGGCTTCTCTGATTGGTCAATCCCCAAAATACTTATGACCTTGGGGATTTTTAAACTAAACGATAGATTGTACTTATGAGATTCGCTGCATTCACTTACTTGACCTCCCTACTGCCGTCATAGAGCATTCCATTGTGTGTGTGTATTATGTTTATTATGTCATTGGAGTAAAAGATACATAAACACATCCATTGGTTGTATACTTGATTTGTTTAAATCGTATATAAATAAACAGTTGGGCTCAATGTGTCTAAAAGAACAAAACCTTTACTAAAGAAAAAGTAATTTCACTAAGTTGTTTGTCTGTATGTGTGTGTCCGTTATCATCGTAGGTTGCTAGAGAGTTGAACCTTTGTACAAAAATCAGTCTATGAGTATTGTGCTGTATAAAATTTTTTTATGATGTCATTAATCCGCAATAATGACTCAGCAAACATTAAGAAAAATTATAAAATGCAGAAAAATGTTGTGATCAGTTTAAGATTTGGCACGCATGTAGCCATGTAAAAAGTTTCATCTCATTATCAGCATTAGTTCAGTTTTTATCTAATTACTCATGCACGTTGTTTAAAAATTGGAAAATAATTCATTTGAGTTAAAATTCGGTACAATGCAATAAAAGAGTACACCATGTTTGCTGTCACTAACTGTTTAACTTACATGATTCAGCAAAAATCATATATATATACCTGTCTTATTTAAATGAAACTTGGTACTCTTTTATTGCATAAAGGTATATACTTGTACCAAATTTCAACTCAAATGGATTATTTTCCAAATTTGTAAACAATGTACATGAGTAATTTGATAAAAATTGAATTTATACCCCACAATACTGTTATGGTACCATAATAGCTATGAGAGGAGAAGAAAATCTTAATAAAAATTAAATTATAAGTATTTTAAAAAACTGGTTGAAACCAGTTGTTGAAAACTTTGGAACTTGAGTTCCATGGGTTATAATTAAACTACCGAAAACGCAAGTCATCAATTCCTCACAAACAAATTCGCGATTCAAAGTCCGTAGCAGCGCCACTGTCGCTGATAAGAAATTGATAACGGAAGGGTAATCGTTGTTAAAGTCCTTATAGGAGTTTTTTGGTTTTTCTTATTTGTGTCGATTATTTCTTTAAATTTGTTATCAAAGTGCTTTATTTTAATTAATTTTAGGGCGTATGAACTCAGTAAAATCATTATTTCGTTGAAAAATAGGGTTTTAATGGGTTGTCACGAGTATTTAAATTGAGTGATAAGATGGTGAAAATCACAATATAGTGTTTTATTTTAGTTATTGTTAATTAATGTTACTTTTAAATAATTTTAGTTTACACAAAATTACCTTTTAATTGCATTAAATTGTTTAAATTAATTGTTACAGGTATTTAAATTAACTGATAACAAGCCGATTTTCACTGTAATGGTGTTTTAATTTATCGATCAATTTTATTTACACACTAAAATAATAAATAACTCAATAAATTCACGTTTTTGTAAAATGTTTCTTTAAATCATCCGTTTAAGTTTTATTATTTCTGGGTTAAATCGGACGAAGTCTGTAGTGATAAGAGCTGATTCTATATTTAAAATCCAGGAATAATTGAAGTATTTATCTATGAAATATTGGCCATTTTTTTAGCACTGATGGTCGTTCTATTAATTTTTACCTCATTTATCACAAATTAACGAACAATCAAGGAATAAAAGAAGAATTTTCAACAGCTCCCATGCTAATCCTATGATAAAAAAAATTTGATAACCCTTTCGTTTTCCCGCCATTGGTATTGCCAACCTTACAACTATCTCTTTGAATCGCGAATAGTAAGATGATCTAAAATCAAAAATTCCTGGATAGCCTTTTGGCAGAAAACTCACTTGAAGTATGCACTGATGATCCTTAGTAAACTCTTTCATCGCCGCTGCATGTTATATATCACGTGCTTATCTAAATTAATATGTAGTTACTGAACCAATTAATATGTACACTGACCACATTCGATACTGCTTAACCTTGACGATGCAAAAAATCATGGATATGTTTGTCATATTAAAAACAAAACTAGGTGTTCTTATTTCATAAAGGTATTTATGACCTTTACCTCAATTGTATTATTTACCGATTTTTTATTCATTGCACCATTTTTCCATAAGGCGCGGTCGAATATCCACGGCCTTCTAGAACGTTGGATCACCAACAAACTTTTTTTAAATTTTTTTTTCAAAATTTTCAGTAATTAGCCGGATTTGTGATAAATGAAGCCTTTTTCTGTAATCTGCACGCTCTTTTGGTTAATCTCAAAGAGTATTTACATTCACTCAACAATTTATTTTTAAATTAACTTGGTGCATACATAACTGCTGTTAGACGTCAATGTTGACAAATATGACATGTCAAAATATAACTTAAAATATTGACGTCTAACAGTAGTTATGTATGTACCAAGTTAGATTAAAAAGAAATCGTTGAGTGAATGTAAATACTCTTTGAGATTAACTAAAAGAGCGTGCAGATTACGGAAATAGGCTTCATTTATCACAAATCTGGCTAATTACTGAAATTTTGAAAAAAAAAGTTTGTTGGTGATCCAACGTTCTAGAGGGCCGTGGATATTCAACTGCGCCTTATTTTTTATGATAAGCTTTTTATTGTGTTTTCAATCATTATTTTGTACTTGCTACTTCAATAATATTGTATCTTTGCAAGGTTTTGATAAATAAACAGATTAAAGTTTATTGCCTTTAATATAACTTAAAATTACGATTACTTGATTATATTAAAAAACTTAAGATTAATTATTCTTACATTATTAATAAAAATTAATATTTAAAGGGAAAAAAGTCTTATCACTTGCAAAAATATAAAAACTTGAATAGTCCACACAAAATATAAAATTTTAATTAACCAGTTGTTGTAAGTGATGTAAAGAAACCTGGTATTTAAAGAATCACCTAAACCCGTATTCACCGTAACAAAATATATATTTTTTACACACACTATAAACAGCTTATACTAAGTGATCTAGAAATGCATACAGTAGGGGTGGGGGCGGGGGTCACAGTGGTCTAACTTCCTGGTTTTAGGTGGTCCTAAAAAACAGGATTAGTTGCATCAACTACCGCACGAGCGCTAGTTTTCACCTGTAACGCTTATCACTATTGTTATCAGTTTTAAATCAAGACTTCTATTTATGTTTATAAAAATGTAAACACAATTTTTATCTATTCATTAACTTTTTTTCTTTTTTAGTTGTTAATAAGATATTTTTATTTAGAAAATAGGATAACGTGTGTTACGAAAGTTGTGTTATAATGAGACAACGAAGACGTAAATTAAATTTAATTTCCTGGTTTGATGTTTGTTTACAAAATTTTGATGTTGTCTACAATATGGTTACGATATCAGATCTACTTAAAATTACACAGCGTTTATATTTTTAAATTTTATGAAAATTATACCTTAAAATAATTAATACAATTTTTAACATTGTTAAAGACCCTTTAAATAATTTTAATCTTGGAATTGAAGAAATAATTATTTTATATATGGGGTAAAAAGTGAACCGACCTGCCGCTAGTGGAGAAAGGGTGAACTTAAGGGAGGCCCATCTAAACCAGCTTATTCCTTGGGAGTTAGACCACTGTGTCTCACGCCCCCACCCCTACTGTATGAATTTCTACATCACTTTAGTTTATACTAAAAAGTAAAACAACACATAATAAAAAAGAATGTCAAGTACCGTAAATAGTTTGTTTACATTTAGAAGGCTAAACAAGATGGCTGCATCCATGGGAAAATTTGAGGCAACTCCCTGGTGGACAAAATATAAACTAGATGCCGTGTCTGATTGAAATTTGATCTTTATATGACGTTTTTACTTTTAACCGCTAATGAAATTTGCTAGAGCTCCACACTAAGGATGTATTCTTGAAGCTCGATTGCTCACAACATTCTGAATAAAAGCTGTTTTTTGGAGCAATGAGTCTGGTTCAGAGAGCAGAGTCTTAAAAGCCCTTAAAGAAAAAAAACTAGTGAAGGGATTGAAAGAAAGAAAAAATTCCTGCAGTTCGATTAGTTTTTTCACTTATCCCCTACTCTGTTGACAATCAAAATTTCCAAGTGGAAAAATCTAATAAGTCCAATAAAAAAATAATACAGAATGTTTTTCTTTTTGTAGTTTTGTGTTTACTTTTTCTCATTTATACTGTAGGTAAATAGGAAAAGTATTGTGTTTGCAAAAAAATCCTAAACCGGGATGTCACCAGAATTATCTGTTTCAGGTGTTTTTTAAGATCTCCTAATAGTTTTCACAAAGTTGTCTGTATGCTTGTGTGTCTGTTATCATAGTAGCTCCCAGAGTATTTATGCTAATTAATAATTAGTACAAAAGTCAGTCTATAGGTGTAGTTGTGCTATCCAAAAAAATATTTTTTTTAGGATAATAATTATTATCCTAAAACTGACTTTAAATTATCAGTGTTGCCAATAAAATAAAACACAAAATGTAAATCCAAGAAGGCTTATACGCAGTTATTCCTATTTTAGTGATTTTTTCAAGCCAGCTATCAGGTGATCACGCATATATATATATATATTTGGTACTTGGCCTATATATTATTTTAGTATCACTACTGGTTCTGAAAATGTTATATTCATCTTTATTTGAGAGTAGACTAAGCTACAGGATAGAGCTGTTAGGTTTCAGTACTTGTGCAATAATTTCCTTCTTAAAAAAAAAGAAGTATGATTAATGTTTGGAGTGCCGTTCGGTTTAAACATGTTTGTACACTGTTTATTCTTTATTTATTTATAATGCAGTTAAATATAGATTCCAAAACACTTCTTGCACCGAGGAAATATCTCAAAGCATACATATACTACTAGAAGAATAAATTATATAGCCGTCCAATATTGTAGGCTAAGCGATATAAAAATAGTGTAGAACAAGTGAGTGTTTAATGCATTACCTGACTAAATTAAAAACTATCCGCTATCCTCATAATGCAATGGAACATAATTTTTACTAGAATTGTTAAAATGCACTTTATCTTAAATAAACCATTATCAATTCATAATTAATGAGTAATAAAGCATTAATTAAGTTAATATTTAATTATTAACCGGAAGTATTGTATTGCTAACTTTGCTAAAAAACATTTTATTTTGTTTTGTTTGCAACCTTACTTAAAACCACCAGTGAATCGGCTTTTTTTATGAGTCGTGCTCCTTCTATAAATAATATTCGAAGAGCCAAACCCTTTTTAAAAAGTGATAAAAGATTTTTTTTAATAAAAATCTTATAAAACTCTAAAAGTTTGTACCCTGTGTCGAATAGGTTTGAGAGCTCAGGTTTGTAAATTTGAAATTGAGAAATGGATGTATTTTTTGATTTATTACAGATGAATGATTATGACCAGTAGGGTCGAAACTTCTTCACTAATAACGTAGTTTTTAGTTATTTACCCTTTGGACCACAGTTCTCAAATAAAAATCTTATAAAAAAGGTACCTACTTATTTAACTTGTAAAAAGGTAACAACTAGTGAAAAGGTTTATAAAAGAAGACAGAAGTCCAAATATTGTTGAAAAACAACTATCGAGCTTTCATTTATTGTTTAACTTGTATATAGTTGTTTCTGTCTTAATTCTGCTTTTATATTTACTGTTTTTTCCTCTATAGAGATTTCTTTCTGGCCAAAATCATTTTCAAAGCACTTATACCTCTTACAGATGTCCATTGTGGCTGCCTCTTTAGGGTTGTAAATGACATTTACGAAGTCAGGTGGCAAAACAGTATAAGAAGTAGATAAATCAGTTTTAAAGAGAATACACAGGGATAGCAAACATAAACAGATTTAGAAATGTTAAAAAATAGCTTTCTATTTACATTGAATTTTACAATATTTACATAATTAAAAATGCTTAATAAAAATCTAAGTCTTTAAGGTGTAACCAGGTAACTCACTTCTTACTGGCCATCACAGCACAGGAAGTTTTGCTTTAGGAAAAATTGCTTCAGTATTTAACTGTAAATACTTAAACTGTTGTTAACCTGATTTAGTTGTAACTTGTATTAAAGGAATACTTGTTTATAGGAAAATAGTTATTACCTTACTAAAGGAGAAAATCATATTTTTCATATTATTAGCATTCCTCACCATTGTATATAATATTTAATTTATTTAAAGACACTGGATGGGACTAAACTAACAACTTCTAACTTCTTTAAATGACTATGTCTTGCCTGACCCCAGGCATACTCATGTCTACAAACAGAATAAATAATTTAAATAACTTTAGGATAAGACTAAGTTAAGGGTAGACTAACTTTATTATAACGTTATTTAAATTATTTATTCTGTTTGTAGACATGAGTATGCCTGGGGTCAGGCAAAATATAGTCATTTAAAGAAGTAAGAAGTAGTTATTTCAGTCCTAAGACCATCCAGTGTCTTTAAATAAATTAAAAATCATATTTTTGATCTTTGGACAGTCAATTTGGTTCTTGAGGCCAAGGCCGAAGGAACCATAATATTCAAATCCCAAGACTTTCCATGGTAGTTAATTTAAATCAAAATATAAATAAGCATCAATTTATATTGATGATTTACTTAAAAACAATACATTTGAACTTCAATTATTTTATATTATTTTATTTTTACATTTCTTTATACAATAAATTAAAAAATAACAGTCAAGTCTCTAAAAACAATCACTAAATAAAATCTAAATACTTGGTTTTATTTTACATCAGTATGTACAAATTTAAGGAACATTTTGACAATCTAGTTTACCACCGTCGATTCTTTCAAAGATTAACATTGAATCATTAAGGACATTGTTCAGCGCAAAACATTTATCTCACTTAAAAAAACTTTCTAATGACTTAACAAATTCAGAATAAACTTTATAAATCAACAAACTATACGGCTCTGAAGGAAAACAATATGATTGGATCACATAATGAATACTTGTGAGAAACCTTACACAACTTTTACCTCCAACTTATCCAATCAAAATGATATTTCTATCAAATACATTGCTGGTCCATACACACACACACACACACCACACACACACACATATATATATATATATATATATATATATATAATATAATTATATATATATATATATATATATATGTGTGTGTGTGTGTGTGTGTGTGTGTATAAATACATATATTTTAAATGCACTAACATTAGAACCTTGAAAGTATAGGGAAAACATGGTCCTTCATTTTCTACATTGAGTAAGTTGGCTCTTAGGAATTCAAATGTGCATTATTATTTTAGTAACTACTGCCCAAATATGGTAATTTTGTTCCCACATTCGGTAAGTTGAAAAAGTTAAATTAAAGCATGATTATATCTTAGGAAATTTGATGCCAATATCAGCCCTTATCAAATATTTTTTTCATCAAGATATTATTAGATATGTATTATACATTTTTTGAGGTTTCTTTAACAAAAATCTATCATATATTTCATCATAGATGATATTTATCATATATTCATCAATAGATTGATTGATTGATGGAGCCAATCAACCAGATTAGAGTAATATTGATATCAAATTGGTTGAGATTTAATGTAGTTCCCGAAATAAGCATTATTATAGTAATTTAACTTTTCACAATATTACCAAAAGTGGTAACAAAATTTCTACTTCTTTAAAAGTTTCTTTTTGTGGACTTATAAAAAAAATAAAATAAAAACAGATTAATTACACAAAAGTCCTATATTTTTTAATATATAATAATTAACTAAGCTTTCGACTAAAAATTAGTCGAAAGATTAGTTAATTATTATATATTAAAAAAATATAAGACTTTTGTGTAATTAATCTGTTTTTATTTTATTACTACTGCTAGTAGAGAACTTTTTCAAAAGTCTAGGAGCACATTTTGTCCATATTTTAAGAATTTAATGTTGGTGCCATAGAAATGGTTACACTATAATACCATCATGAATTTATATCAGAATCTTTGACCAAAAAACATTTTCCTTTTACAAAATATTTTCAACTTACTATAAAGAGGAATCATTATCACATTAAATAATATTTACAATAAAATATACAACAAACTCGATAATAAAAACAATCAAAATTAACATGAATCTTAAAATAATGAAAAACTTTATTAACAATTGTTATTTCTCTCTCAATGATATGGTTAAATGTCTCAACTCTACTTTGATAATTAAATGTGGAAAAACTAACAACACCAGAGACAGGTTCACGCCTGCCTCTGAAAACATATTCATTGGAAAGTCAACAACTCAACTTCAACTTACTAACTTAATTTTGACACTCCAGGAGTGGATTTCCTAAAAGAAGAGACTGTTGTCAAAAGTCTAAAACTATTATTTATCCTTCTTTAATTAGGAACCAAGCTGTACATTTCCCTATAATAGCATATCAGGAGCTTGAATGTAATTTTTGCCATGCATTTACTAAAAAAAATGCAAACAGCTATATATAGTCTATGACAAACTATCTGTACTTATTTAAGTATCTTGATTTCTAAATGATTAAGCCACAAAATACTATTTAGATTACTTACAGATTAAAAAAAAATATTTTATTGATATAACAACAAATAATAACAGCTCTTTTTACATATATTTTCTACATATTTTTTAAATAAAAAAAAACGAACAATAAACTTAACTTTGAAGTACAAATTTTCTCTTTATTTCTTACTCATCCATCAATATAATTTAGCAATAGGATCTAATATTTGGGTAAAGGACAAAAAGTTTGAAAAGTTTTTGAAACATATTATAGTACTAAAATCCGAGTGCTTCTGCTGCTATAGTCATAAAGATTTAGGTCTTCCGGTGGCGACTCGGTCATCACCAAAACTGTTTAGTCTTGTGAACACATCTATGACAGAAGCTAAATGTAACATTCATCTTAAACAGTCATGTCGTCATCATCGGAAGACCTAAATCTTCATATTATAGCCCTGATACTAAGATTTAATCTAATCAATTTTGCCAAAAACTGTAAGAGAAATTATTTTATTGGTTCTCCATGTTAGATTTGATCCGTGGACCAATAGAATTGTTTCCCTTATCTGATTTTGACACCTTTGATAAGACTAACTATTAATATTAGCACTGTAGAATGAAGTAAAATTGTAACCATATTCATAGTTAATCAGTATTGATATTGCTCAGTTTTTAAGCTACTTAGACTTATGTAACTGCCGTCATTATAACACTATATAAATTTACTAATGACTTTCCAACATTGCTCCATTGAAATCTCATAAGAGTAGAGATAAACAAAAAACTCTAAAGCTGAGTGTTGCCTTCCATTCTCATGCCTAACCAACTTGATTATATTGAGAAAAAAATACAAATTATAAACCGTGAAGCTCTCATCAGGATGCCTGATTAAGCTGAATCGTTCATGAGGCTTTATTTGCCTTGAGATCATCTACACAGAAGACAGATTTGGTTGACCCTATCTGGGTGGGGGGTGCTTGAACTGGCAGTGGGGAGTTTTGCAGTAACCTCTCTTGATCATATTAAGGCAAGTCCTTGATGATTTCTTATCTCTGCCTCCGTCTCTGTCCCTATGCCTACCTGAGTCGTTATCCCGCCCCCAGCTTCCTCCATCATTCCCTCCTCGTCCTATAAAAAAAAAAAAAAAATAAAAATCATTATTTTAACTGTTTGCTTTATCATTTTGGATTTTTTAACTACAAACAATGCTACAACAATTAGTTAATTTTAACTACAACAATGTAGTTAATTTTAACTACAACAATGTAGTTAATTTTAACTACAACAATGTAGTTAATTTTACTACAACAATGTAGTAAATTTTAACACTAAAATTTAATTTTAATAACAACAATCTTTGCATCATTCAAATACAAAAATTTAACAAATAATTCTACATTATTTAAAATTAATGGTCAAAATTAAATATCAGAGCCATGTTTTTTAATGTTAAAAACGTATAAAATCAGGTCTATTGATAATTTTGATAATAAAAATTAAATTTCAACTTTATATATAAATTTTACAAAGTTTTTAACACTTTTTTCTTATTATAAAACATATAAAGCAAAGAGAAGCGATCTGCACTAAATAATTCTTAAACATCAGATAAAAAAGGAAAAGAGAGTGCAAATTACTTATGTCCAAAGAGATATAATTACTAGAGGGCATAGGTGATATAGCATTAAGAGGCTTGGAACATCTTCACATAGCCTCCTCCTTTTCTAAACCTCTGTAATAAGAGGTCCATGAAGGAATACGAAATTATATCCACATGCCATCTCTAGCAACAATATTTCTATGGTTGCATAAAGCCAAAATAATACAACACATGGTGTAATACAAGACCGATAGAGTGCCCTGTGACAAGCCACACATAAATGCAACAATTAAGTAATAAATGAAATGAACAATGAACGAATGAAGCAATCTTAGAATAATACTATATATATAAGGAGCATATGATAACAGTAAAGTCGTTTCACTGGGTCTTAAGTAATGCTGCACCCTAATAATATATTATTTTCTTATAACAAAGTTGCCAATATTTCCGATTGCCGAATTATTATGTTCTGTTATTAATTAATGATTGAGTATTCATAAAATACTACATACTATATATTATATTATATATAATATATAATTATATATATATATATATATATATATATATATATATAATATATAATATATATATATATATATATATAATATATTATATATATATATATATATATATATATATATCGTTGCATTAACAATTTTTAAGCATTTTAAATTGTATTTAAGGTTTTTAATTAAAATCATGTTAAAAGTAATCCTCGTCTACTAAATGTAGATTCTCATATTCCCCTATTCTTTTGCTATCTAAGACCGATTT
Organism: Microvelia longipes; assembly: GCA_018340805.1. NCBI lineage: Eukaryota > Metazoa > Arthropoda > Insecta > Hemiptera > Veliidae > Microvelia > Microvelia longipes. Next base: position 3,163,042 of record JACMZG010001863.1, read on the forward strand.
TATAAAGCACTTAGCAGGGTTTTTGTTATTATATTTGTTACTTAAGATCTTTTTCATTAGTGGACATTTACAGAATAATATTTTTTTGTTAGGATGGTACCCCTACACATGAACAACAGTCAACCGGCTTTTGTGTTATCAATGGAATTACATAGTGTTTACGGTCCTATGCTCCTTCTATATTAGTATTATTCAAAGGAAGCAATGCCATATATGAGAGAACACGTGAAGGACAAGTACAATGCTAACAGGTATGAAAAATAAACGGGAATGACACAGAAAGAATGATGAGAAATGGCAAAGACAGCTGTGAGAGCATTATGTTCTTCCCTCACTTTGTTTTAAACAGCATTAATAAAGAAAACCATTTAATAATAATAAAAAGGCTTTACTTAGAATAATAGAATTAAAGTTAAGCTTCCCTAGTTTAGATATGAAAATCAAAGGCAGCTTGACAACCTGCTTTGCAAACCACTTAGGAAAATAAGTAAGTGGTTCATTTGATAGTATGATTTAGAAATATCACTTTTTTATTTATATTTCCAGTAATTTCCAAAAGAAAAAAAAGGGTCAGGAGAGAGGTGAGGTAGTTTTTTAAATAGGGGACTCACTTATCAAGAATGCATATAGTGATTAATAGGTTTGAGGTGTAGGTTTATAAATATACCCAATATAACCTAACACATAAACCTTATATAATATATATATATAATATATATATATATATATATATATATATATATATATATATATATATATATATATATATATAATATATATATATTAACAGCTTATGAAAAGCTTATGAATGACCCTACCCCTATTGTTCGTGAATTGTGTATGACTATTACCCCAACTATAATGACTCAGCAAAAATTCACTGAACCCCAAAAAGTGATTACATCGGGCTGAAATTAAACACCTATATTAATACTATGTAAGTTTTATATACATATAGTAATATCAAAATTTTTTTACATAGTAACACATAGATGGAGCTAAGTTTATTTGTTGGCATTAGATTTGAGTTTATTGTTTGACATAATAACTTTACGTAAACAAATCATGTTTTTCGAACAATAAATTTGTTATTCTCTAATGTTAATATTGTAGCAGTGTGCCACATACTACTAATGCCATGTATGCTACTAAGCCCTTCAGCCCCTTGCTTAACTGCTCATCGCGTATGATGGAGTGCTAATGTTTACATGAGTGAGATAGGAGTGAGATGTAAAGTGAAACACAAACACACACACATGTATTAGGGTACAGTAGGCGTAACTTACACACAGACACACGCTATCAGTAGATACACCGTGTGCTTATCATATCCTCATGTTTCTATGGTGGTTACCATGGTAACCTCTACCTCTCCCTGCAATATCATAGCAACATCATGTCAACAAAACTTCCTACTTCAACAGGATTGTGCAAGTAAACCACATAATCATCGATATTTAACAATGATTATGCTGAAAATGCAATTTTAAAGTTGTGCCTTGTTCAATGGATTCAAGATGGAAGAAAGAGGCCTCCCCTCAAAACTAGATTTTATTTACAAAGCACTTTCACTCTAATTTTCACTCTGAGGCCATCATCAGAAGTAATCCAAACAAAACAGTTGAAATAAAACTCACTCAACCTAATTATTATAATTTGTTAGTTTGAATTGGCACTGATGATGACCTCTGGTTATGTTAAAATCGCTTTGCCAAGAAAGTTTTATTTTTTGAGAGACTTATTTTTTTTTATTATTCATAGCAAACTCTATTCAGCTAGTGTAAAACCCATCTTTCGTTACTCAACACTTGTTTTAGCAATGGTTTGGCATGACCACCAACCGAACACCGAAAGAATACTAATAAAAAAACATTAAGAATATTTCTTTTAAATTGATAGTTTTCCAAAATTTTGAAAAACTAGTTGGCTTCATGTGAATTGCATCAAATAATCAATAAGTAGGAAAAGTATTAGAAAACATCTATATATTTTTCCAGAAATAAGTTTCCAAGCAAGAATTGGAGAAATTTGTTCAAAGGTATACCCTTCAAACCATATGTCTTAAACATATTTGGCACAATAAAAATTTGTTTTTGCAAACAATGATGTAAATCCTTTCAACCTAAAACAGGCTTGCATCAGTGCCACAAGTTATTTTTTCTTTTTGATCCTAAGTGCTTTGTTAATAGATTTGAAACTGGATGCAGACTCAAACATATTGAGTGTCTGGTTGACGGATATGAGACAAAGTAAACTCAATATTAGTATCTAGTTGATAGATTTGAGACAGGCTGCAGACATTGTTCTTACCTATATTGAGAGTGATTAGGTTAAAATTAGGTTTGGGCATCATTATATTTTTAAATATTTGTTTGTAGATAAACTTCTATCAGTATCTTTATGGATTGAAAGCCACAAATAAATTTAGAGTTTGAATTAGTTTACCTTTTCTCCACTGTCCTCCTCCACCTCCACCTCCTCCCTGATAGTTATTATTCCAAGGTCTATTATTTCTGGGAGGGGGTGGTCCGTCTTGAAACATCGGAGGAGGCGCCTGGTTGAAGCCACTTGGGGGTGGTCCCATGAATGGAGGGCCCATGGGTCCCATGCCAAACTGAGCAGCTATCTCCGGTGGGGGCATGACACCGGGTTGTGGGGGCATAACTCCAGGTTGGGGTGGCCCCATCATCATGTCAGGGGGCGGTGCCATCATGGGAGTACCGTCTCCATTGACCCACATTGGTGGTATTGCACCAGGTGGTATCATACCGGGTGGCGGTCCTGCCTGGCCCATACCTCCCATCTGACCTGGGAAGAATCTGAAACAAAAAATTTAAATTAATAAATCATAACATTTAAAATAAATGTATCTAAAACTGGCTTTCACTTCAGTGAAAATAATTCTTATTGGCTCTGTAACAATTAAATATATTATAAGTCTTAAAAATGTAGCTAAGGAACTAACCCAGCAGGAGGTCCGAAATCTAGGATGGGCGGGATAGGTCCTGGAGGCAGTGCTGCCATGGGAGGTATCTCTGGCAGAGGCATGACAGGTGGCGGAAGAATAGGCTGTTCCTGCTGAGGTGTTTCAACGGGTTCAGGCCATCCCTGTGACTTGTAGCTGATGACAGACTCGGTGTTACCTGTCTGATCAACAAGAGGGATGATGATGGGCTCTGTCAAGGCGTGAATCTCCAGGTCAGGCTCCGCTGGACTATCTGGGATTCTAAAAAAAAAACAATCAATATTAGCACAAGAGTCTTTCAAAACACTTCAATCCCAAAATATAATATGTGAGTATTATATTTCCAACATAAAACTTATGTTGGACAACCTGGGAGAGCATTTTAAGGAACTGAAAGATCACATTAGTAAAATGAACAAAATGTTCGTTCTACCAGCTTATAATTAAATAATTCAATGTTAATTTTCAACATAATGTTACTTTCATCCAAATAATCTAGAAAGGTAAAAAGATATCATGGAATGCATGAATATGGGATCTATGCATTCCACAAAATTCATTTTTATGGTGTTAAAATCAGCTATTACCAAGGGTTGCCATAGCAACAAAATCGTGTCCCCACTGTTTTTCAGTAAAATAGAGGGACTCTGACAATAATGAAATTTAAAAGTATTGGAGAACCTCTTGAAGTTTATCTTTTTCACTCTTAACCCCTAAGATTTTAAAAGCCAATTAACTTAATTTTTTTAGGATTTTTAACTCAACACTTTCAAACAAGGTAAGAATATTAAAGATGTAAAATAGACCACTACACTATAATAAAGAACTAAAATCTGACATGATAAATGTAAAACCTGACGATAAAAGACGTACAGTGCAGTGTTATGGGTTATCCAAGTAAGTAGGATTGGGGGTTAGAAATTTTTTTACACGGTCAAAATATATAATAGGCTTCTTCCCTATTGTTGAAGTTCCTTGCCTTTACTACCAACTCAGTACTCTAATGAATAAATTTAATAACTAAAGACTTACAGTTTCTTGTTGAAGTAGATGGCAGGGACTACAGTTCTCTCTCTCTGCATCTGAATGTCTTTCTCCAGACTGTTCTTACCATTCTCCACTATATCTCCTGGTATATCTATTGCTATCAGTGGTCGCCACATTATCCGCTCTTCCATCACATCATTCAGAGCTACAATAACAAACAACGATAGTCATACTTAGAGCAAATACAAACATATGTTGTGTCCACTACTACTTGGACAGCTTGCCAAATACCCACTAAAATAAGAACATGTCTTCATAACTAAAAATTTTCCTTTAAAGATAAGTTTTCAAAAATCAATGATCACAAACAAATTACGATAAAAGCTGGTAGAACTATTTGAAAAGATCAGCTAAAGACAGTAAAGTAAAGAAAGAATAGCTGCAGAGCAGTCCACAGAAAGCTAACTAAATGATGTAATAGAATGATTATGTAGAGACATAGAATTTAGAACTCAAACAGCAAGAGTTCTATATTATACATTAGTAATGATGGAATGTTTCTGTTTGTTACATCAAAAAGTGAACTACAATAACAAAACTCACCAATAGGATTGTTTGTTTTGTAGTGACATTATTCAGATTGGAAATAGTAGTTCATCTTTATATTTAAAATATTTATTGATTCAGTACCATTGTGCAAAAGACACTTAAGAATATGTCAATACGCATTTATACATTTTTACAGTATTGATATAAATTATTTGATAAAATGATACAAACAAAGAAAGTCAGTTTAGATGACAATAATAAAACCAACTGTCATGAAACATTGCGAGTGGAAGATCAATAAAAGTTCTAAATCATGAAGTTTCTACTCACCAAGTTTCCTCGACAACATGAGTTGTTCTCTCTCGTTAGTCCTCTCCATTTGTTTCATATCCATGAATGTTTTGGTAACATTAACTACAACAAAACATACGACTTGGTAATTTCACCCAATTACAAGTAATATCAAATAAAGAAATAAATACCAAATTTTAGGCACATTTAATCAAATATTATTATTGATTCAGTAGGAGTCTGTAAAGTGCAAAACTTTACTAATATGAAAATTAGTAAGATTATAATCATCACAATTTAAAGAACCAATTGAAGAATCAGCTACCGTTGATACTTGGTGTTAGATATAAATATCCCTGGACAGGTTTTCTGCTTAACTTCATTATCAGCAGGCAGGGCAACACCCGAGCTCTCGACTAATAAAGTTATATCATTAAATAACTTTATTGGTTGAGAGTTCGAGTGTTCTGCTGATGATGATGTTAAGCTGAAATTGTTCCAAATATTTGACACAATATAATTGTGCGAGAGACACCTAGGAAATGTAACAAGCAAAATGCAATGCTACATCTGGGAACTGTTCCATCATTCGACATTCGTCATACTTGATGGCTCAACATAATGTCATGTCCCACTCAGTTTCGTTACGTCTAACTCATCAGGGCGCCGACAGAGCCTGAACTTTGCTTGTTACATTTCCTTGGTGTCTCTCGCACAATTATATTGTGTCAACTATTCATGTTTTGCAAAACTCGGTAGTATCAAAATGATATTGTTCCAAATATGTTCATATCCAACAGCAACCATTGATGGTAGCTCAAGCAGAAATGATCTTCAAGAACACATGTGCACGCAGAAACCAAATCATTTAGAGATCTTTTACGTAGAGATTCAAATATAAAGACCCACACCCAGGCTTACACCAAATCACAGCTACAAGTGTATTAATGATAAATGAAAGTAGTTACTAGAAGTAATTAATTAGACACATTACTGATAGTATCCTTTACTGTATTTGTCTAATTAATTACTTCTACTAACTACTTTCATTTATCATTAATACACTTGTAGCTGTGATTTGGTGTAAGCCTGGGTGTGGGTCTTTATATTTGAATCTCTACGTGAAAGATCTCTAAATGATTTTGGTTTCTGTGTGCACATGTGTTCTTCAAGATAATTTCTGCTTGAGCTACAATCAATGGTTGCTGTTGGATATGAATTACTGGTAGTATGAAAATCAAAGAACAAAGTCTAATTTTCTGATAAAGTTGTAAAGATCAAGTGTTCATTTTGCTTCTTTAAGACGATCTGTAATACTCCTTTTATTCTAGTATTGTTCTATTTCTAGTATAAATCAATCTTTTAATGAGGACAAGGAAGACAAAACAAGTTATTACCTCTTTCCGTTTCATCCAGTTCAAAGTACTTGGTCTGTATGAGAGCATGCTGAGGCCTCCATTGCACTGATTTACTAACTCCCCTAGTTTTCTTCACATACACCAGTATCCCGCTCACCACTCTGTTCTTCTCTCTCTCCTGGTTCTTTATATCCTCCATCTTCAGTTGTTTACTAATGGCTTCCTCCGTCTTGACTATTTCATCGGCTATTTCCTTGTCGTCTACTTGACCTCCCGCCAAATCTAACGATCATCATTAAAACTCAAATTAAAATTATCATTATACATTTAAATCGTGTATGCTTCTGGCTTTATAGAGGGATAAGGAAATTAAAAGTATTTAGAATTTAAAAGTAAACGTATTGTTATTTTTACTATAGTTATTAATAGTTTATTATGTATTTGTTCGTTGTATTATGTATTTATTATTATTCTTGTTTATTTTTTATTTACAAGTTTTATGGTTTCATACATGGTACTCTAATGCTTGCAACTGGAGTAAAGGGTATATAAAAGATATTTATAAATATACCTATATATATAAGCCCTAATTATAAATGAAAAAAGCACTACTTACCAGAGTCCTCTACTTTGACTTCCTTCTTGACATCACTGGATTTCTTGTCAGATTCAGACTTGACGTCAGTTTCCATCGTATCCTGATAGAACTGTAATAAAAACAACATATCATGTAGAAATAATATCATCAATAAATTGCTTCTAGTGAATACACGAAAGATAGAAGTATAGATTATGATATATACTCGTACATTACAATCTTCGGTCTACAGTTATAGTTAACTGTAGACCGAAGATTGTTATATCCGTGTATGATTGTAAAGTATATCTTATATTCTATACTTCAATCTTTTGTAAAGACAACAAAAAGGAAATAAAAGATTAACGATTCCAGAGATAAAAGCAGGACAAAAGACCACATTTAGTCTTAAATCTATTCAAGTAATAATATTACAAAGAGACTGAAGCTATGTTCACATGCATAGAGGTTTTAAGGGGATTGAATATGGTGAGAGACGGAATCAAGAGTGGGGAGAATATAGCACTTAGGTATTGATGGACTTTATAAGGAGCTATAATAATTAAGTGTCCAAGACTCCTTAAAAGACTGGGAGCGTAGTTCCCACAGGGCCTTTTTCCTACTTTCAAATTATATTTTTTTTCCTACATCTTCCAAAATATTTTTTATTTTATTTTAATATCTTACAGTGAGTCACACAACTCAGCATAATTCAGATAAAGCATTAAAAACTACACAAATATTCTATTCTGAGGTAGGTGGTAACCATACATAGGCTTTCACCGAGCCAGATCGACTCTTTATTACGCTGCTCAAAACTCAAAGAATAAAATTTATTATTTCCTACAAGAATATCTATATTAATAGCAGAACCAGGTTTCAAGCTGGTGCCATCAAGTGCCGGAGATGTGTCGTCCGAGATAAAAGCTTAGCACAGACTTGGAGCAACTAACTGCATCACCACTGTTAATGGCGCACTCCAAAAGCCTGGTCTGCAATTTATATATATATATATATATTATATATATATATATATATATATATATATATATATATATATATATATATATATTATATATATATATATATATATAAATATATATAAATATATATATATATATATATTATATATATGTTCTTGTGGAAAACAAGGAATGAGTAGTTTGATACAACCAGGCGTTCCTTGCTAGACTTATGCTTAGAAAAATGCAGGAGCTCACCCTTAGATTAGGTTTAGTGTCGGCTTTTTTGGTGTGCGAGGGCGCTTGAGCCCCTTCATCGTCACTGACTTCCTCCTTAATAGAATGGAGTTTTTTGGGAGGCGACTCTTTGCCACTCGGTGTTGTCCCACTACTGCTGTTACTCGGCCTTCGTTTCCTCTTCTTCTGATCTTTGAAATCATTGGCAGCTATCAAAGCAACGCCGAACAGATCACACTCCTGCAAACCTACACAGTCACATCCGTCATTAGTCGCAACAAAAATAATAATAATTGAAAAATAAAACTTTAGTTAGTGAGTTTGAAGTAAGCCACTTGTGAGATTGCTAGACCTAGAGAACCACTATAACGTATTCTACTTTAACTAGATGTAAAAGTCTGACGAGAAAGATACTCTATTTAAACTTGTACTTGAGAAAAGTGTCTGGAGTACGTGGCAACTGACACTTGGTGGCACAAGCTAAAAGGCCAGGGCTGTTTTAATTTTTACAGTTCGCTTTTTGCTACCGGTGGGTTCTACAAGCACCAGCTATGGCTTATTTCTAACACGCCTTTGGAAACAAGGATCTTGAATAAAGATCTTTATTCAAGATCATTTGTTGGATATCATTTTTTAGATTCATTCATATATTGGACACAATACATAACTAGACTTGAATTGGTTTCATTAATATACATAATTAAAAAATACTAAAAAGGAAATAATTATTTAGAAGGCACAAGTTAACTCGTACTTTCAGAACTGATTTGCAAAATCCTGTGATACTCATTGTAATAACATAATTGTCATAACAAGAGTGTATGTTAAAACAACTATTAATGGTGAAACGAAATCGCTTTCATACAGAGGCAATCAAAATAAGAGATTACAATAGCGCATCTGTATAGAAGATATTTACGTATTTAATAGAAGAAAAAAGTAAGAATCATTTAGGGAGGAGAATATTTGGTAAAAATATCTGCACCTTGGAAGCTTAAAAGAAAAAAATATAGCTGAAACAAAAAAAACATTCTAAGATTAATGTAAATAAAAAAAATGTACTATCTTCCGAGTGAGTCACGTTGCAAAAAAATTCAAATCACAAACGTTTCGTTTTCATAGTCGGAGTTCAACAATTGTTGAGAGTTCATCGGAGTCGGAAAACATATCGTGATGTAGGACAATATTCTACATATCGTGATGTAGGACAATATTCTACATATTGACAATAATCTACATATCGTGATGTAGGACAATATTCTACATATCGTGATGTAGGACAATAATCTACATATCGTGATGTAGGACAATAATCTACATATCTTGATGTAGGACAATATTCTACATATCGTGATGTAGGACAATATTCTACATATCGTGATGTAGGACAATATTCTACATATCGTGATGTAGGGACAATACTATATATGTACTAGGACAATATTCTACATATCGTGATGTACTAAGGACAATATTCTACATATCGTGATGTAGACTAAGGACAATATTCTACATATCGTGATGTAATAAGAACAATATTCTACATATCGTGATGTAGACTAAGGACAATATTACATATCGTGATGTAATAAGAACAATATTCCTGAAAATAGGTTTAGTATCTTTGATGTTTTCCTTAGCTACTTCAATTTGTGGCGAATTTTATAATTTTAATTTTAAGATTTCAAAGTGACCATCACTAATCAACATTGATAACCTCAATCAATAACTATTAATTGACAATAATAACTACAAACCAACAATTCAAAGACATTTTGATACATTACTAGTTACTTTGGCTTAAAGATGGTTAATTTTGGTTTGTATTTGGTTAAAAAAGATGGTAATTGACCATAAAGAGCCAGAAAAAATACTCAAATCTCACAACAAAAATCTGAGGGGGGGGGGACAGGAAAAACTCATATATTCCACTACCCCGGAAATGTTTTAACAGTAGAAACGAAACATAATTTCCTTGTCAAGGTCTTTATCGGAAGATGTCGAACTTACATTAATATGACTAGCAGTATCTTCCGAGTATTTGTAAAGCAGAGCAGGGAGTCTTCAATAAGGGATTAATAATGGAAGGTAAGTGTCATGAGAAAATTATCACTCTCTTTGATTCTAGGACAAGCAGAGAAATTTATAATTCTAGTGCCGTCTTAGATTTTATTTTTTTGCTTAGAATAGAAGATATTTATATTTTAGTGCCGTCGTAGATCTTTGATAATTTGTTTTGAACAGAAGACATTTATATTTTAGTGCCGTCTTAGATAATTTGTTTGGAACAGAAGATATTTATATTTTAGCGTCGTCTTAGATCTTTGATAATTCTTTTGGAACAGAAGATATTTTAGTGCCGTCTTAGATCTTTGATAATTTGTTTGGAACAAAAGATATTCTAGTGTCGTCTTAGATCTTTGATAATTTGTTAAGAACAGAAGATATTTTAGTGCCGTCTTAGATCTTTGAAAATTTGTTTGGAACAGAAGATATTTATATTTTAGTGCCGTCTTAGATCTTAGATAATTAGCTTACAACTGGAGATAAAAACAAGACAGGATATTCTTAACATTGACATAACAATCAGCTTACCACTGCGTATACACCTATACTCTAGTTCGTTTATTTTAAACAGCCAAGCACTAGAAATAACTTAATAAAAAAATATACATTTTAAAATATTTATCAGATTTTTTTATTTCAATCTGTTATTGAGACGGCAAGTTGGATAACTGCCAAAATCCAATCAGCTCTTGCTCTTAGTTATTACAGTAAGTTTTTTCTGATTTGGTTGAGAAGTTTGGTCAGTAACGTTGTTTATAGAAAAACTACACTTACATCCACATGAAACTTTTTTCGATACATGTTTTGTGAATTTTCTCATAACAGAATTTCCTTTCTCATATCTTCTTATTAGAGGGTATTAGGAAGGAAATGCTGCCCATCCAGAACCTGACGCAGTATGCCTGGGTCCAAATAGAGCCTGAATAAAAAACTAAGGCTAATTACGTAGTTTTTTCGTCTTATTCAGTGCCCCACTAACTATTTTATTTTTATTCTCATATATAAAGCTAAATATGTATTTAATATATAAATAAATATATTTGTTTAAAGCCATTGTCAATTCCCGAAAGGCGACTTAATTCCGACTCAACCCGTTCACATATGAGATTTTTTATTTTTATTAATATAACTCCACTTATTGTTAAAACTAAAAATCGAGTACGGGGTACCTCGGAACTTTTCCTCATAACATCGGATTTGCTACGTTCATCCTCCCTGCTTCGGTCTCGCTCCGCTCGTTCTTAGAATATACAAATAATTGAATTTATATTGCTACCCATCTTCGGATTCGCTTCGCTCGTCCTCAGTTAGGTAAAACATCAGTTTTATTCCAGCAGTCACCCATCCAGGAACTCACCAATCTCGATGGTGCTTAACTTTTATGATCCAACAAAAAATAATGGATATACTTGTCGTATTGAAACGAAACTAGGTGTACTTATTTATTACGTAGAGGTTCACACTTGTACCAAATTTCAACTCAATTGCATTAAATTCCAATTGAGTTGAATTACGCGTATTACGATTTTTCGAAATTTGTGCCGAGTCATTGTTGCGGGATAATGACGTCATAAATTTTCCAAACTTTTAATTGTTTAAAAACGTAAACACTTCATTTAATAAAAATTGAAGTAATGCTGATAAAGAGATGAAACATAGCACCTATGTTAATCTTATACATGGCTACTTGCGTGCCGAACCTCAATCCGATCGCAATACTTTCCCGCGTATTACGATTTTTCCAAATTTGTGCTGAGTCATTGTTGCGGGAGAATGACGTCATAAAAAATATTTTACGGATGTAACAACTACAGCTATAGACTGATATTTTTACTCTCTAGTCAAAACAGGGAGCTACGATGACAACAGACATAAACAATTAAAAGTACTTAGGAGGTCTTAAAAACACCTGAAACGAATAATTTCGGTTATTTTTCAGTTTCGGATATTTTTGCGAACACAATACTTTTCCTATATACCTAAGGTATAAATGAGAGAAAGTAAAAATAGGTGTAAAATACGTCAATTTAAAATTGGCTTCATTAAAAATAGTTATTTATGCCATAAGGCTGAGAAGTGTGTCTTTATGTCACGGCAATTAGATTTACCGACGAGCGAAGCGAGTCGGGAAAAATTGCCAAAACATAAAGACATTCTCAGCCGGATGGCCATACACTATTTTTTTGAGGTAGCACTCATTAAAAAAATCAAAAAAAGCACTCATTAAACTGCGCTATATACTTAATTGAAAAAAAAAAAAACGTCCAATTAACTCCATATTATCGTCGTCATTGAATTCATCCATAGCTTCACACTTTTACTCAAAAATGTAAAAGCTTTACAAATAAACACACAAAAATTGTCAATTAGAACACCTTTTAAAAACGAAAAAAAAATTAGTCTACGAACAAAAACAGAAACAAAATGAACGTTTTAAAGAAACCTCATGAAGGTTTTACACAGATTGTTTTTTTGAACACGCTACATTACAGTAATGGCGGCAATATATGAATTACTTTTACGTCCTAGGAGTTTTTTTTTACATTCATTATTGTCCTCGGAGGTGAAAAGTACTAAATAACCTCCTATAACAATAATGATTGGCTTCTCATCCTAAAAACGGTCCAATAAAGTGCTCAATTACGTACTACCTCAAAAAAATAAAATAATTTGTAGACTCTCATGCAAAGGGATACTCTCAGCACTCGGGGTTTGTTTACAACCCAAAAATAGGGGATTTTATGGCAGTTTTTTTTAAACCTTCCAACACTGAAGTTTGAAGTTGGTGATCAAAGAGACTGATAAGTATAAGTCGCTTAGTTGGTGATGTTTCACACACATTTCAGGGATATCCATTGAAAACAAGACTAACATATGTGCTAAGTTTCATCTCATTATCAGCATTAGTTCAATTTTTATCGAATGATTTGTATACGTTTTGTAAAAAAAAATCGAATAATAATCTTGTTGAGTTAAAATTTGGTACAAGTGTACCCCTTGACGTAATAAATAAGTGTACAAAGTTTTTTTTATAATACAGCAAGTTTATTAATGATTTTTGGTAGATCATAAAAATTATGTAGCATCGAGCGTGGTCAGTGCTAGGATAAATGACCACTGGAAATGAAACGAATGTATTTACTATGTGAAGACGAGCGAAGCGAGTCCGAAGACGCGTTGCAGTATAAATTTAACGACTTGTATTTCTGAGGACGAGCGAAGCGAGTATGAAGTAATGACGATGAGCGTAGCGAATCCGATGTAATGAGGAAAAGTTCCGAGGTACCCCGTCCCCCATTTTGTACCTAATTAACTATTACATAAAAGTTGGAATATCTATTTATGAGTAATCAGAATAATTTAAATATCCAGCTGGAAGATGAGAAAAAATGTACGATACAGTTATTTTATACAACACAATGGAATTCTTAGACAATTATGTTCACAAAAATAATTTAAGATTAAATAAAAAAAATAATAAAATAATGATTGTTTTCTTATATAATTTTAAATTGAAGTCAAATGCACATCGAGTATGTCGGCAACGGGTCCGGGTATGTTCGTCGTTAATCTCCGTCAGTACAAATCTAAAGTATTGGCTACACACGGAAATACCCGAGAGTTTCCGAAGTTAGACGAAGAATTGAGTTTGAATAAGAAGAGGTATGTAACGTCACTGGACGTATTATGACCTACACTTTGAATACCAACACTGACACAACCAGCCAACTCACTCAGTCTAATTTAATACAATCCTATACAATTTATTCGATATAAGTTGAACTAATGCCGATAATGAAATTATCAGCATAATAAACGCAGTCTCATAAATGCGTATCAAATCTCAAACCAAAAACTAAATCCTAACATTTCCCGCGTGTTATTAATTTTTGCTGAGTCAATATTGTGGGTTAATGACGTCATAAAAAATTCCGGATAGCCTAAACCAAACGATTGACTTTTGCACAAAGTTTAAGCTTTTCAGCATACATACTCTGGGAGCTACGATGAGAACAAACAGGCACTTAAAGAAAACCACTCAGGAGGTCCTTTTCTATTTGTTTAAACTCCATACTTTACCTATATATCTACGGTATAAATGAGGAAATGTAAAAACTAAATGAAAAAAACGCGGAAAAACTGAATGGAAAAATGTCATGACTCTAGAAGCGATTATGTTTTCCCAGATATTTCTTGCTTGGCAGGAGTTGAATAAATGGGTATGCGGAAACCAATATAGGTTTACATTATTGGTATATTCTTAGCAATACAAGGCCTATAGTATGCGGGGATTATCCTAGGTGGGTTTATTAGTGCTTACGAAACATTTTTTTATTTTTATCTGACTGTACTCAAATACTTTCTGTCGAATAATAACATACGTCTTCCGGTGGTAACCACGTCAATGAAGATAGTAAATCAAACGTTTCGCTTCCCTTGTGGGAGGCATCTCCAGAAACACCAAGTGAGTTCACAATGCTGTACGAAGCAGTTCAGTTCAGTTTTATAGAACACTCTTTTTATAATTAATATCCTACATCCCTGAAGAAGTCTCCCCCAGTGGAGGTTGGTATGCCTGCGTCGGTCGGTAAACATCGTTGATAAACCGCGTCCGTAATTAAGGTATTAAAGGAATAATTACAGTGTTCTGTTTCTAGAATAAATTGTGTAAAGTGATTATAAATAAACTGTTTATATATTCGATAGATGGATAATAGATGTAAGTACCTGATTTAGTAATTATCGATACTTGAAATTTTGACGGTCTGTGAGAACTGATAAGATCAGGTAAAATTCTGATACGTGGAATTGGAATAATTGTTCCTGAGAATTGAATATATTCAAGATGGAAAAGGGATATCATAATGAGTTATCGCATTAGTATGTGATAACCCGATTGAAATCTACACAGTGATAATACATGATTAGTGATAACAGGTGATATAATGATAATACATTAGCATAGTACTGCTGAATCACGATATACAAACAGGTCCCGGGAGCCGCGTCTGTTAATAGTATCTATAGTTCAATTGACCGCTACTAGAAAGCGCTACTTTACTGCAAACCCTTGAGAAAGTGTAATATTTAGTTATAAATCCCTCTACTAGATTGAGCTGAAATCGGATTTTCAAGAAACTCGTTCTCAGACACTACTTTTTCCAAATATTTCGAATTTTAATTACATATAGTTTTAATTCAAAGTCTTAAATTGGAACTAAGTAGATAAAATAAATGAATTTATATACATTTAAAGTAAGATAAGAAACAAAAAATTCAATTAGTTGATAATTCAAACAAGAACTAGTTGGAGAAAAAGTAAATAAATTATTACTATGGAGGATCACTCAGAAATAATTAAGAGCATTGATAATGCTGTTCAAAAAGCAGTGGAAACTCAAATGGATAAGTATAACGCTGGTATGACAATACTTTTACAGGAAGTTCTAACTAAGTTAGAAAATGTACAGATGGCTCAGGAAGGTACCAGCGGATTGGCGAATAGGATAAAAAATCTGGAAGATAAGGACAGAAAAAGGAATATTGTTATTCTCGGAATGGAGAAAAAAGAAAGCTATAGAGAAAGGGAAAAAGCGGTGTTTAACTTATTAAATAACACCATGAAAATAAATTGTATATCACCTGACATCGACTTTATACAAGAAAAAAATCGAAATGCCATGCTAATTGTTGGGTTCACTACCTATAGGAAAAAAATGGAAGCATTGGCAGCGGTACACACTCTCAAAGGCTCTGGTATCAAGATTTTTGAAGATTTCGACAAGGAAATCAGAGAAAAAAGAAAATCTCTCATTCCTGCCATGATAGCCGCAAGAAAAATCGGCCATCATGCTGTAATTAAATTTGATAGATTGATAATAAATGGAAGAGAATGGGACGGGAGAGTTATAACACCCAACTCAAGTATGCCATCTTGTTCAAGAAATAATATTATACAAAATTTGAACAGTTCTAGTCATGAGAGAGGATTAAATAGTCTAAGGAATGGAAATAAAAATGTACAGAATAACATATTAAACCTAGAAAATATTGACTGTCAATATATTCTAGGTGCAGAACAGCAGAAAAGGACTATAAATCAAGAAAAGAAAAGTGAAATGCAAAATCAGGATGATAAAGAAAATAATGAAAATGGTAAACGGAAATTAGAACAGGATGCTAATGGCAATTCATCTCAAAACGAAGCAAAAAGACCAAATAATGTTACTTCGCAACAGTCAATATTTAAATTTTTTACTACTAAAAACCAAGATAACCGCAGTATAGAAACTTCAAAAAAACCAGAAAGAAATCCGAGAAGGGAGGATGAAGCTGATAATACCGGGAAAGTGCAGAGTTCAAAAATGGAGTCAGTTGAGGAAATCAAAGAGCAAGTAGGCAGAAATAATAAATAGCAATTAATTAATAAAAATGACAAAGAAAAAGGAAAAAGAAACATCAAAATATACACTTATAATACACAAACCTTAAGGACAAATGTGAAATTATTTGAACTTCTTGAAGAGCTTAAGTACATTGAATGGGATATAGTAGGGCTAGGAGAGGTAAGAAGGACGGGTGAGGAGCTAGTAAAAATGGACGAGGATGTAGATTTCTACTATAATGGTGAAGGAGGTGTTGGAGGTACGGGGTTCCTAGTCAACAATAGCAGCAATAAAAATATTTCTACCTATAAATCCTACAGTCACCGGATCTCTAAGCTTATTTGGACATTGAGAAAAGAAGAAGGAGGAGGAAGAATCAAAATGATACAAGTATATGCGCCTACCTCAAGTTCGGAGGAGACAGAAGTTGAAGAGTTTTATGATAACCTACAGATGGCCTTGAATGAGGATAGGTGTAAGTATACGATCATTATGGGCGACATGAACGCTAAAGTGGGAGACCTGAAGGATTCGGAGGTTGTAGGAAAGTATGGATACGGGGTAAGAAACAACAGAGGGACGAGATTAGTTGAATTCGCGGAAAATAATAATTTGCTAATTTTAAATACCTTTTTCAAGAAAGTAACAGATAAGAAGTGGACTTGGATAAGTCCGGATGGGAACACTTTAAACGAGATTGATTACTTTTTGTCCAACAATAGAAGAATATTTTCTGATGTAGAGACGGAAGATAAAATAAGTATTGGAAGTGATCATAAGCCAGTAAAAGCGGTTTTAAATATAATTGTTAATAATAAGAGAAAAAGGAAACATACAACAAAAAATATTCAAAAGCTGGATCTTAATACAAAGCAAATTGAAGATTTTGAGAATATCCTGAAAATTAAGCTGGAGGAAACCAAAGTGAAAGATAAAAAGGAAAGCGTAGATGAGAGTGAAGAAAGGATAATTAGTGCAATCCATAAAGCAAGTATGTACATGTATCAGCAAACTGGGGAGAACAAGAAGAAAACAAACAAAAGTAATTTACCGAAAGAAGTGAGGAAATTATTTGAAAAAAGAAGAAGAATCAAGAAGAGAGGGAAACCCTTAGAGTTAAGAGATGTGTCAAGAATGCTAAGGAAAGAACTGAATAAATGGAGTAGTGAGAAAAAGATAAAAGAATTAAAAGAAACTATGGAGAAAGGAGGGAGTGTGAAAGAATACTGGAGATCTCAAGCATTAGGAAGAAACCAGATAACAGCGATTAAAGATCATAAAGGCAAAATTAAATACAAGCAAGATGAAGTATTGCAAGCTATATGTGAGTTTTATGAAAAACTATACTCTAATAACGAATCACTAGCTCACAAGTCTATGGGTAAAAATAGTAAAGATATAAATAACATAAATGAAGAAAATGGAAGTCTGGAAATAATGAGAGAAGAAATCGAATGTGTCGTTAAAAAATTAAAGAAAGGGAAGGCTTCTGGATTAGATAATGTATCGAATGAAATAATTAAGTATGGTGGAGAAACTATTATAGATCAATTACTTATACTTTTTAATGAATGCCTAAAGGAAAGAGAGATCCCACAAGCCTGGCTGAGGGCAAGGTTAATTTTACTGCACAAAAAAGGAGATAAAATGGATATCGGGAACTATAGACCCATTAGTTTATTGCCTGTGGTTTATAAAATTTTCATGACAATAATAACTAAGAGAATAAGTAACAAAATAGAGCAAAGAATATCTTGCAATCAAACAGGGTTCAGAAAAAATTTCTCTACACTGGACAACATATTAACCTAAAACTACTCATAAAAAGTGCTCAAGAATATAATTTTCCACTGATTATTATCTTTATAGATTATGAGAAGGCATATGATAGTGTATATAGAGACGATATAATTACATGTTTAAAGGAAGCTCAAGTTGATGAGGAGTATATTCAAATGTTTCAGAATACCTTCGGAGGAACAACTTTAGAAATAAGATTGGGAAACAAGAAAAGAATATTAAAAGTTAACAGAGGTGTTAGACAGGGAGACGTTAGTTCAGCTAAAAATTTTGTTAACACCATAGAAAGCAGCAGTAACAGGTTAGATTGGCAAGGACATGGAATAAATATAAATGGAGAATGGCTGAACAGACTGGCATTTGTAGACGATTACTTATTGATATGCAAAAATAAACATGAAGCTATAAAAATGTTAAGTGAAATAAAGGAAGAAACGAGAAAAATAGGTCTTAAAATAAATTCAAAGAAGTCAAAATTCATGTGTTTCAACATTGAGGGCAATATCGAGTTAAATGTGGGAGAAGAATCGTTAGAGCAAGTAGATCAATATGTGTACTTAGGACAGCTAATAACAAAACAAGGAGAGGACAAGGAGATAAGAAGGAGAATAGGTTTAGGGTGGATGAGTTTTAATAAGTATAGTCATCTTTTCAGATCGGATGTAGACATGGAATGGAAGCGTAAACTATGGAGTATGTGTGTCTTGCCAGTCATGATATATGGAGCAGAAACATGGATTATTACGAAAGATATGGTACATAGAATGAGAGTAGCTCAGAGAGGTATGGAAAGGAGTATGCTAAAGGTGAGTAGGAGAGAGAGAAAGGCTAATGAGTGGGTTAGAAGTCAAACAGGTTTGAAAGATATTGGTGAGGCAATAAGTGAAAGAAAGTGGGGATGGGCAGGACACATTATCAGGACAGAAGATGGAAGATGGACAAAGAAGATGATACAATGGTATCCTAGAGAGTGTAAAAGAAAAAGAGGAAGGCCAAAAATAAGATGGGATGAGGAGATGAGAAGAACATGTGGACAGGAGACTTGGCAGAGAACAGCGTGGGATAGAAAGGAATGGGTTAGGATGGGAGAAGTTTATAAAGATATTTGGCTTTATAAGACATAATTATTAATCAATAATGTATATACATTATTATGGATGTGTGTATGTATGTATATGTGTGTATGTATGTATATGTGTGTATGTATGTATGTATATGTGTGTATATGTATGTATGTGTGTATGTATGTATGTGTATGTGTGTGTATATGTATATATATGTGTGTATGTGTGTGTGTATGTATATGTGTATGTATGTATGTATGTGCATGTAGTGTATATGTGTAGTGTATGTATGTGTATGTATATGTATATATGTATATATGTGTGTGTGTGTATGTATGTATATATATATGTGTGTTGTATGTATGTGTATGTGTATATATATATATATATATATATATATATATATATATATATATATATATAATATATATATGTATGTATATTATATGTGTGATGTGTGTGTGTGTGTATATATATGTATGTATGCGTGTATGTGTGTGTGTGTGTATATGTGTATATGTATGTATGTATGTATGTGTATGTATGTATATGTATGTGTGTATATATATATATATGTGTGTGTGTATGTGTATATATGTATATATGTTTGTGTATAATTATTTTATGTATACAATGAAATTATAGTATCAAATAGTAGTTTGTATTTTTTTATGTAAATAAATAATTTCTTAATAATTGTGATTATTAAATGTATTATTTATGAAAATTATTCGGAAGTACCTTAGTGTAAATAAAATTTAAGGATAATTATTTATAGTATTATAAGCATAATAGTAAATAGATATAAGTATAGTAGAAATTGTATATTATAGATTGTAAGTAGAAATGTATAGCTATATAGCATGTTGGTTCAAAGTATAAAATTTATTGTTAAAAATTCTATATAGGTTAATAATTTATAGCATGTGTGTAATTAATTGTGTAATAAGATGTCATATATCTTATGTTATATAACATAAGACATAAGTCATATAAATGTTATATATCATAATATATAACATTTAGATTACGAGTTGTTTTTTAAGATTTCTATAAGAGTAATAGGTTATACCAACTTATCCCCTCCATGTGAGGTACCACGGCTTAATGCCGAATTGCGCATAAAGGATTACTGATAAATATGTAAACAAGTGTAAAACATGTGTATATGTGCAAATAAATGGTTATTTATTTATTTATTTATTTATTTATTTTACTCAAATACTTTCTGTCGAATAATAACATACGTCTTCCGGTGGTAACCACGTCAATGAGATAGTAAATCAAACGTTTCGCTTCCTTGTGGAGGCATCTCCAGAAACACCAAGTGAGTTCACAATGCTGTACGAAGCAGTTCAGTTCAGTTTTATAGAACACTCTTTTTATAATTAATATCCTACATCCCTGAAGAAGTCTCCCCCAGTGGAAACGAAACGTCGGACTCATCATCAACATTGACGCGGTCACCATCGGAATACCTAAATCTTCATAACAATAACCCCAGAAGTCTACGTAGTTCATTATAATAATAAAATGCCAAAAAGGTTAGTATCATCAACGTATAGTCCAGGTGTCAGACCTGAAAAAAGCAAGTCATTTTGTGCTGGTTTAAGCCAATTTCTGAAAATATACCTTAAATGATGAAGAAAAAACATAGTCTGTCTACCCTGAGTGGAGCCCTTTATATGATTGTACATTGCGCATGCTCAAAATATTAGAAAATCTAACAACTTTTACGTAATTGATAGTAGGGCACTAATGATACATTAAGGCCCGTATTCAAAGACGTTTCCTAACATTTTCCTAACATTATCCTTAAGGAGAATGTTAGGAGTTAGGAAAATTTAGAAAAATGTTAGGAAAATGTTAGGAGAATGTTAGGAAAATGTTAGAAAACGTCTTTGAATACCGGCCTAAGTATCACTCCAGTTTATTTCATATTCTAACTATATTTCGTATCTACCCTCGATACATATTCGTGTTATATTAACAAAAACTAATCATGTTTACATACTAACGCAGATAATAAGTTAATCTCAAAAATAAATATTATTTATTCGTCATCTGTTTCAGCAAACTATATTCTACTCAATTCAGGAAAATGTATTATTTATCAGATTAACTTATTATCTGAGTTAGTATTTAAACATGACTAGTTATTGTCAATATAACACGAACATATATTGAGGGTAGATACGAAATATAGTTAGAATATGAAATAAACTGGAGTGATTTTTTAATGTCTCACTAGTGCCCCATCATCAATTAAATTGCAATCATAAAGACTAACACAAATTCTAATACAACAAGTTTAAGGTTTATTGGAATTAAGAGGTTTTCTGTTAATCGAGTAAAAAATTGAAGAGAACATTTTTTAAAGCTGATAAAATTTCCGATAAGTCGAGTAATTATTAATTAAAATTGGATAACTATAACCTGTGTTTAGCATCTGCAATATTGGATAACTATAACCTACGTTTAGCATTTGCAAAATTGGATAACTATAACCTACGTTTAGCATTTGCAAATTGGAAAACTATAACCTACGTTTAGCATTTGCAAAATTGGATAACTATAACCTACGTTTAGCATTTGCAAAATTAGATCACTATAACTTACGTTTAGCATTTGAAAAATTGGAACTATAACCTACGTTTAGCATTTGCAAATTAGATAACTATAACCTACGTTTAGCATTTGCAAAATTACCTGTAACCTACTTTAGTATTTGCAAAATTGGATAACTATAACCTACGTTTAGCCTTTGCAAAATTGGATAACTATAACCTACGTTTAGCATTTGCAAAATTAGATAACTATAACCTACGTTCAGCATTTGCAAAAATGGATAACTGTAACCTACCACGTTTAGCATTGCAAATTGGATAACTATAACCTACGTTCAGCATAAAATTGGATAACTATAACCTACGTTCAGCATTTGCAAAATTGGATAACTATAACCTACGTTTAGCATTTGCAAAATTGGATAACTATGGAGCATTGCAAAATGGTAACTATACCTACGTTTAGCATTTGCAAAATTGGATAACTATGACCTACGTTTAGCATTTGAAAAATTGGATAACTATGACCTACGTTTAGCATTTGCAAAATAACTATCTTTACAAAACGTAAAAAGATTTTCAAAAGACATTTTTTTGACTTTGCAAATATTAACCAAAAACGTTTGGTAGTTTCGCCAGTGTTATAACTTGGGTTGTAGTTATCCAGTTTTGATGAATAAGCACTCGAATTATTGGAAATTTGATCAGATTTAAAATATGGCTTTAAAGTTTTGCACATGACTAACAGTTCCACCTATTCCAAGAAATTTAAAATTTGTGCGTTTTTCTAAAAATTTGAGAGAGCGCAATCATATTAAGAGCTCCACTCGAGATTGGCAGACTGTTTAAGATGTTTAAAAAATTAACGTTTCAAGCAGTGCAAAATGAACACATTTTTCAGGTCTGGCTCTTGGGCTAGTAGTTTGCGGGAATTATCGCAAGATGGTTTTTTGTTTTTATTTAGCAACACATTATTACAGCTTATTTTGCATAGCAATATGTCTTGCAAGTGGAAATAAAATCCAGTTCGCATGTCTTCCTCATACTAATGATTGGTGTTGGAGTCGAGGATAGACACCATTTGCACTGCGATCTATTGTACAATTTCCGCATACTAGGTTGAAGGTGTACACTTGTATGAACCTTGTACTGTCATCCCACATGCTAACAGTTAGTACACAGCAAGCTTAGTATGTGCTCCTAATAATATATATTTTAAAGAAATATAAAGCCCAGGGGTGTTTTGCTAATAAAAAGTGTAATGGCTGAAACCGGTCTCAATTTTTCGTAAATACCTTCCTGAACAAGGATCTGCAATTCTGCAGACTCGTATCGGATAGGTGTCCCAGGCAGAACGCACTTTACAGGTCAAATTTACCACCCAAGTTAATAAAAAGTATAATGCTGGAACCGGTCTCAATTTTTGTAAATACCTTCCTGAACAAGGATCTGCAATTCTGCAGACTCGTATCGGATGGTGTCCCAGCAGAACCTTTGATCCCTAAGTGCGTTCTGCCTGGGACACCCATCCATACGAGTCTGCAGAATTGCAGATCCTTGTTCAGGAAGTATTACGAAAATTGAGACCGGTTCCAGCCATTACACTTTTTATTAACAAAACACCCCTGGGCTCTTGGTCTATAAATTCTATGCCATATTTATAATAATAAGTTATTTTTAATTAGTTTTCTTATTAGTTTACTTCTTTGATACCATAGGTAAATAGAAAAAGTATTGTGTTTGCAAAACAATCCGAAACCGGGATATCACCGGAATTATCCGTTTCAAGTGTTTTTAAGGCCTCCTCAGTAGTTTTCACGGACTTGTCTGTCTGTCATTCGTAGCTCCAAGTGTATTAACGCTAGAGAGTTGAAACTTTGTACAAAAAAATCAGTCTATAGGTGTAGTTTTGCTATTAGGAAAATATTTATTATGGCGTCATTAACCCGCAAAGTAATAACTCAGCAAAAATATTGAAAAATCATAAAACGCGTCATTTTTCAAATTTTGAAAACTGATGCGATCGGATTGAGATTTAGCACGCAAGTAGCCATGTGTAAGACTAACATATGTGTCAAGTTCATCTTACTATCAGTATAGTTCAATTTTTATCAAGACTTGTGTGCGTTTTTTAAAAAATGGTACAAATCGGGAAATTACGTGTATACTTTTACGTAATAAATAAGTACACTAAATTTCGTTTCAATAAGGCAAGTATATCCATGATTTGTGTTGGATCAGACAAGTTGGGCAGAATCGAGCGTGGTCAGTGTCTGGATGGGAGACCACTGGGAATAAACCTAATGTAATTAGTACCACCGAAAACGTGTTGCAGTATACATTTTTACGACGTGTATATTATGAGAACGAGCGAAGCGAGTCCGAAGTAGGGAGGATGAGCGTAGCGAGTCCGAAGTGATGAGAAACAGTTCCGAGGTACCCCGTACCCGATTTTTAGTTTTTCCAAAACTTTACTTTTATTTTTCTGATTTGCGTACAATATTTAAATATACGAAATGAAAATTTAAAATTATGCGTCACTCCGACTTGGCTTCCCGCACTAAAGAAGGCTGTACAAGATTCAGCATCCCTGAATCAGTGAAGGATATGGATATCCGAAAAATCGACCTAGTCATTGTTTTGAACCCTACAGTAATGACGTCACACGTCATTAATCCTTGTACCCTTGAAATTCGGTACAAGTGTATAACTCTATGTAATAAAAAGTACCCCAATACTTGTATTTTCAATACGACAAGTATATCCATGATTTTCGTTGGATTATAAAAGTAAAGCAGAATCGAGGATGGTCACACCTGCATGGGTGACCGCTAAGAATGAAAGGTTGTATTTTCTATCTGAGGACGATCGAAGCGAGTCTGAAGAGGTGTGACAGTATAAATTTAACGACTTGAATATCTTGAGGACGAGCGAAGCGAGTCCGAAGTAGGGAGGATGAACCAAGCGATCCGATGAGAAGAGAATAAGTTCTGAGGTGCCCCAGTTTCGGACATTATCGATTTTTTATAAATTGATGACTCAGAAAAATAAGTTATCATGGTCTAATATTATCTTCCGGACAGCATAACAACACACAAATAGATTTTGAGCCGATTTTCAACTTTTTATGGCGCGAACAGGAACAGAGCGGGAATTGTATGCGTGCCATAGACATCCGCACAAACAGACAGAAATGACTATGAAAACCACTCGCAACGACATGAAAACGCTTGAAACCATGAATTCTGATGAAATCTCAAGAAAGGGTCAACACAATATTTTTCCCTTAAACCTACGGTAATACGTGAGGAACAATAAAAACGGAGGTCTATAATAAATATATAATATATATATAATATATATATATATTTATATATATTATATATATATATATATATATATATATTATATATTATAATCTATATGAAAAAGGAAGCTTAATGATGGTTTGAATGCGTCTAGCAAATGGACGAAAATTATGGTACTTAATAATGAAACTGATAATAGATTACATCCAACTTAACTAGAGCGCAGCTCTGTATGTTGATAACAGGGAGGATGTTTTTATAAAAGACTCTCAAAATAAAGATATTACTAGAGGGGTTATACTCTATCTCAACACATTGAGAAGCTCATCTTTTTAAGTCTCTTTGTAACCACAATAAAACCTCCTATAATAGGATGTAAAATAAACTCTTATGGAAGGTTAAACTAAATCTATCATTTTCGACTTACGCACTTTGTTATTGAAATTTTATAATGTAAATTTGATAACAATAATAGTTAGAAGGTTGCTTCAAAGTTCAACCAATTGGGTTCCTCTAGTAATAATATCTCTCTTAATGAAAGAAGATGATGTTATCTGATTTTTAACGTTTCAATGAATTTCACTTATCAATCTTTCAACGATTTATTAATAAAACATTAATTTTTGATTATTAATAACGTTACTATTACCCGGACAACTTATTTGTCATTTTTCAGCAACCAGTAAACTAAGGTTTATAGACATTGTACCGAACATTTAAGATTATGGTACGCTTTATCATGGCATTACAGTCTATTGTTTAGTTTAAAAATCTTGATAGGTCAGTTTAGACACCAGTGATTCTCAAGAAAAAAAAATCCCTGCAAGAAGTGAGCGAGAAAAAACTATGTAAACAAATCAGGTTATTGTACCCGTATTTTTTTTGGCGATGTTTTTTTTACATTTCTTTTGATATTTAAAATGATTAAAATATCATTTTAAGAATAATTTGAAAGTAGTTTTCAAACGATGTAATCAAAAGAAGAACCACAAACAAAGTTAACGATTGCCGGGAAGAAGGTTTTTTCCCTACAGCAGTTATTGTGGTAGAGATTTTTTTCTCTTTTTAAGTGAGAGGTTGGCAGCGGCTTCTATGACTGATCAATCCCCAAATACTTATGACCTTGGGATTTTTAAACTAAACGATAGACTGCAATAAAAAGCATGCAAGGGAACTATTTGCACCATAAAATTGTGTCTGTTAGAGTAAGAGATATCTATAGTAGGTATAGTCAGGTAGAAAGAGATAGCTAAGCCCTTGAACATATTTTTCTTCCATCTCAGGTACGAACAAACTTAACAAATACTTGATAGTAGATTAATCAAAACAGCCAATACTAAATTAAATAAATAATAATACTAAATCACTTCTGATAAAACAAATACAAATCTACAAGTGAACAAATAAATAACCCCCACAGTCTACGTAGTCTAGTAGAGAACTGAACCCCACAGTCTACGTAGGCTAGTAGAGACCTGAACCCCACAGTCTACGTAGTCTAGTAGAGACCTAAACCCACAGTGTTAGTAGAGACTGAACCCCACAGTCTACGTAGTCTAGTAGAGAACTGAACCCCACAGTCTACGTAGTCTAGTAGAGACCTAAACCCCCACAGTCTACGTAGTCTAGTAGAGAACTGAACCCCACAGTCTACGTAGGCTATAGTAGAGACTTGAACCCCACAGTCTACATAGGTAGAGACCTGAACCCCCACATCTACGTAGTCTAGGTAGAGACCTGAACCCCACAGTCTACGTAGTCTAGTAGAGACCTGAACCCCACAGTCTACGTAGTCTAGTAGGGACCTGAACCCCCACAGTCTACGTAGTCTAGTAGAGACCTGAACCCCACAGTTTACCTAGTCTAGTAGAGACCTGAACCCCCACAGTCTACGTAGTCTAGTAGAGAACTGAACCCCCACAGTCTACATAAGCTGGGTGACAAAATATCTTATGAAAACATCAGGGTACCTCGGCACTTAACCACACCACATTTTCGACTAGCTTCGCTCGCCTACAGAAAATACATTCGTTCTATTTCCAGCGATCACCTATCCAGATACTGATATCGCTTGAAGCTGCTTAACTTCTATAATCCCGTTGATAAACTTGCCGTATTGAAATAAAAGTTAAGAGGATATATTTGTATCGAATTTCAACTCAGATTATTTTTAGATTTTTTTACAATCTTTAAAGAGGTACATAAATCATTCGATTAAAATTGAACAAATGTTGATACCGAGATAAAACTTGGCACACGGCACACATATATCGGTTATATATGTATATATATTGGATATATATATATATATTATATATTATATATATATATATATATATATAATATATATAATATATATATATATATATATATATATAATATATATGGCGTGCCAAATTAATATTTCCGCGTTATATGAATTTTCGCTGACGTAACTCATAATAAAATGACGTAGTTGGTCTACTCGGAAAAATATACTTTCCGGATAGCAAAACTCGACCTAAAGTTTCAATTCTTTAGCATAAATACACTGGGAGATGCGATGATAACTGAGTAACATACAGACATATTTGTGGAAACCATTCAGGAGGTCTTAAAACACCTAAAACATTTAGGGTGGGGGAAACCCTGTTTCGATTTTTTTTCGCTAACAACAACATACCTATATACCTACGGTATATATGAGGAAAAGTAAAAATGAACCGATTTGATTTTAAGGGAAATCGAACGTGGCGTTTCAAAGCGGCTGTCATTTAAAACATTCCACGATGGTTCGAACTAACAATTGTTACCAACACTTATAAACAATGATAGTTTAAATTGTTTAGTTCCACTAGAAGTAATCTACATAATAGGGCAGCACAGTTCTACTCTCTAGGTTCAAAAAGCAAGCTACGGAATGCGAGTAGTCATTACTAGAGTTAGAAATATATTAAGGAAACTTAATTCTATTTTTGGCAGCTTGTCTAACACTTGGAAACAAATTTTCCAAAAAAATCGCGCATCACTAAACACCGCGTGTTTTCTTTTCTAAGACTTGGGTTTCCTTACTATAAATCTTTATATAAATCAATAAGTCTGGGCACCTGTTTCTTTAATTAGTTTGATATTCGCAAAGCAATGCTGTTAGATTGGAAACACAATGATTCTGAATCGAAAGGGAGATCAAAATCGTTTTTAGCCAGGAAATCGAGTTTTTAATTCGTCTTAAGCCCGGAAAATCGAGTTTTAATTAAAATGCACCCTCAATTACCAGTGTTTACGATATTTATCTTGATACAACGTTTTATCAAGAAATCTTTGAAATATTTATAATAAAATTTATTTAAATGTTTATGATTAGATAAAATCAACTTGTTTCCATAACATAAGGTCAAGAAGGCAGTTCTGTATTATTGACTTTACACAATGCAAAAGTGAACCAACGCCAGAATCAAATTAATGATTAATTATCAGTATGTTTTTATACTTTGGCTATAAGTCTTTTTAAATTTTAAAACTATGTTAAAATGAATAAGCTTGATTTGGACTCCAATTCAAATTCTGAACTAGAGAGGTAATGCACCGCCTTTAATTAATACAGCGAAAAGTTGTGTTAATGTCATGATAAAATCCTGATGTTAAGTGACGTCTGGGATTCGCCGGTTGTTATCCAGGAATTACGACTTCCGACTGTGAAAACCCCGAAATACATAAAATCAAAATACTAAGGTGAAATTTAAAAATGTACATAAAGGTTCAGTGTTTAATGAATACGCCTCTTATCTTATTCTGAATGCGCAAAAATACTTTTAGAAAACACCAGTCAATTCTGTCACTAAACATCAGGATTTTACAGTACCATATACAATCTATACTTGTTGAACAGATGAACAATACAGGACGGAAATCTTCATTACTTGACCTCATAGGCTATCTATCCTCAGGAAATAATCTTAAGGTAGAGTTCATAAATATTAAATTGATTTCTATTAAGTTGTTGTTCATTCGTACACACACACACACACACATATATATATATATATAATATATATATATATATATATATATATATATATATATTATATATTATATATGTGTGTGTGTGTGTGTGTGTGTGTGTGTGTTCACACATGACTAAGTTAATTGAAAACTGTAATGACTTAAAGGAAATAAATTTAAATTTCGTATAAATGTATGAGACCAATATGATTTTATGGGAGGAAGGTTAATTTTTAAACCAGGAAGGACGGGGGGAGGGGCTCTGACCCTTCCCTAAAATCGCCCATGTTTGACTTTATGTTTCACTAAGTCCATAAAAAGAATCACCTTTCTGTTATTAACTAACAGAGCTGCGCTCTAATCAACAATAATTCGCGAATAAAGATTATTTAAGGATAAAGTCATGCAGTCCCAAAAACATTTGAACAAACGATGCATTTTGGAAAGTCTTTACATCAAAACTGACTCTAACACCATGAAAAAAAAAAAACAGGATATAGACAATATAAATTCTAAATTTAAAAAGATTCCTCTAAAAATACAGTGCCTCCGTCTTCAAATAAAAATCACCCTTCAGTAGCTAGTTCGTCCCTACCTCCCTTATTATCAATTTTGTAAGTTATTACTAATTTTGTCTTAGTATTTTCAATTCGAATTGGTTTTATTTTGTGTGATTGATTCAATCATCCGAAGATGCCAAGCTTCGCTCAGTGAAACGTGATAATTATTAAATAAATATGTATTTATCTAATTAAATAATATAAAATAAAATTTATATTATTATTATACTGCAGTCTTCGTAAATTTGTATTATATATATTATAAAAAATACCAGTCCAAGAAATTTACTCTTTTGATACATTTAGATTGCAACAAATAATAATTTAGTCCTGTAAATTTATAGATTATTGATCAAATCGTCCATATAATACGCCACGTAAAATATAACAGTATGTTTACTTTTAAGAAACCGTCAATAAAAGGGATTTTTTAGGAGCAGTGATGGAATTTTCAAATAACCGATTAGCTATACTAGGTAAGCACATACGCAACAGGTGTCTGTAATGGGAGGAGGTAATATGAACACAGTCATAGCAACAATAGGCACCACTTCAGCATTATGTTTGACTTCTTGCCTTATCAATCTTCGAACTTTTATGTATATATTTACCTTATCTGCTGGAATTGGACAATCCCGCAGATTGGGGTGGTATGATTTTATGTAAATATAAGAACCTACATGACTTTGCTACCGGCTAAGTGGAAATCGATACATTTTTGCGACTGACTGAATCTCATCTCTGATGTGATGGGACTGAAGCTATGTTTATATAATGCCTCAATTCAATCCAATCTTTTTTGGATTGGAACTTATTTTGAGATTTGCAATATTGTGAAGGGGTTTAACAACAAAAAAATCAATTCAATGAATTAATTGCTATTAAGAATTTCAACATCATGTTATTTAGTCGAAAAGCTTTTAAATACATTTTTACTTATTAATTTTTACCGACATTGAAAACGCGTGATTTTTAAGACCTCGTAGAAAACATAAAAATTCAAACATTTTGACTTGAAGATACAAACGTATAAAGCAAGGTTGGAGGTATCAGTAGTGCTCTAACGCCCTGTTAAGCTACTGAATACCCAGCTTTTATTATTTCACATATTTATAAAAAAAGCATATACTGATTTTTTTTTCACGTAAAATTTCCAACATTTTGCTCAAAAACGATATAATTAAAAATAAGAAATAAACACAAATTTTGGAAAAATTAATTGGACAGAGAAGAAAATGTTTACTTCTTAATCCGTTGAATCAATTTCGTAAACTTGATAGGAATTAGAATGAATTTCGCAACTCGGGATGAGTCATGGGAACCACAAATGCAACGTGAAAAATGTTGTTATCGAAATATTTTACAGAAACAGGGCTTCCATAGATCCATTACATGGATTATCCATTACATCCATATTATATCCATATTATATCCATATTATATCCATTACATACGAACATCAAATATTCGATTTACGTAAAAATTGTGGACGTAGTTTGGGGAATGAAATATTTTTTTAACACTTTGATTAATAAAATAATTAGATGTAGAACTAATTATACCTTCTAGCTAAACCACAAGTGCCTATTGTTAGACTTTCATGAGTATAGTTCAAAATAGTGATTTGTAATGCATCGATCGATTCAACCCATATAAGCAAGCACTAAAATTAAACTATCCATTGTAGCTACAATAGATTTATTCATATAGCTGCAACCAAAATATCCTTCAATATCAATATCCTTTGCAACTAAAATCACTTAGTCAAGATGAAAGAATGACAGTTATTGGCTTAGAATAATACTATATATAGAAGGAGCACAGGACCGTAAACACAATGTAATTCCACTGATAACACGAAAGCCGTTTGACTGGTGCAACTAAGTAATGCTGCAACCTGACACAAAACATTATTTTAAATATGTGTCATAAATATCTATTAATGAAGAAGATCGTAAAGAACAAATATAAAACTTAAAACACCTGCTGAGTATTTAATAACCGGTCTTAGATGGCAAAAGGGTGGTGGAATACAAGAAACTACATTTAGTTGAGGAGGACTACTTTTAATATAATTATAATAAAACGTTACTACAATTTAAAATGCTTTAAATATTAATGCACCGATGTTTATTAGTATTTTACAAAATCAATCATTTATTAATAAAGAACATATAATTCAGCAACCGGAATATTGCAACTTTTTTTTAGAAAATTGTATATTGGGTGGCAGCATTACTTAAGTGCACCAGTGAACCGGCTTTCGTGTTATCAGTAGTGCTCCTTCTATATATAGTATTATTCTAAGGTAATTGGGTTATACAAATCAATGCTTTTCTTCTCTTCAGACGTCAGGAAGTCTTCTGCTTGCCTGGGATCAGCTCAAAGTATAGATATCAGAAGATAATAAGAATAGCGGAATCACACTTAAGAGAGAAATCAAATTTTATTTGAATCTAAAAGGTAATCAAACTGATAATCGTCTCATGCTTTACATACATTAACGGTAAACGCTCAGATTTCGGACCTCTCTCTCGGTAAAAATTAAAAGGAATTGTTTATCCAAAGTTGAATCAAGTATACTTTTCAAGTTTAGAAATGACTGACATAAGAAACATCTTACATTATTTGCGATTCAAAGCAAAGGCGTTAGGTTGGTACCACTTGGAAAGAGGTTGAAACGAAAGGGTGATCCAAATCGTTTTTTGCCCAAGTTTAGGTTGCTCTTATTGAAATACCTCCATAATTATATTCACGCTATTTATAATCAAATAATAATGTTTCATCGATCCATTAAAAATCATATAACATCGACTTCTTTACACAAGAGACATTTGATAAGCATAATTTTTGTGTTAAGCATAAACAGTGCTGTGCTCTAGATAAGTTTGATTTGCGAATTTCACATAAACCAAGTTAAGTGTCAGGTTTTAAGTATCTGACTCACGAGAATACTCGTAATAAGGATTTTGCTTCAGTTGGAAAACATGAAATTTGAAAACTCCCAAGTACTTGAAGAGGACAATGCATACCAAGTTATTTCTAATAACTGAAACGGTTAAGTATATAATTTGCAAGCCTATAATTATTTTAACTACCTATCAGTAACAGAAGTCCTACACATTAGAAGAAAATATTAAATTTCTTTGTCCATAATACTAAATGATATTGAAGATATTTTAATCGTCCACGTAACAAGTTCTTACCGTAAAGAAAGAGTTCATAGAAGATCCTCTTTTTTTAACCAAGATAGGACAGACACAAATGACATTCCCACGTCCAGTAGGTTTTTGGCTGTCTCACTCTCTCCCACAAGTTCCCAATATCGCACTCTCTTTTTCTACCCTTCCGCAAGACCTCTGCTAAAAATACATCTTGACATGAATTAAGTAATTTGAATGACATAATACTTGGATGTACAATTAAAACTTTTAAGATTAATCCTGCAGCTAGAGAGATCCAACACGATTTTCGTTAAGTAGACAACATGTTAAGTGGATGTTTAAATGTAGTGGTTTATCGCATGGTAAAATATTAAGTACCTACGATACTTATTGTTGAATATAGGTTTCGTTGTCATAATTTACATACATAATAGGTATTTATGCAACTTGTGAATGCTCTCCATTATATCCCGATAGACTGTATGATTCCTACAGCAGATCCAATATCATGGTCTTAAATCCCGATGCATTGGCCGACGGAATTACGCATTTCAATCCCGAGAGATTTAACGACAATAGGTTTGTAAGCTTGCCGAAAGAGATAATTTGCACGAGGTTTCTAAGGTGATTTTAATCACGTGGTACATACAGAAATGATCTCCAGAAGGTGGAACGTTCATAAAACTGTGTAATATTTGCTGATTAACAAGTTAAATTCTAAGGTAACTATTTTAATACTATTTTTGACAGTGTTGGCGCCCGTCAGCAAAATCAGTTAATTTTGTTATTACCTCCAAAAAGTATGCACGCTCAAAACATGAGTGTCCCATAGAAACGAACTACTGGCGCTCTTCAAGATTTGTGATGAGGCCCCCAACTTAAATCATAAACACAAACTTGTCAAATGAGTGTTCCTAGAACGGTCGGGAGTGAACCATCTATGTTAATATTGTTTTTTTTGAGGTAGTACGTAATTGAGCACTTTATTGGACCGTTTTTAGGATGAGAAGCCAATCATTATAGTTATAGGAGGTTATTTAGTACTTTTCACCTCCGAGGACAATAATGAATTTGAAATTCTATTAATAATTACCGAAGCTTGAAAAAAAGAAAAATAGTTCATTTTGTGTATTAAAAAGAAACGACGTGCGCTGTGGAAAACATGGGATAGAGAGAGGCAGAATATGTATTACCAAAAACTACCGGGTTTTAGTCTTTCGTAAACACTTTATGGAGTTTATTAAGTTATTTAGGTTCATAGGTGTTTAGGCTTGATATATATAGCAGGCCTTTGGTTTAACATTAATACGTTGTGTCCACGCCTGATATCTACGACAGGCAATAGTTTAAGCATCACAATATAAAAGCCTCACAATTTACTCCACTGAGACACTTATTATGAAAAAATAGATTTAATAAAGATTTAGGACATCCTAATACATCTGTTCGAAAGCATAGTTGGAAGAGCAAGAGATTTTCAGTCATAGAGTAATACAACCCAGACATAGGTATTTCATAAAAAAAAGATGAGTTCAAGGTGATTTCGAAATTGTTTATAGTAAGAATAACGCCCAGTTCAAATGCATTGGTATTCTGGCAATTTTCATTCATAAAAATAATAGTTTCAATAGATAATCAGATCAAGTTCATTCATAGATATCAATTAGCTATAAATCTGAGCTCATAAGATGTCCAAAACTTCAATATTTAAAATAACATCAAAATAAATAGTTAATAAAATTGTAAATATAATTCAACAGAAATATCCATCAGAACAAAAGAGACAACTGTTTGGTACCATTTACTATAACGTATTTTGCTGGTCAAATGAATCTAATGTTCAGGAAAGTACTAAAAAGATCGTAATCAAATAAGAGATAAAGCGTGACACACATTTAAAACACACCAAGTGTTTAGATCTATACTACTCATTTGAGTATAAATCAGCTGTGGTTGGCCCTCATAATATATGTTTGGATTCTAGAATTAAAAGTTTTACACATGTTAAAATTCAGTCGTATTATTATTACAAATTTGTTATTCACCTTAGTGTGCTTAGAATTCATATGGAAAACTTTTACTCATCCACTTTTTAAATTTTAAAGCCGAATTATCAAAGTAATATGCTTTAGTAGCTTATTCTAATATAAGTAGTAAGAATACAGTTAAGTAAGTAATAAGTTCTGCTTTACGTACTCAACAATGTCGGCAGTACCAATTTACAAGAAGCACACCATTTTCTTTAATGGAACCATTACATCAAATTTAACATTTAAATGAACCACAGGAAGCCAGTTTTGTTAAAGAGGAAACTTCTATAAACTTCGACAATTGGAAACTTGGCCATCCATGTTAATCTTGTACAGAGGGAAGACTTGGCATCACAGGTTAATTAAAGCTTTATCTTCTTTGATGTCTTTTGATAATTTATTTCAAACATTAAATTAATCTTGTATTTAAACAAAAGATCATTAATCAAGCAACAGTACTAAACAGCATCTCTTATAATCAGGATATCATCAACATATAGTTGTCATATTCGGATATAAATTAATTTAAGTAAGGAAAATAAAAGACACTTACTTCGTTTTTATCACTTAGATATATTTTGTAAACAATAAAACAGTTTTACAATTACAAATCTTGGATGGATGATCTTCTAGCCGGGCTGAAACAGACCACATGCGACAACAATGCTCCTACAAACAAGAGACCAACTCGTTGCTGACTACATCCCTGTCAAGGCCCAAGTACAAGTAAATCTGTTCCTTGTCCATCACTGTTAAATTTACATACTTGGGCATAAATACGTTTTTGTTCATAAACAAAATATCTAAGGCAAAGTCGATCTTTTGGGCTGCAAAAAAGTTTCCCAATGATATAATTACCCAGATCCACAATTTTCCCCCGCCTTTCTCATATATTCCTATACTAATATGGCTCCCTCTATTGAAAAACACAGTCAAGTTCGTCCAACATCGTCAATGTCTATTAACAAATGAAAAACTAAGAAATCAAGATTTCTACCCCCCACACAAAGTCGTTTTATCATTATTGATTTCTGTATTTAGATTTACATTCTACTCAAGTCGTATAATTACTTCTTCCTCTTTCATTTATGCTTATAAATCATTTGCTCACAATTAACTCCCATACAGATTGACGTTTCTATTTTAATTCCAGTAAAACGTTACCTACCTTAAATGAAATTTTCTTATTTAGATACATTTTTATAAATCACATTATTAGTTAACTCTGATTCCCTATTTATCATCCCTGATCCCATAACTTTATCACAACTTCATTAACAAAATTATAAGCCGAGATTAGTACGACTGCTAATTCACCAAACCTCAAAATTTGTAATCATAAATTTCCTAACCAAATTTCAATCCTTAAACAATCATAAATACTTAATGGACAAGGTCAGCTGGTTAGGTAGAACAGGGCACCATAGTTAGCATCTGCTGGTCATCTTGCTTTGACCTTTTTAACTTTAACCTGAACATTACTGAGTATGCAAATAAATTTTTGTCACCAAGAGACAAGTAATATTTTATAAAAAACAGAAAAAAAACTTTGATAATATCACAGAAATTAGTTTCACTCATACAAAGTATAATATGTGATCCTTTGTGTATGGATTACCCACAAAAATATTAAATGTTCTTTAATAAAAGACTCTATTAAAAATAACTTTAAGGGTAATTGACAATGTAAAAAATAACTTAAGATTCTATATAACCGAAGTAGCTTATACCAACAAAGAGA
This sequence comes from Microvelia longipes, assembly GCA_018340805.1. NCBI lineage: Eukaryota > Metazoa > Arthropoda > Insecta > Hemiptera > Veliidae > Microvelia > Microvelia longipes. The sequence continues at coordinate 3,199,636 of JACMZG010001863.1, forward strand.
GATTGTTCGATAACATAAATAAATAGACAAAACAAAAATAATCTAAATAACATACTTAGGAGAGAAACCAAGTATAAATAAATACCTTGAGACGAAATAAAGGTGATACCTGGAACTTCTTGTTGATCCTCTCATAGGTTGTTAGTAACCAGAAAACCAAGGGCTGGGGCTTCTGGGACAAACGGGAACCAATTGGGGGAGACTAAAAATAATAGACACTTGGGCCTCCCATTAATTTTTATGGGAATACTAAATAATAATGAAACCAATTCAAGTAATAAAATAATAAAAAAGAGAAAAAAAATCAAGTGATGAGGGAATAAAGGCTTCCTTATTGCCTCCATCCCCGCCAGTCACTGCAAAACATAATTTCATATTAGTATCAAGAACATATTGTATCGTCAACATATCAACGCACCAAGGCGTGCAAGGCTATAACCAAGATAATCAATCTACGTCGAATCGTAAAGAAACCCAGTCTCTTGATTCTTACCACACACGCCTTGCCCAGGCAACTCTCATGGGGCATCATGCTAGCTTTCTCAAACAAAATATATAGGATGAGACGTCAAGATAATGCTAAATTTTAACCGACTGCGTCAGTAAGGATGTCTCACGACAAAAACAACTTAATTAATCCTAGTACAAAACACTAAAGGATCTGGCAGCTCATTTAGAGCAAACATTGTGTGCATCCGTAGTAAATTGATCGAAGTATTCTTCTTGCTTTATCAAGACCAAGGTCATTAAATATAACAACCACCTTAGTCATAAATTTTAGTGTCAAGAAAACTAGCATTTTAACGTACAGAGACAAATAATTGTGTTTTGCAATGACCTTGGTTGCATCAGATCAATAATATATTATGGGATTAATCAAATAGCTGATACAATGGTGCAGCATTTTAATATCACACCATTCAATAAATCTAAACCTGGACATCGAAAAACTCAAGTTAAAAAAACCTCAGATAACATACAAGGTCTTTGCAAAAGATAAAAGGTAATAACAGGTTGCAACGGTAAACAAGGTTGAGAGACTTACTTTTAGGTTTAGGCGAAGTGATCTTGTCCTCCTTAACTTGTTTGGGCTTGTGATGATCGTCATGGCTTAACTTGGCTTTCTTCTCAGGCACCACATCTTTGAGTGGGGATCCACGTTTGGGACTCTTCTTCCCTTCACTCTCTGATTTTGACGATTTATCAGATTTAGAGGTTTTAGGCGGAGGGGGAGTGTCTTCTAAACCAGTTGATCTGAATTTGGAGTTAAACGTTTTAACGACAGTTTTAGGCCGCTCGTTATCGTGCTTTCTAATTTCAGTAGAATAGTTATATTTCTTAGGATCTTTAGGCACGGGTTTAGGAGGTTCCACAGGTTTCTTTTCAGGCTTCTTTTCTTCCTTTTTAACATCTTTCTTTTCGTCTTTCTTAGGTTCTTTTTCTTTATCTTTGCTTTTCTTTGGGATCCTACCCATGCTAGAAATAGAAGGCGTAACGAGTTTAGCAAGAGTAGCCCTGTCTTTATCCAGCATTTCTCTTTCTAGTTTACTAGTTTTGGCATCGTGTTTGGATACTTTGGTAGTCTCACTTTTCTTACTTTCTGACTTGCTACTAGGTTCGGGAACTCGCGACCTCACGATAGTAGGGGCTTTTTTCTTTTCCTCTTTGACGTCCTTTTCTTTACTGCTCTGTTTTTTAACTTCACTTAATTTAGTTTTACGCGCGGTCGGTTTAGGAGATTTTAAAGACTTAATTCTTTTTCTAGATTTAGAAACTTTAAAATCTTCATCACTAGAGTCAGTTTCACTTTCACTTAAATCATCCAATATTCCACCCTTAGGTTTTCCTTTTCTAGTAGGTCTACCGGATGCGGTTAACTGTTCTGGCGACGTTGCACTGCTGTCACCGGTAACATCATCTTTTTTTACATCGTCGATCCTGGATCCCGTTTTATCACTCACGACTTCAGCAAGAATTTGTTTGCCGTCTCTAATTGTTATTTTATAAACTTCTTTACTAGACCCGGCGTCGGTCGTAGACTCGGAATTCGCGGATGCATCGACCGGGGTGGCGTCAACTTGTTGTTGCTGGTAAGAAGACGTCGCTTCACAAGCTCCTTTAACAATAGCCAGCCACTGTTCTACTACTTCACAAGCAAGTTCTCGAACTTCTAAACAAAACAAATCAAATAATACAAGATAAGATTGAATATATATTTAAATATTTACCCTGACACAATAGCACTAAATAAAAACCAATAATTAAGAATAAAATGTAAAAATTCTTACTTTCAGTGGCCGATGTATCTTTAGACAGAGACTTGATAATTTTAGGGCAATTGTTACCCTTCAACCTCTGTATATTAACAGGACAGAGAAGGAGTAGTTCGACGATCTCTTCAACTAGAGACCAGTTCTTCATGGCGATACCGTCTGACAACCAGTTGAACACCAAATCCCAGCCGTCTGCTGACATAAACCTGGAATCATTAAAACAATCGCCAACTGTTTAAGAACACTACTGTTTCAAATACATCAATAAATAACTACATTAATACTAAACTAACTTATAATACAATATGAAAAAATACTGAAGAAGATTGAACGATTAAGCGGTCATGCTGTTTGTCGTAATGGTTGTTTTGTACGACGCATAATACAACGATATTTTGAAATTCAAAGTATATTAGCCGAAAACCGCCAGTTATTAACATGAAGTTACATATAATACATATCAAACGATAAACAAAAGGGTTCGGACCATTATGAAAATACCACCTTCCTTCTTATCACCATGACCCCAACCTCAATAGCCCATGTTTTTTTCGTAATTCACATTAAGATAATGATCCTTCCTTTTGCCAGATCCAAAAACGTAATATAATAGTAAAAGCGTAAAAGAAAGTAAAGACGCGCAAAGGTTTACTGAGGGAATTACAAAAAAAAAATTGAAGTTAGGATTGTAAAAGTGAATGGGGACTTACATGTCCAGGATGTCAACTTCTGTAGACTTCAGAATAAGGACGTAAATGCATTTGCTCACTAGCTTTTTGGAGAATTTAGTCATCAAACTGTAACAGAGAAACAGTAACATTTGTTAGTAAGGAACCACTCGAGGAACAAACAAAAAGGTGTACAAGAAATTAATTTCACGCTTCCTTTTTGATGAGCCCGAAAAACCTCCCAGTGTTAAACTTAAGTAGAGCAGCTCTCTTTACATTTTATCCGTTTCCGATTTTAATAGAGACAGATCCCTAATGTTCACGTTTAAGCTCCAAATAATTTAATTAGCTCCAACGCCAAATAACAATCAAATATTTGCCACCTTTTGACAGGACAGCCTCCACAAGAGACTATAGATACTTAAACAGTCAGACTGTCGACTCAATGGTAGGAAAATTTTGATTCCGGTCGACAATTGCGCGGTGGAGGACCTTCCTTCCAATGGATGGGCGTGTCTTAATTTCCCGCTTTTTGCCCAGTCAGTTTGAAATTAAGTTTTTATACTTCATAAATTTAAATATAATCGGTCATTCTTGGAAAGCTATTAGAGTTAGTTCATGAGCTGTCCGCCGCAGCGTTTTTTTTTTTAGCTTGCAATAATCGAATCCAAACTTTTCCTCATTTAAGAACCCCCCCGGCTGCTACTACACTATTGCTAACGGTTATAATCAGTTGACAGCGTGGAAAGCAGTTGAAAAACCAATGAGGTTGGTCCAATATGAAATTGCGGGCGCGGTTTAACATTCAGGACTAACTTCGCGCCATGGCATTATTTACCCACGCTGATTATAACTGTGCGTGTTACTACACACACAGAAAACCCAACAAAATACAAAATTAAGTGTTACCCAGAAAGAAAACATCTCCAAAATTCTACAGATTTTCTTTTATTATCCTTAACTGCTTTATTGTTTATGAATTTAAAAAGTTTTACATGAAACAACAATTCAATAAGTAGGATACATGGTGAAATACAGAGTAATGTAATCCTACAAATTACGACAACAACAAAGAGCAATAAATATACAGCTTATAGTACTAGAGAATAATCAGGAGGAATTAATGTTTTAGAAATTGATGTTAAGAATTGGATGGCAGAAAGGTTGGAACTATTGAGAATTTAACGAGCTTTTTATTGTTAATTATTCATCAACATTTATGTAACTAGGTTTCGTGATTTGAGCTACCACTTTTCCGAAATAAGTTAAGGTTGCCATGACCAAACCGAAATCTACCGACCAGTTAGAAGATAGCTTCTTACAAGAATATATATTTCTCCTTCCATACAGACGAAGTCACAGACTTAATTTTCTTAGTCAATTCGTAAAACTTGAGCCAAAGTAATGCGTTATGATCTTAAAAAGTTAATAATGAAGAAAGGATGTGACGCTACTGTTTACACCATTCGAAAATATGACATATTCGACCATTCGAATATGAGACAATTCTTCACCATATATTTTAGTAGATAAATCACAGTTCTTCGCCCGCTCTGACAGTTTATAATTTAATGTTTATCTGAGACACCTGGTTGATGGTAATACTTACTACATATCTTTTGTAAACTGATCTTGAGTATGCAGTGAATATGAGTGATATACACCAAGACTAGCGGTAACTGGTGTACCATCCTTTACAGGAAGCATCACGATGATATTTTCACCCCTTCGTATTTTTGTATTAAGAACATTAAAATATATAATTTTAATATTAACTAAAAGATCTTGTTGAACTGACTCATTCTACCGAATTTCATATCCTTAACCATTCAAAGGTCGAGATATAATGGCTCATAGTGGCGTTTCAAAGGTTTGTATAATGGTCATAGTTTGGCGTTTTAAAGTCTTGGAGTATAATGGTCATAGATAGGTCTTGAGATATAATGGCTCATAGGTTTTGGCGGTTTTAATATAATGTTATTTTTGGCGGTTTTTCAAAGGTCTTAGATATAATGGTCATAGTTTGGCGGTTTAAAGGTCTTGAGATATATGGCTCATAGTTTGGCGGTTTTCAAAGGTCTTGAGATATAATGGCTCATAGTTTGGCGGTTTCAAAGGTCTTGAGATATAATGGCTTTAGTTTGGCGGTTTCAAAGGTCTTGAGATATATGGCTTATAGTTTTTGGCGGTTTTCAAAGGAGATATGGCTCATAGTTTGGCGGTCTTGATATAATGCTCATAGTTTTGGCGTTTAAAGGTCTTGAAGATATAATGGCTCATAGTTTGGGCGGTTCAAAGTCTTGAGATATAATGGCTTAGTTTGGCGGTTTCAAGGTCTTGAGATAATGGCCTATAGTTTGGCGGTTTTCAAAGGTTCTTGAGATATAATGGCTCATGTTTGGCGGTTTCAAAGGTCTTGAGATATAATGGCTCATAGTTTGGCGGTTTCAAAGGTCTTGAGATATAATGGCTCATAGTTTGGCGGTTTCAAAGTCTTGAGATATATGGCCTTAGTTTGGCCGGTTTTCAAAGGTCTTGAGATATAATGGCTCATAGTTTGGCGGTTTCAAAGTCTTGAGATATAATGGTATGTTTGGCGGTTTCAAGTCTTGAGAAATTTGGCTTGTTTGGCGGTTTGCAGGTCTGCATGGTCTAGTTTTGGGGTTTTAGAAAAGGTTTGAGATATAATGGCTCATAGTTTGGCGGTTTCAAAGGTCTTGAGATATAATGGCTCATAGTTTGGCGGTTTCAAAGGTCTTGAGATATATGGCTCATAGTTTGGCGGTTTCATAGGTCTTGAGATATAATGGCTCATAGTTTGGCGGTTTCAAAAGGGTCCTTTGAAGATATAATGCTCTTTTTGGCTTTAGTTTTGGCGTTTCAAAAGGTCTTGAGATTAATGGCTCATAGTTGGGGCGGTTTCAAGGTCTTGAGATTATAATGGCGGCTCATAGTTTGGCGGTTTTCAAAGGTCTTGAGATATAATGGGCTCATAGTTTGGCGGTTTTTCAAAGGTCTTGAGCCTAAATAATGGCTGCATAGTTGGCGGTTTCACCAAAGGTCTCGAGATTATAATGGCTCCATAGTTTTTGGGCGGTTTCAAAAGGGTCTTGAGATATAATTGCTCATAGTTTGGCAGTTTCAAACATTATAAGGCACCTCCAGCATTTGTAGACACTTGAAATTTCTAATATATAGATAAATGTTGATGTGAAAATCAATTATCTAAATCCAACATTTTTAGTTCCTTCTTCCTAAGTTGAATGGTAATCCTAATCTTAATTTCACGTATAAATAAAAAATTTTGACAACTAGCGCTACCTAGTAGAGCACACCAAAACTAAAAATAATTTTACACAATTTATCTGTTGTTTAATTAAAGACAATGGAACTGTTCAGTAATAAATAAGTGGTTTAATATGCTGTAACTAATTAATAATTTAATAAGGAATAATAATTAAGCTTACGAAAATGAATGAAATCCCAATAAAAAAAGAGAAAAGTCTAGCGTAAAAAGTCGTGAGATAATTGATTAAGCCAAGTCTTAGGTTCCCAATAATGCTTGTACATAGATGAGGTCTGGCGGTTTCATTTTTTGACATGGCCATTACGCAGCACACATAGACAAATGCATATATAAGCTTATTAAATAGGCTTGAATATATTACTTAATAGTGTAAAGTCCTACACTGCTATACAAGATGTTTAGTACCACACTACTGACCAAGAGCCAAGGGGTGGGTTTGTGTTAATAAAAAGTGTAATGGCTGAAACCGGTCCTCAATTTTTTCGTAATACTTTTCCTGAAAACAAGGATCCTGCAATTCTGGCCCGACTCCGTATTGCGGATGGTGTCCGCAGGCAGAACGCATTTTTTAGGGGTCAAAGGTTCTGCTGGGACACCGCATGACCGTACGAGTGTCGGCAGAAATTGGGCAGATCCTTGTTCAGAAAGGGTATTTACGAAAAAATTTGAGACCGGTTCCAGCCTATTAACTGTTTGTTTACTTGGTGGTAATTTGAACCTGTAAAGTTGCGTTCTGCCCTGGGAAACCATCCGATCCCGAGTCTGCAGAATTGCAGATGCCATGTTCAGGGGAGGTATTAACGAAATTGAAACCGGTTCCAGCCAACACTTTCAACAAAACACCCCTGGGTTCTTGTGCTATACGCTTAATGTGGTTGTAATTGCCAAGTCATCTAA
>JACMZG010001863.1:3207559-3282559 GCA_018340805.1 Microvelia longipes
TCAGTTAAGTTACATGAAACAATTTGAGACGACAATGAGTTTTTTCTTCCATACCTGATAATAAGTCGAAAATTGTTTAAATAAATATACCTTTCTGGCTGGATCAATAATAGTAGTTAGATGTTTCTAGCATTTTAACTTATAGAGATACTAAAGAAGTAGTAGAATTACTTGAATTTGTTTTTGCAAATAAGTCAATTATTACTATCTCACAACAATAAACTATGTCATCATATTACTATCATCACACAACTAAACTATGTATTATTACTATCGTCACACAACTAAACTAGTGATCATTATTACTATCCTGCACAACAACTTAAACTATGTCATTATACTAAATCTCGCAACAGACTAAACTATTCATTCATTAATCCATCTCACAACAACTGAAACTAAGTCATTGTCACTATCTCACGAAAACTGAAACTAAGTCATCGTACTATCTCACGCAACTGAACTAAGCTCACTTAGTACTAGTCTCACACGCAACTAAACTTAGTCATTAGTCCTATCTCAACGGCCAACTAAAACTAAGTTCATTAGTACTATCTCAAGGCAACTAAACTTACTATCTCACGGTAAATAAACTTACCTATCTCACGGCAACTAAAATAAGTCATTATACCTAATCTCACGGCAACCGTAAACTCAAATCATTAGTCACTATCCACGGCAACTAGAATCTAAGTCATTAGTACTATCTTCACGGCAACTAAACTAGTCATTAGTACGTATCCCAGGCAAACTACAAACTTAGTCATTATTACTATCTCACGGCAACTAAACTAACTAATCACGGCAACTAAACTTAGTACTATCTCACGGCATACTAAACTATAAGTCATTAGTAATATCTCACGACAACTAAACTAAGTCATTAGTACTATCTCACGGCAACTGAACTAAGTCATTAGTACTATCTCACGGCAACTAAACTAAGTCATTAGTACTATCTCACGGCAACTAAACTTAGTCATTAGTACTATCCCACGGCAACTAAACTAAGTTATTAGTACTATTTCACGGCAACTAAAAACTGACAACCAAAAAAACGCCCGGCAGGGTAAAATCACACAGGAGGTTTAAACAACGCATAATAAAACGGATTGTTTAGATTTAACCGTGATTACGGATTTATAGGATCAAGAAAAGCACTTTTCCTATACACCTAGAAAATGAGTAAGATAAGAAAGTGAAACGCAGAAGCACACATTGCTTTCCTTGTTACATACTGACTTTAATGTCCACGCTGAAAAACAATGTCAGAGAATCATGGCACATGGCACTGGAATAGACCAAATTTACCAATAACCGGACGTGACAGCTGAAGCTAGAGATTTTTCAGTTCTCTTATTTTCTTGTATTTGAAATCAAATATGGTAAAATTAAGAGTGGGACGTATTAAATGATCTATTATAATAACATAATGAGTGTTGCGTCGGTAGTGTATAAGACAGAAGCAATGTGTATGTATACCAGTGTGCCTGGTATTGATCTCGACTCCAACAAGACACGCCCCAATATCAGGGGAGGGGTTTCCTACCAGGGCCAAACTAGACATTCACTTCTATATCGACTCTTTCATATGAAGAAAACAATTCGAAATAATCAAAAAGACGGTATTTAATATACTAGCATTCATAAATACAATAATTATCGAGACGTGGAATAACTTAAATAAAGTAAACAACGCCCGTCTTTCCAGAAGCATATAATTGTTACAATTAGTACGTTCACACCCACTTCTATATCCGCAGATCGTATTGGATACGATCTCTCAATACGGTAATATTAGCTGTATGAACCATGCCGAGAGGATCCGATCGCATACGCTAGAACTAGGGAGATGTAATCTAAATGGATACCCCCGATACGCTGTATGTACGATCATATTTAACGGATAACCTTTTCGTCAAACTTATATTTCACTTCAATATTACCGTTTTTGATCAAATAACTTTTGGAATATAATTTTTTTAGTGTAACTTTATTATGCAAAGAAATCATAATTTAATTAAATATATTTTTTGCTTTAAACTTCCTTATAACAAAAAGTGAACCTTCACTATAAAAGACGCGATGTTTTGGCGGGATCAGTTATCACGTAATCTCACTCGATCGACTAAACAAATACGCTGTAAGAACCGTGAAGTTAGTTGACCGTATTGCATACGTATCCAATACGATCGCCTGTTAAATACGCTGTGTGTACGTAGTTAATACATAATTTTCGACCTTAGCGAGCATCATCAGTGTCTGTGAGACGAGTCTAGTCCAAGAGCAACTAGGCTCGTCTCACCGGCACTGCTAATGGTCTCTAATGTCGAAAACAGGCTGCGTATGTTATAAAATCGTTGAATGACAAGCAGTTGTTTAACTAATGTAAGTGAATAACCTCTAAACTCAAAAAGCATAAAGAGCCAGCCCTGAAATGAAGATAATTTTTTCAACTTTCACATATTATAACTGTGCTGTCCGCACTATTTTACCTAGATTGCTACGTTTCTTTTGTCGTAGAGAATTACGGTTATGCACAAAGTGTATTCAAGTATTTCTGATGCGTTCTTTGCCTATAAATTTTCAAAATCATGCTCAGAAAAATGCTTCATATGAATGCACTCGCTTAAAATATTATAAAATCGCACAATTCCAGTTATATTGTAATAAGTGGTTCCCTGAGGGTCGTATAAAAACATGAAGAGAACATACTTTAAAGCCGATAAAATATCTTATAAAACGAGTGTTTTTTTTAACTAAATCGAATAACTACAACTAAAATTATGAAATTTGTTAAACGGCCAAAAAAAATGCACAAAAAGTTAATATTCGTTTAAAGAAATTCGCTGACTTCGCATAAATAAATTATTTTTTGGGTTTTAGTAAGAGCCATAACATTAATTTTAGTTATCCGACTTTGATGACTAAACACTCGTTCTATTGGAAATTGTATCAGCCTTTAAAAAATGCTCTCTTCATGTTTTGCACACGAAATACAGGGAACCACTGATTCCAAGAATAAGTGGTAAATAAATTTGTGCGATTTTCTAAAATTTAAGGCACGCGCAATCATAAGACGGGCTCCACTCTGGATTGGCTATGTTTTCTTTATGATTTAAGGTATATTTTCAGAAAAATTTGGTTTGAAGTAGTACAAAATGAGTTAGATTATTTCAGGTCCGGCTCCTAGAGTATAGGGATTGTAAATTCAAAAAGGTACGTAGGATAGGCTTAAACTGTTTATATGTCAAACCAAGTCAGTAAGACTAGACAGACGTTAGGGCGAGTACTTAGGTTCGTTGACCAGTCTCTAAATTATAATAATAAACTGCGTAGGCTTCCGCGGTTATTGTCATGAAGATTTAGGTCTTCCGGTGGTGACCGCGTCAATGTTGATGAAGACTCCGACGTTTCGCTTCCACTGTGGGAGGCATCTTCAGGGATGTAGGACATTATGGATAGAAACACAATGCTCTACAAAACTGAACAGTCAGGTCAGTTCAGAACAAAACTGAACGGTTAGTTCAGAACAAAACTGAACGGTCAGTTCAAAACAAAACTGAACAGTCAGGTAAGTTCAGAACAAAACTGATCGGTCAGTTCAGAACAAAACTGATCGGTCAGTTCAGAACAAAACAGAACAGTCAGTTCAGAACAAAACTAAACAAAAGTTTAGTTTCGTAGAGCATCGTGTTTCTATCCATGATGTCCTACATCCTTGAAGATGACTCCCACAGTGAAAGCGAAACGACGGCTTCTTCATCTACATTGACGCGGTCACCATCAGAAGACCTAAGTATCCACAAATTAGAATTATAGTTAATAACTAGCAGACATACCCGAGTTTCGCTCGGCAAATATATTATTTCTCGAACAAAAAATTTGTAATTATTTCTTTAAGGACTATAAAAAATAGTAGTTGTTAACAGCTGTAACAGCAAGAAAATTCTTTGTTCAAGATGTTTTTGTCTATCTGACTTGAGAATCGTCTAAAGCCGTGCTTTATGATTGCTTGGTAAGTTCCTTGTTTCGATAAGCTGACAATCAAAAATTGCAACCTTAAATAGTCTTTTTTTGAGGTAGTACGTAATTGAGCACTTTATTGGACCTTTTTTAGGATGAGAAGCCAATCATTATTGTCTTAGGAGGTTATTTAGTACTTTTCACCTCCGAGGACAATAATGAATGTAAAAAAACTCCTAGGATGTAAAAGTAATTCATATATAGCCGCCATTACTGTAATGTAGCGTGTTCAAAAAAACAATCTATGTAAAACCCTCATGAGGTTTCTTTAAAAACGTTCATTTTGTTTCTGTTTTTGTTCGAAGACTAACTTTTTTACGTTTTTAAAAGGTGTTCTAATTGACAATTTTTGTGTGTTTATTTGTAAAGCTTTTACATTTTTGAGTAAAAGTGTGAAACTATGGATGAATTCAATGACGACGATAATATGGAGTTAATTGGACGTTTTTTTTTTTTCAATTAAGTATATAGCATATTAAGTTTATTTAATGAGTGCTACCTCAAAAAAAATAGTGTATGCCATCCGTCTGAGAATGTCTTATGTCTTGGCAATTTTTCCCGACTCGCTTTGCTCGTCGGTAAATCGCCGTGACATAAAGACACACTTCTCAGCCTTATGGCATAAATAACTATTATTTTACTTTTAATGAGTCAAAATACAATAATATTCTTAACAAAATAGGTCATGAATTGAACAATTCTTAGGCAAGATACAAAAATTTAGAATTACTTCAGCACATATCTGCATCGTTGCGTTAATTATATAAATGTTCTTTCCTATATATCAATATACAACAAATATTTACAGATTGAATAACATGCAAATATATTTGCACAGCTTCCTAAATCATTTTTCAATATATAATTGTTTCAACAAAACAATAATATGTCATGCAAATAAACTGATCCTTAAGTAAATATAACCAATTATAAACTATGTTACCATTCATTAATCAAAATTCATCAAAATTAATCAAAATTCATTGATGTAAAAAATATTAATTAAAATAATAAAATTATATAAAAAAAGTTTAAATACACATATTAAAAAATAAAAGCCGTCAGATTTCTACTTGCACTCTTTAAAACATTGTTAGCAATTATTATAATTTTAACATTATTTTTAGCTCAAATTCAATTAAGATGATTTTATTATTATTTAGTTAATATCTCATCATAACATTTTCTAATCTCTATTTCTATCATACATTTTTCTAACTATATCAAATTGATATTTTTCTTTCAATATTTTTAATAAACATTCACATATTTATCAACTATTTATATTATATTTGTATAAGTTATACATTTTATATATTTAATATATAAAAAGAAATACTTGCGACCACTCCCGCACACGAGTAACTCATGCGGGGGTGCACCTATTAATAATCATAATTTTAATTAATTAATTGTAATAAAAAAAACTTATTATGTCTATAAGTGTAATATGTATGGTGAAATAAAGAAATATTTATTTATTTATTTATTAATAAAGCTTGGTAGCTTAACCTAAGTTGTAAGCAACCAAAATTTTTAACTTATTACACACACACACACACACAACATATATATATATATATATATATATATATTATATATAATATATATATATATATATATTATATATATATATATATAAATAGAACAGAATCAGCCTCAGAACATAACTTACGAATGAACTTAACCATCACATAATAACTCACTCATGACTTACTTATCCTGATTCATTCGTAAGTAATATATAGTATATAATATATAATATATATATATATATATATATATATATATATATATATATATATATATATATATATATATATATATAATATATATATATATATATATATATATATATATATATATATTATATATATATATATATCATATTTTTAAAGAACGACTATTTATTTTAAAGGCAGGAGTATATTTTAACTATTTTTTAATTACGTATAATTGAATACTTCTGACATTATATTAGCACTTCATATTTTTGCGAAAAATGTCTTAAATAAGAATTATACTACATTTTTATATCTTATTTTTATTAGATAATCTAAACCTCAAGTTCTTTGTTTTATAAGTCATAAGATTTATGGACCATTTGGTCATAGGATTTACAGTACCAAAGAGTAGACTAATAAAATCTCAAGTGATTAAGATGATTTTATCCGGGATTGTAAAATATGATGACTCAGCAAAATTTTAAAATTATTAATATTTTTTTTATTTTTAAAAATTCCGAAAAAAGTGTCAATTAAAAGATTTAGTATTCTAGGAAACAAACATTTTTAGATCTAGTAATTTTTTAACCTACTTCGCTTTATATTCAAGATATAAAAACATAAAGTTAAAAAACATATAATGAGTACGAGTGAGTGAGAGATAGGGTAGATGATTTTTTGATGATCTACGAAATGAAGCGACGTAGGTAGAAAAAGACTAGGAGTAAAATTGTTTGTTTTCTTGAGTACAACCTTTACGTCATGGCCAATTCAGAGCTGGAAACAGTAAGCTGCCACAAGGTGTCAAGAGTACACAAGCAGTAAAGCAGTACCAACAACCTCCATGTCAAGTCAGAGATGAGAGCAGTAAGCTGCTACAAGAGATCAGTGTAAAGCGTATCCACAACCTCTAAGTCAAGTTCAGAGATGAGAACAGTGAATGCTGCTACAAGAGGTCAGAGTAAAGCTGTATCCACAACCTCTAAGTCAAGTCAGAGATGGGAACAGTGAGATGCTGCTACAAGAGGTCAGAGTAAAGCTGTATCCACAACCTCTAAGTCAAGTCAGAGATGGGAACAGTGAGATGCCACAAGGTATCAAAAGTACACAAGCAGTAAAGCAGTACCAACAACCTCCATGTCAAGTCAGAGATGAGAGCAGTAAGCTGCTACAAGAGATCAGTGTAAAGCTGTATCCACAACCTCTAAGTCAAGTAAGAGATGGGAACAGTGAGATGCTGCTCAAGAGGTCAGAGTAAAGCTGTATCCACAACCTCTAAGTCAAGTCAGAGATGGGAGCAGTGAGATGCTGCTACAAGAGGTCAGAGTAAAGTGTATCCACAACCTCTAAGTCAAGTCAGAGATGGAACAGTGAGATGCCACAAGTAGTACACAAGCAGTAGCAGGTCAAGTCGATGAGAGCAGTAAGCTGCTACAGAAGGTCAGAGTAAAGCTGTTCCACACCTCTAAGTCAAGTCAGAGTGGGAACAGTGAGAATGCTGTACAGAGGTCAGTGTAAAGCTGTATCCACAACCTCTAAGTCAAGTCAGAGATGGAACAGTGAGATGCCAACAAGGTATCAGAGTACACAAGCAGTAAAGCAGTACCAACAACCTCCAGTCAAGAGATGAGAGCAGTAAGCTGCTACAAAAGAGATCATGTAAAGCTGTATCCACAACCTCTAAGTCAAGTAAAAGATCAGTGAGAAATGCTGCAAAAAGAGGTCAAGAGTAAAGCAGTGTAAATGGTCAAGTCAGAGATGGGAGCAGTGGATGCTGCTACAAGAGGTCAGAGTAAAGCTGTATCCACAACCTCTAAGTCAAGTCAGAGATGGGAGCAGTAAGCTACTACAAGAGGACAGTTAAATTCTATCCATAGCCTTTAAGTCAAAGTCAAGGTAGAGGCGGAAACAGTAAGTAGTAAGGAGAGGAGAAAACATTACATTACATCACAAGGCCGTAAGAAAGCGTAAGAAATTCCATGAAGTTTGCTTACATGTATTAAGCAGACTTGAGAACGACACTGAATAGATAGAAGAAGTTAGTTCCCACTTAGAGGTGTACAGCATGATGAGAAGGGAAAGCTTAAACATTCCTAACATTCTCTTAATGTGAATCTTACTTATAGGGATACAACAGCTCTTATTATTCCTTGGGTAGCTAGTTGCCGTAACTGTACATTAGTGACATAAGTAAATTAAATTTAAAATAATTTTAATTATTATCTATTGCATGTATTCTTTAATTGTCTGTGTTGAATAAAGTGGTTTAATGAGGCGTCACTGAAAAATGCCCGCCGTTTGTAGAGTGCATGCTACAATAGAGGTTGTAGAGGTGTGGGGAGTATCTAGTCTTTGTCTTGGGAGACTATGGTAGGGGTAAGAATAGTTATGGCACCCAGTGGAAGGTGCATTCACAATACTAGCGATGCGTTCGGGCGTTGCGATTTTGAGTCGCCTCCGTTGACACAAATGTTCAGTGTCACAAACGGCCATTGGAGCAAATCCTACTCCTCCTATCCTATCCCTACTCCTCCTAATTTGCTACAATCATTATTGACACCAATTTTTTCCAGTTTTTTCCAGCGTAATTTTCGAAAAAAGACAAGTTTTCCATAGAAAATGGTCATAAATGTAAGATTTTGCAAAAAAAAGTTTTTACCTAATTTGGCACGAAATACCAAAAATAACGAAAAATTAGATTTGCTCAAACATTTGTCATCACCTTCTTGCGTCATCGATCAAGTTTGACGGCCTTGAAATATTTTTGCTCCAATGGCCATTTGTGACAATGAACATTTGCGACAACGTATCCCCACGAATTTTTCTTACCCCCTCCCGATTAAAAAAGATACTTGTTGTTTTTTGACTTGCCTTTTAATTTTTATTTTTAATTTTAATTTGAATAATAAAAGTTATTTATTTTTATTAACACAATGTTATTATTACTTATTTGTGCTGTGTCTTTTTAAAGTGTTTAATTTTTCCTTTTGATTATTCAAAGTTGTTTTTTATGTTTCTATCTTAAATCAAATTTATTTCTTATATTGTCGCGCCATGGTAGTTTATCTTGATCCGTTGATTTTATCTTAATGTAATTGTTTTGAAATGTTATACATTATTTCTGTTCTCTTGGTTTTACTGCCAAAATAGTATTTAACAAGTAGATTCCAGAGTTGAAATGTTTTTTTAAAAAACAAGACTATTAATTACATTTTATATCAAGAACATTACATTATAAGAAACTGAACAAGATAATACTTTGCCGTTGATCGGTTGATCAGATAAAAATATTTAAACTTAGACCATAAAAATTTTAAATCAGACAAAATAATTTGAACAAGAAGAAGAACTATCATTTAGAGTGAAAGTTCCCATTATCATCAGACATGATTAAATAAATAAATATTTGATAAAATGAAATCTAAAAAGACACAGCTCGTCCAAAACAACCTTTTCTTCTTCGTCTTTTTAATCTTTGTTAAGAAAAATATATTTTTCTTTCCAAAATTCGGAACAAGAGTGCGCTGCGTTAGCGGCTTTTGCGGCCGTAGCGTGGCAATTGTGGAACTATCATTTCCGCATCGCAATGACCGCTACGCACGCACGGCAGACGCATCGCTATTGCAGTGTTCTAATGCACAAAGAGACTAAACTATTAGAGGAGGATACAACAGCTCTTATCATTCCTTGGGTAGCTAGTGCCCTAACGGTAAATTGGTGACGTCATAATTTTAGTCTCTTTGGGTGTATAAATATGTGCTCCGATAGAAGTTGTAGGGGAGTGGGGAGTAGTTCGTCTCTCTCTAGGGAGACTATAGTAGGGGTAAGTAAGTACCTCTAAGTATTAGTCTCTTTAGATACGTGAGTGTAGGATAGAGGGCGGCAACAATTGTTAACACGGCAAAGATACCAACGCTCCATCCCATTTAATACAGACTTCTAGTCCAAGCGCTAGAACCACACGGCTATAACTTAACGTGCAACTCTAAAATATTTATTTCTAAAGATTAAAGCCAATATATGATCACTTATCGGTCTGGAAGTAAACGTGTCTGATGAGATTATATTAACTTAACCTCATCAAAATGGTGCCAAATGATGAGGCTTATACTTAACGTTTCCCCAAAAACTCCCACCATATGATTCATAGTGATGATATATATGATCGTCACTGCCTCACATGATGATGCATAATACATTACGGCTTATAACGTGATGTTCTTCCATAACTCTCTCCATATGGTGTATAGTAATGATACTTGTGTCTCATGTAGAGGCACAATACATTACAGCTTATAACGTTATGTTTTTCCACAATTCCTTCCATATAGCCTATGGTAATGAGACTTGTGCCTATTGATGCGGCGTATATTTCCCGTAATCACAGTTTTTATCGCGAAAAAAGCCTTTTCCTAGATGTTTAACCTTTCCAAAAAACATTAAGAAGTTTTGTTATAACCCACCAAAGTGGAATCATTAAATTCACCCTCATATGTTCAATTATCCTCTAAAAATGATCGCTTGAATTTCTTCATCATATTTATTTAAGCGATCCAAAAAACCTTGACTCAAGAAGGCATATTTGTGCTTAAAAATATTTAAGTTATAACAAAATCAAATAACATCACAGGCAGTAAAAATAGGGATATGCGTCTATTGTTCGCTACCTGCAAAACCTATAATACAAGTAGATAGAGGGTGAAAAGTTAAAAAATAGGTTCCTTATGAAGCCCTGGAAAAGAGGGAACTAAAATCTTTAGCTACGACCCCGTTTAAAACCCTCTAGGAATAAAAATAAACTGCGAAAGCTTCCGCGGTCATTTTCGTCAAAATTCTGTTGATGGCGGTCGTGAAGATAGAATTGAATTTGACGCTTTGTTCCACTGAAATAGTACAACAAATTCCAAAAAACAAAGGGTACGTTGGTCCCTTTTCAGTAGCAGTGAAACAATATTCACAATTTACCTTCATTTATCTATTACTAAAAATAAATATAAATCCTTGAGCACATATTGATATAAAAAGAAGGAGCCAGTGATCGTGAATAAGACGTGAGAGACTCTTTGAAGACGTCAAACCCTGAGTTAACCATGGCTTAAATTTACATTGCAGAGTAAACAGTGCTTATTAAACTTCAACAGAGCAACTTCTTAACAATTAACAAGTATAGAAAAGATAAACGGATTGACCAATGGTAACCAGATTTAAGCAGGTTAATGGGAATCTGTGAGCCACTAAAGTTTAAGAAGTTCCACAAATGAATTAAACCCCTGAGAGGGTTTGTTTTCACAGTAATTAATTTTTTCTAGAAGTTATAGTGGTAATTAATTTACTGAGTAAGTCGTTGTAAGGTTTCAATTATCAAATTAGTGCTCCCATACTTTAGCATTACTAAAGGAGTTAATGCAATCATATTTTTGAAAATTGTTTTCATCTTGATGATTTGAATCGCTTTTCATTGTATAAAACTATTACGCAAGTACAGGGACGTACACAACACCTCCATGAGGCAAGGGAGAAAGGAGAGCAGAAGGGAGAAAACTTGGAAGCATAAGACAATTTAACTTAAAATCACTTAAGCGTACATTACTCCCTTATGGAGGCTTCCAAAAGGCTACTGAAAGAGGGGCGAAATTGTGTAGAACCAGAATACAAAAGGCAGTAAATATGCAGGTCCTAGGTAGATGCAGTCTTAGATTAGAGATATAGATTAGATATTATATTGACTTAAGAGCCAAGTTGTTAATAAGAGGAGTCCCAATAGTTGAGGTACATGCCACAAATTGTACAAAGATACAGTCATTTATCCTTACTTCTAACAATACCAGCTGTTTGAGTAACAGTAGTTGGGTAATTCTCCGTTAAGATAACATAGACTCAGAAGACCTTATTGTAATTCTGGCTGGTTTATTCAAGATTAGAGCCAAGTCATGCTTCTAAATCCTGATCCTACATCCAAGATACTAAATATGATTTAAATTTTAATTCGAAGGAATACCAAAACCTGGCCGAAGGAGGAAATAAAAAACGCGGTTATTTACCAGAAATAAGCTAATAGGGTCAACAAAAGTGGCCCAATAAACTACAACAGAAATTTTATCATTCCTTCACATTTCAACGTATTTAGGGGTCAGACACATAATTTTTATTTTAAAAAAATCTATTTAAAAATCCGTTCTAGTCACTAGAGTAACTTAGGGCAAGATCTATGTTCCGGCACGTTACTCCAGTGTACATTAGAGTAACTTAGGACAAGATTTATGTTCCGGCACGTCTTCGATTCTACTTTCCACTGCCTAAAACTGCACTACTCTGTGTTTCGTAACGAATCTAGGCCAAGAAGAATCTTACTCCAAATTGCAGTTTTTGCTCCTCCTAAAAGACCGAGAACAGTAGAGTAAAATAAAGTAATGGCGGGAAATCACTCTTATCTCATGTGATAACAATTAGTACGTTTACACACACTTCAAGATCCGCGTATCGTATAGGATACGATCTCTCAATACGGTAATATTAGCTGTATGAACCATGCGGAGGGGATCCGATCGCATACGCTAGAACTAGGGAGATGGAATCTAAATGGATCCCCCGATTCACTGTATGTACCTACAGAGACAATCGTATTTAACGGATAACCTTCTCGTCGAACTTTTATTTTACTTCAATACTACCCTTTTTGATCAAATAACTTTTGGAATATTTTTTTTTAGTGTAACTTAATTATTATGCAAATAAATCACAATTTAATTAAATATTTTATTTGTTTTAAACTTCCTCATAACCAAAAGTAAACCTCCACTATACAAGATGTTGTTTTGGCGAGATCAGTTATCACGTAATCTCACTCGATCGACTAAACAAATACGCTATAAGAAACGTGAAGTTAGTTGACCGTATTGCATACGTATCCAATACGATCACCTGTTAAATAAGCTGTGTATACGTAGTAATTAAGTAATCAGTTATCTATGTACTTTAACACAATTAAATAACTTTTTAACCCTATTTATGATACTTTAAATTAATAAAACAAAATATTTGTGGTATTTTTTTGTTTTCAAATGTGTTGTGCTCATAATAAACTATTAGTGATCAATTTTCAAGTGATTGTTTCTCACCATACTTTTCGTTCCAATTAGTGGAATTTGAGTAAATAGTTTTTGTTTAATTAATATGCTTTATCTTTAATAAAAGAAAGAATCAATAAATAGACATTATTGTTGTAGCGATCACAACGTCTTATATCTCTCCTGAAATCGGATTCGCAAGTCTTAACAAGAAAGTTGATATATATACGTACTTAAATTGAACAAAAGTTATCCCAATAAAAACACTCCGTGAAAAAATTAAGCCAAGTCTTGCGTAAAATTTATGATCACAGTTTACAAGTCAGGTTCAAAGTCTATTTATTTGCTCTCTTTACAAATTTTGGTGGATATAGATAAGTTTATTTAATATCTACATCATTTGTACACAATAGCCTCACGAAATAGCAGAAATGTCTGACTTGGCAAGAACGCTAATTCGCGATTCAAAGTCCGTAGCAGCGCCACCGTCGCTGATAAGAAATTGATAACGAAAGGGTGATCGTTGTTTAAGTCCTTATGGGAGTTTTTTGGTTTTTCTTATTTGTGTGACGATTTTTTCTTTTCAATTTTTTATCAAAGTGCTTTAATTTAATTAATTTTAGGGCGTATGAACTCAGTAGAATCTCTATTTTGTTGAAAAATAGGGTTTTAATGGGTTGTCACGAGTATTTAAATTAAGTGATAAGATGGTGCAAATGAAAATATAGTGTTTTATTTTAATATTGTTAATTAATGTTACTTTTAAATAATTTTAGTTTACACAAACACTCAAAATTACCTTTTAATTGCATTAAATTGTTTAAATTAGTTGTTACAGGTATTTAAATTAACTGATAACAAGCCGATTTTCACCGTAATGGTGTTTTAATTTATCAATCAATTTTATTTACACTCTAAAATAATAAATAACTCAATAAATTCATGTTTTTGTAAAATGTTTGTTTAAATCATCCGTTTAGGTTTTATTATTTCTCGGTTAAATCGGACAAATCCAACTCTGTAGTGATAAGAGCCTGATTCTATATTTGAAATCCTGGAATAAACGAAGTATTTATCTATGAAATATGGGCCATTTTTTTTAGCACCGATGGTCGTTCTATTAGTTTTTACCTCATTTATCACAAATTAACTAACAATGAAGGAATAAAAGAAGAATTTTCAACGGCTCCCATGCTAATCCTATGATAAAAAAAAATTCATCACCCTTTTGTTTTCCCGCCATTGGTATTGCCAACCTTACATTTATCTCTTTGAATCGCGAATAAACTAAATATATTTTTCCAAGCAAAGAGGTAACATGCATTTTATAAATATCAGCTATATTAAATCAGAAGATACACCGTAGTAGAAAATGATCTGAATCGCTTCGAGAAAAGGGGGTTTGTCAGTGCCATCTTAGCCTTTAAAAGCAAGACTTGTATGGGGCACTGCCGTGCCCCCAGATTTAAAACATGCAATTGGCCCAGTGATTTTTTACAAAAGATATTGCAGATTAATAAAATAGTAACTATTTACTCAAATCCTAAGTAATAATTTTAACGAAAATCAAGGTAAACTAAACTCAATTTTTTCACTGAAATTCGAACGGGTCTGCATAAAACAATTTAGATATCGTAAAGTAACCATGTTTTCTAACTAAGCAACTCAAACAATAAATTGAACAAAAAATGTAAATTTATTATTTATTTTGTTTAGCGTGGAAGGTTAGATAACCAAGAAAGGTAACTTACACTTTTAACCCTCTTTCTGTTCGCGCACTCTACTAAACTCTAAAATGAAAAATTTAAATGTAAAGAAAAATATTGCAGAGTAGAGTAGTGTACTCCAGTTCATGGACAGAACAAACAAAATGTTATCCTCATTATTACTATAAGTAAAGGAAAATTAATGTTTCTAATAAATATACAAAACCAGTATTTCAAATGTATTATATGTTCCAGTTTATAAAACCTTCTGAGAGGTTTTTACCAAGTTGTCTGTCTTTATGTGTGTGTGTGTGGCTATTATCGTCGCATCTACCATTAAATTTGAGAAATATTTATTTTTTCAATCGCCAATGTTAGTAGTAATATGGGGGGAGTGGTAGTAACTACCAGGCAAGTAGGTCACGTTGTTGGGCCCTTTTTGCCAGCTCCCTAAGAAGTGTTATACTCCTTTTAATTTCAAGTGTAGGTATATTTCATCTAATCTAGACAGCCGTGAATTTCTATGGTTCCTCTCATGCTTTTTTTCAAGCAATCATACATATTTTCACAGACTTATAGTCTAGTGAAAACTAGGAATAACACGTGCCCTCGCTGTAAAACCAAACATCCATACACTTTAACCCACAAGGCAGACACACTATAGTATTTTTTTCTGTTTCCCTTCAGTAGTATCCCTACTGATGAGCCATATATTTTAGCATGTTCCACATATGTACTACATGCATTTTAATCACTTTGTTTGTTTTTTATTAATCTCCATATTTCTTGTAATTTATTATTTCTTTTTGTCTTGAAACTTTTAATCTTGTGAAAATGAAGTTCGAAAATGTTAATTCCATCATTTTACATTCATTCCATAGTATTATAATGAATCTACTATAAGGGTCCTAAATTTTGCCTATACCCAGGCCTATTGCCTATACCATTTAGGGTAAGGGATCTTTAACGAGTACCTGACAACGCACAGGCTTGAATGCTACTTGATCATTCTAATCAGAAAGCATAATAAGTCAATCTAGTGCAGCGGTTCCCAACCAGTGGGTCGCGAAGGGTTATTGCGGAGGTCACTGTAAATTGTAGAATAAAATAAGCATCACCATTCAAAATTATTATGTATCACAGCAGCAGAATAGTCACCAGTTTTTGATTGACGGTGAAGTCAATGGTTCATAAATATTTAGTCTTAAATTGTTTATTTTATTAACCATTATGTTTAATACTAATAATCTGTTCATGTTGCATCAATAAATTTAATGTAAATATGGAAAATAAATTAAAAAAATTATAATAATATTAATAAAAGATTTTTAGTTAAATATAAAAATAAAATGTTGTATTTATATGCAATACTTTTTAATATTAATTACTAACTAATTAATACTTTTCAATTAAAACTATTTAATATCAATCTTAACAATTTAATATAGAATAGTTAGCCTAACTTCACATAGTTTAGTGATAGTTTGGTAGTTTCTTACTGTAGTCAACATCTTTTCTCCTCCTCTCCCTTTATTAAACTACTAAAAAATAAACAAAACTCATTTCTCCCACCTCTTCCTTTGTTAATTGCTAAAAAAACAAACTCATTCTCCCCACCTCTTCCCTAAAAAGTAAACAAAACTCATTTCCCCCACCTCTTCCTTTATTAAATTACTAAAGTAAACAAACTCATTTCTCCCCACCTCTTCCTTGTTAAATTGCTAAAAATAAACAAAACTCATTTCCCCCCACCCTTCCTTTATTAAATTGCTAAAAGTAAACAAAACTCATTTCTCCCCACCTCTTCCTTTATTAAATTTTATCTACTAACGGCAGAAAAAATACACAAGAGATTATTTTAAATACTTGCTGTGAGATTTTACATGCAGTAAAGACTGCTTTGAACTAGATGCAACGCTGACAATATCAGGTGGAGTGTGGTCCAATAACTCGTCAATGTCAACAATGTTTGTATCTTTATTCACTTCACTGTTGTTCTCACTCATTATGTTTTAGTAACTTAACTTTAGTTTACAGATTTAGTTTTTGATAACGTTCTATTTTTGTAACTTTATATACTTAAACTAAATATAACAACATGAAATACAAAATCTGACGACTTAAACATTAAAAATCTATCGATTCATAAACAGCTGGTAAATAATTTAATTTAATGCCAAAATTATCAGTGTTGCCAATTTGTTTCCAAAACATTATATATTATTAGATAAACAAATGTTAAATGTTAAACATTTAATAATAATATTGTAATTTTAAGTAACAATAAAGAAAGTTACATACTAGAAACAAGCTAGAATAAATCATAGTTTACAAAATAAATCAATACCAAAATTAACGCAATAATTTGTAAAATAATAACCTCCGCTCATTCATTTTCCCTAGGGAGTTTTGACTTGTTTCCCATGTTATTTAAATGAGCCATAACTCCCTAGTACTTTTTTCATTACCAAAACATTTTGCGAACTGTTTTGAAACATTTTGCGTACTGTTTTAAAATATTTCCCGTATTGTTTGACAGTGTAGGTAAAATGACATTTTGCAGCTTAAAAACAGTCCAGTAATGGCTAATTTTGCTGCCGTGAGTAGATAAAACTCATTTCTCCCCACCTCTTCCTTTGTTAAATTGCTAAAAGTAAACAAAACTCATTTCTCCCCACCTCTTCCTTTGTTAAATTGCTAAAAGTAAACAAAACTCATTTCTCCCAACCCTCTTCTTTGTTAAATTGCTAAAAGTAAACAAAACTCATTTCTAAATTGCTAAAAGTCATTTCCCACCTCTCTTTGTTAAATTGCTAAAGTAAACAAAACTCATTCTCCCCACCTCTTCCTTTGTTAAATTACTAAGTAAACAAATCTCATTTCTCCCCACCTCTTCTTTGTTAAATTGCTAAAAGTAAACAAAACTCATTTCTCCCCACCTCTTCTTTTGTTAAATTGCTAAAAGTAAACAAATCCCATTTCTCCCCACCTCTTTCTTTGTTAAATTACTAAAAGTAAACAAAGCTCATTTCTCCACACTCTCACACCCATTCCCCTCCTTTTATGTAATCGCTTTTTCATGAATTTAAAAAAATCTTTTTAGAAAAATTACTAATAATAAAAATTAATCATACTTAAATTAATGAATATTTTGATGCAACCTAATACAATTTTCAGTCCCAAATGCAACTTGGCTCGAGTTCAGCACTGTTTGTATTAAAAGGATAACGCTTACTAAAGGCTCTTATAATAGGATGTAAATTAGATCTAAGGGTGCATTCGCGACGCTCGAGCGCTCAGAGCGTTCTGAACAAGAGGTGTATTCTAGTTACCATGATTGTGCTCAGAGGCGTGGCAAGGGGGAGGAGCCAAAAGAAGCGGGAAGCCAGGATAGTAGTGGTGGGACTGATCCTACTAATCGTGCTTTCGGCAGGTTCAGTTCGATCACTTCTCCCCACTCTTATTCAATTGAAACCTTCTTAGCAGGAAATACAAAATTTTATCTCACCTTTATTTTCACATGTACTGTGCTGTGCTGTTTCTCTTTAATTTTTACGTTTTAAAACAACAGTAACATAACCTAATAACTGTACACACAAGCCTGAAAACGCGTTCGCGAGACCAAGTGTGGTCAGTATGATGGTGGGGGAAATTTTGTCCCCACCATCCCCCTCCACCACTGAACACACTGACCCGAGCGCTCGAATGCACTCTAAGTTGTAATGAATTTTATTAATTAATATTTCTTTTGATTGATTATTGAAATATTTTTGGTACATAAATATCGCCAACACTTAAAAATCGTAGACGAAAAAAGTATTATTAATAACTATGACAAAGAAATCAGTAGGATGACCTTAAATGAGCATAGACTTGTGTAACTCATACTAAATATATTAATTTATATAAATTATCGATGCACTTCAATAAATATTTTAATAAAATTTGGTTTTCTCAAACAAAAACCTAATTTATTAACCCTTCATTAAAAAACAATTGTTCAATTGCAAGTAAAGTAAGTACAAGTAAAGTAAAGTAAGTAGGTACTTACTTGGCAACCCTGTTGACTTCATCCTTGCTCTTAATACCTCCGCTACTAGATAGTAGTACACTGAGGCACTTCAACAGCTGACTCGGATCTATTCTAGGCTGAAACATTGCACAACAAAATCACATTAGTACTTAGAAAAAAAACCACAAACTGGTAAGTGGTCGTTTCTTCCTTTCTTAGGTATAACAAAGGAAGAGAAAGTAAAACAGTTACTCTCTCCACAAGCATATCGTTACAATTCAAAGACATATACATCAGGATTAAAATTGTGAGTGCTGCAAGAGTTCATCGCGATCAGATTAATAAAATATGTCACTCCACTAATGTGAATATTTTTTTTAAAACAAAGCAAATTTTCATAAAACTTGCTTCGAATCAACTAAAGATCATTATAAGAGCCAGTGGGATGTCAGGACACTAGATCATTTGCTTGAAAGCCGGTAATGCTTTATTTTAAATAAATAATAAGATTAGTAGACAGACTAATTCTATTAATTTTATAACTAAATATGTTTAATTAATAATACAAATTAATTTAATCAATTAATTAATTAGGTTTTATACAATTCTTTTTATTTATGAATGCTATTATATTAGGATTTACTTTGTGTTTTTACTGCCATTCAGTTTATTATTAATTTGTTTAGGTTATTAGACACTGGCGATTATGGTTAATACATAGAAGCTAGTTCTCTTGTGGACAGACAAGTACTGTTTTACTTTAATTCTACGAGTCAGCAATAATTAGATTATAAAAAGTGTTTTGAGAAAAATAATTGTTGATTGAAAAAAAATGTGCGAATATGCAGCACAGGCTGTAAAATATAAAGCACCTTAATTAAACCAAGAACAGATCATTTGCATTCTGAACATTGAGCGAATGAGAGAAATATCAACTTATTTAAACATGAAACATAGACAATATGTAGAAATAGAAAAGAAATATATAGACTAAAAAAGAACTAAATAGACTAAAAGGAGAAGGAACTAACAAAAAAATGTTGGGCAAGATCAACGAGTTGAAAAGCAAATAGAAAATAAAAAGTCCAATAAATGATCATAAAGTTATCCAAAGTCTTCCTCTCCTTAGCACCTAATTTTGATGACCATCATAGATCAAACTTAGATTATAGCAAAACAACTGACTGCTTACAAAGATCACCGTCAAGACAGCAAAACAAGAGGTTCATTGAATACTAACAGCATTGCATTTTCATAAACCTCAGTTAAACATGAATCGAGAAATAACCCACAGGTAGCAGTCATTTACAGTATTGTATGTAGTCTGTTAACTTTTCTAGAGCAAATTCAGAATAAAAATAATTTATTCGATTATATAGAGAAAGTTAACAGAAGAGAATAGAAGTTATTTTAACCCTTGTTAAACTATAAGATTAATATAATATTTTTGCTTAGATTAGTGTCCAGCTTGTCAATAGATAAGGAATTCTATTAGTGCATTAAGTTACCTCTTGAAAAGGTTAACAACAGAATTTACAGACAGGATTGCTTCTTTCAAGTAATAGTTAACTATTAAAATATGTTTAAATAATAACAGAGTAAACCAGTAAATGACATTAATAAAGAATTGTACACAAATTAATTAGAGCAAAGCACATTTTACCAAGCAAAAGTACTTTAGGCCATCATCAGTACAACACTTAACTAAAGCCCTTTAGACTTTACAGGTAAGTAGTGCAATACTTAACAAAATCACTTCACACTATAACTAGAGGATATTGAACTTTATTAGTGCACGGATTATTATTATTTAAAAAAACTAACAAAATCACTTTTAGTCCATAATCAGTGCACAACATAAGAATAATCTTATTTAGTTGGTTGGATAGGTTTTTAGTTGATGATGACCTCTAATAAGGTATTTAGACTTGAGCCTATGAAGTTGATTTATGAACACTTACTAGATTAGGTAACAGTTATTTTAAAGTATGTGAAGTACTACATCAACTGAAGTAAGTATTCAAAATACACTTACAAGGTCAATCCATTCACACAATATTAAAAAAAATCTATTTTGTATTGTTAGTTAGATAATAACTCTTTTCTTCTTCAGTAAAAGAAATAATTTTACGCATCGGCTGAATAAGAGTTCCAGATAGATTATCATGGAAATTTTAGGTACATTATTCCTAATTCTTGTACCCTTGATCAGACGAAAGCCCGGTAAACAGTGGGAAATCATTCTATTGGTCTTCTACTCTCAAAAGGAAAAGAATACACCAATCGAATTCTTTAATTTACTTATACTTGACAAGCTGTCAAATAAATCATCCCTCCCACGGAGAGATGATTTACTCATTTTTAAGATAAGATATTCCATCTGGTTATTGACTGTCGCAGCCAATAACCAACACTGATTAACATGAGAACAAATTATTTTATTATTCAGTTCAGTCAAACGTAAAAGAAACTTGCACAATTAAAATTTTGTTCAAATAATTAATCTAAAATAAACATATTTATAACTTTGTAGAATAGAAAAACATTTTTCTTATATAACATAATAATTTCAATGGAAAAATACTAAAGGTTGCTTTATTATTTTTAAAAAGACACCAGTAATAACCTAATGAAACTTACAAATGATACTGGATCAGCACAAAAGTTAATATTTCACTGTTCAGTCAGTAAAAAATGTGTTTAAAAAAGTAAATTAAATAAAAAAAAGTGAATTAATAAAATGTTTAAAAAACTTAAAATGTTAAAAAGGGGGTTGCCAAGTTTAGTACACACACACATTATGCCTTTTAAATATAAAAGGTTTTATATTGACCACCTCCATAAGAAGTTAAGGCTGTAGGAGAGAGCAAAAAGCTAAATAAAATTATTTCAATTTCTGATTGAACAAGGAGCAATTCAATAACATTTTATAACACTGGTAGTAATTCTCAATGTTTTTTCTCCATTCTCTAAGTTTGAACTTTCTTCATATTTTAATTTGATGGTAATAAAGGTCATTGTGGATTAGATAGTTTCCTTAAGTAGCGCACTATAGTTTCCTAAAGTAGCGCTGACTATAAAGACTCCACTGATGAAGCTATGTTTTTCATTCACCAAGTCAATAAATGTTGAAGTCTAGTTACACAAAATTGAAAAGCCCACAAATAACAGAAACATATAGATCCATGATTATAGATCAAGCGATTAGTTATGTGTTATCTCCACACAGAGAGGAAATTCATTTCCTTACAGCAACAAGACCTTGACCATAATGGTGGGCACACTTTATATTCCAGCTGAAAACCTTGCCAATTTATAGTTTAGGTAAATAGGACCGTTCAGGCAGGTACTGCCATAACAATCTTAGCACCCAGTATGTAGAATTAGGCTCATAGCAGGTACTGCCTGTACAACGCTAGTAGAAAGGCACTGCAAAAAATGTCATTTAACACCTCCATTTTTATTAGTAAATTGAAAATCAAAGGGTCGGCAATTGAAAATGTTCATTTAAACACCTCTATTTGTATTAGTCATAACTTAGATTTGATATCAGGCAACTGCATTGGGTCATTTTACCTCCATTTTATATAAGTCAAGGCACCGCAGTTGAAATCAGGCCACTGCCATTGAAAATGTCATTTAACACCATCCATTTTTTTTACCAAAAACAAGCACCACACGCAAGTTTGTAAATCAAGGCACTGCATGTTTTAAAATGTCATTAAGTCAACACTATTTTTTTTTACAGATCAGGCAAGGCACCCCAGCAGTATTGTAAAATCAGCCACTGCAAATTGAAAAATATTGTTATGACACCTCCATTTTTTTAGTGTAAACAAGGCAACATTTAAAATCAGGGGAAATCTAATTTGGTCAATTCAGTTTTGGAAGGCACCCAGTTTGAAAAATATTTACAATGTCATTTCATATTTAATTGAAGTTTGAAATCAGGCCACTACATTGAAAAATGTCAATTAACCTCCATTTTAATTAGTAAACAAGGCACCGCAGTTTGAAAATCAGGCCTGCCCTATTGAAATGTCAACAATAACACATCATTTTTTAAAAAAAATATGGTACAATGCGTCACGGTCTCCAATCATGAAAATTTAGGATTTCAAGTAGAGAGTACTAATGCCGCACAACTCTGTCTGTGAAAAGGCACTGCCATTAAATAGGAATTTAACAGCTTGTTTTAATAGTGTTATACCTGAATGTGGCACCACAGACTTTAACAGCTGCCATAGAACTCACAAGTGCAGATATGTAAAAGCTATCATCAGACCTTGTAAGGTACTTGTATATCAATTTAATGTCAACAAATGGTCTATTGGGAAATTCTTAACTAGCTAATAAGTATTAGATTTCCAATAAAAAAATACACTAAATACAAAATATAAAATAAATTATAATCGAATGGTTTAATAAAAACACAATTAAAAACACAATGAATAACCTGTCAACCAAAAGTATAAAAAAGTTATAACTGAAGTTTCAACATACTTCATCATAACAATCTGCTTAAACACCTCTGATGATTACGTAAATAAAACCGGTCAGTTATATTTTTTTTTTTAAATATGTGGTGGAAATATAATTTTTTTTCTTTATTCTAGTGTTTTTCTTTTATTAAAAATCATGGTGAAAAAACTAACCTTAATTAGTTTTAAAGATCTTTCAAGTAACCATCATAAAAGTTAACTTAATACAAAAAATGTTGATTAGTACAGCAGGTAGACATCAAGCAACAGTCAAACTGGGCTACTCAACCCAACATTTAGTCACAAATATAGAATTAAAGTATGTTATCATTAACTTAAATACTTCACAATAATAGACAATTATGTTAGAATGTCATACAACTTTACGAGAGTAAACTTTCGGTGCCAATTTTAAAGAATTTCAATCAGAAAATGGCACTTTTGTTAGCATTGGTTTCAAACTTACTAACAATTTCTATTTCTCTTACGATTTTAGTTTAAAATATCAAATTATTTCCAGTAAATTAAAAAGTATTTCTAGGTCAAAGCTTAACATCACAAAAGAGATAGAATCTCTCCCATTAATATAACCAAAAAAGAACTGGACAGTTTACATGAACCATAAGGTCTTGTGCTCTTACTGATAGAATAAGCTAATCAGATTTCAGCTTATTATTTTAAAAAAAAGGATTTTTTTAATTGAAGAGTGGGTAGGTTGGTTTCAACCTAATTTAGTAAATAATATAATTCAGTAATTCAATGCTCTTAGACCATTTACTCGAGAATCGAGAACTCAAACTTTAGCCAAATGAGTAATTACACATGCAAATGTCTCTGTCACTATCATTTTCAGAATTTCGTATAACTTAGGCTCCAATAGGTCAAAAGTAATATTAGTCTCTAAAGACATACTATAAAACTGAATAACAATAAAGTAAAAACCACCTGTCGCTACTCAACATCAGTCCCAATCTTTAATACAACTAATATTTGAAGACTCATACCTATAACTTATGAATCTAAATTAGTGACCATTTGCCAGGAGTTAAAAAGAAGCATTTAAATTCATTTGTTCAATTTCGTAAATTCACCCCCCTCCCTCCCCACAACGAACTAAAACAACTTTCTCAACATAATTTTTTTTGGACTGTATTATACTTAGTAATACTAATTCTCTTTCCAGAGTCAATTATTTCTCCCTCTGCTTCTAGTTCCAACCACAGTTTGATATGCTATCAACTATTAATGAGAAAAGTAGACAACTGCCAAGTCTCGGTACTGCCAGAGCTGTAACTAGAAATAAACCTTTTCACATTAGTAAACATTATTTGAAACACATTTATAACAAATCCATCATAACATAGCCAGACTTAAAATACGGTAAACGTTTACTTTGTGAAACACTCATAATTATTTTAGCAATTAATCCAAAATTCATGAAGATATACGTTTTCAGGTGGTGAAAGTGTCTATGAAGATGATGAATCCAAAGTTTTGCTTCCACTGTGGGAGGCATCTCCAGGGATGCAACACATCATGCATGAAAACACAATGATCTACAAAGCTCAACAGTTTATTTTTGTAGAAGTGAAACATCAGATTCATGATTTACACTGACACTATCACCACCAGGAGACCTAAATATTCATGATAATAACCCGCAGTTTAAAATTCATGCAGCAATTAACTCATAATTCATAAAATACTTAACGATCAAATTAATACCAAACTTTATAGCCAGTACTCAGCATACCTAATCAAGTTCTTTCCTTTAATAATATATTGACAAATAAAAAAATTGACTCTTATTTCCATATTTTATAGAAATAAGTCTTCTTCAACAAAAGGACTGAAAAAGATTAAAAACCAACCAACTCACGACGAACAGGAAACTAAATCATAATACACCATAGAATAAGTGTAATTTACTATTGAAAGTTAAATAATGATATGAGCAACCCACATCAATAAAGGCCCGTCTACAATCTTAAGTTAAGTTAGGAAGAATCGAAGAAGTGAAGAATTCCTCAGGAAGAATCGAAGAAGTGAAGAATTTTTCACTTAGAACAAACTATTTTGAAATTCCCGCTCTTTAGACTTAAGAGATCCGTAAACACGTCTACAACCTCTGAGTTGTTAAGTCAAGTTTTAAAGTTACAATTACACATAGCTGTATTTAGACTACTTTCTTCCTACCGTCTACACACATTTTATTTATTTACTTATTGTAACAACGAGCAGAGCTCAATAACAATTTTAATACAATTTAAATAAAATATAAACTACTAATAAACTACTTTCTTTCTACCGTCAACACACATTTCATTTATTTATTTATGGTAACAACGAGCAGAGCTCAATAAAAATTTTAATTCAATTTAAATAACCATTACTTTTTCAATGATCTTTCTTCATTTTTTAAAGACTTTTTGCAAATATTTTTTAATTTACTTCTAAAATCGACCGTGTTTTATTTATTTTAATTAATAATAAAATCAAAATGGATGAGGGTAATTGTTGGGAGCGTTATTTTCCTTATCTCTAGTATGTCTACAGACGTAGGAACCTCAATCCATTTCAAAAACTATATAATTCAAAAATAAAAGAAAAAATATATATTATATAAAAAATATTCAAAACAAAAACATCACATATTCAATAATCACATTTCAAACAACACAATCAAAACAATCACATCACATCGTTTACAAATATTGTAATCATTCAAAAACAGATAACGTAGTACATTCTTCTTTAAGTAACTTATAAAAAACCATTCTATGGTTTTCTTAAGTCAAAAGAGCGGGAAAAAGAATTATTTAAGAAGAAAAAGAGATTTTTGAAAAATTCTTCACTTCTTCCTAACTTAACTTAAGATTGTAGACGGGCCTTAATATGAATACGAAAAGTCACCTTCAAAATACCAACCTAAACTTCAGGACAAATTTGACTAATCAACAAAGAAATTAACTGACAAAGGAAATCAACAATTTTACTGCAAAAAGAAAACAATTGTAACAAGAATTCGAGAGACTATTAATTGAATTATGGATGATAGGTTTGAATATTTTAAGGCTTAATGGAAAAGATCTTTTGAAGCCAGTAATGTATTTAGAGGGAACAGAAATATAAGTGATAGAGAGAAAGTAGGTTTCCCCATCCTCTGTACTTATCTCCATCTCTAGTACTTATAGTTCAAAAAGTGTCATAATTGAAAATATGTTATGTGATAAATGAAACCAATGGATATAAATTTATAGCAGAAGAAAATTTATGACGAGAGTTAAATAGTTAACCATTTGTAACTAATAAAACTGTTGAAGGTCCGAAAAGTATGATATGGAGCAAATGGTAATGAAAAAATATTGCCCATGACAGAGGATCTAAGTGCAGTGTTGTCATTGGAGTAAAACATAGTTATGATTCATTTTCCAAAGAAAAACTCATTACACACATGAAATACTATTAATAATTACTTCCTTCATCCACTGGGTTTGGAAGGGGGTTAAACCCGTGTTCAACCCCAACTGCTCACACAGTATTTTTAACCTATAGTTCAGACTCAAGCCCGAAAAAAATATGAGTTCATACGACAACTGCCAGGAGTGTTAAACCATTTTGAACCTGCCAAACCCCGCATGTGAACGAAGTAACTGAAATTCCAAATGGCAGATTTTTAATTATTTAAAATAAATTAAAATCCACAGTTTTA
Organism: Microvelia longipes; assembly: GCA_018340805.1. Lineage (NCBI taxonomy): Eukaryota > Metazoa > Arthropoda > Insecta > Hemiptera > Veliidae > Microvelia > Microvelia longipes. The sequence goes on from JACMZG010001863.1 coordinate 3,234,288, forward strand.
AAACAAAAATATCTCTAGTCTGTAAATCTTGACTTATTTTTATATTATCGATGCCATATCCAAGTTTCAATTCACAGCCTAGCAGACCATATTTCAATGTAAAAATTACCATAAAGATTAATATTTATGGTAAGTGAAATTCATAATTCACGGATCAGCAAACACCATAACTCAGTGAAATTCAATGGGTTAGACGTGACGTTACAGCGGCAGATTAATATTTACAGGACATTAAAGCAAGCGAAATTATAAGATTTAAGCACAAGTAAATATTAATTTGTTAAGAAGCTTGATAAATAATGTGAACAAAATTAACACACGAATTCAAGCTATACCTGCATTTAGCTACTCAAGCTATATTCTGAATGTTTTTTTTTCTTTCTAATCAACTATATGTACCAATAACTTAAGTACTAATAAATGAACACAGGAATAATGACTTCAAACCACTTCTATCAAAATTAATGTGTTTTGCTATTTTTTTATATTTGACACTTGTCATGGACAATAACACCTGACACAATGTCATGACAACAAATATTTCAAAATAATTTGACTTGTTGATTAAACCAAGCAAGTGAGTCAAATTATCAAATAAACATCAGTTATTAAAAAAAACACTCACAGCAACAGCTTTTTAAGGTGCTTTATCTCGTAAAATTGGTTTGGTCAAATTTAAAACATACTTTTGAGATAAAATGAACAATATAACTTAATAAGCCCAACAGGGCAGTATTCAAGTGTCGATAGTTACAGTATGACACACAGTTAAAATCAGTTGACAGCATGGGAATATAATGCGAGGCAGCCAATAAGGTTAGTCCTGAATGTTAAACTACGAGCGGTATTTCATATCAGGTCAACCTCATAGGTTTCTTAACACTAATTTTCCCATGCTGTCAACTGATTTGAACCATGTGTCACACTATAACTTTATTACTGTTAGTAAAAAATTAATTAAGTCCAAACAAGTTAGGAACCTCACCACTAGTCTTGAAGAGCGCTAGGATGACACACGGTTGGTAGCAAATCAGTTGGTAGCACCCCAACTGATTTTAATCATGTGTCAATATGAAATAATACTTATCATAAACTTAGTACAGAAATGAAGTACAATAAAAAAATATGAATTTGAAATGCATTACAAATGTTGAACTAGCTTACAAAATTTGAAGTAACAGGTTGTTACAGATAATAAGGTAGAGCTAAAGAGAACGAATTCAATAGGTGTAAGCTAACTTCTTGAGAAAGAAAAGATCAGAATAAAAGCAACAGAAAATCTTCCCAAGATTCTTGGTGGAAAACCAGTACTTCCTCAATTCATTCTCAACTTTAAATAAATGAAATCTCTTCGACTCTATAAATGTAACAGCATGAAGTTCTAAATCTTGGTCTGATAAAGAAATGTGATTAGCTTATATGTTCAGAATACATATTATTTCCTTATATTTTCTATTAAACATCATTCATATGAGGCCTTCACAAATACTTGTTTAAATTAAACAGACGGAACAATCATAACTAATGCTAATAGAATGAAATAATTATCATGAAGGAGAAAGACTAAAAAATAATACAAATGGCGGACGAGAATGCAAATGACCTGTTCCAAGGGCATCCCGCCCATCTGACCTCGATATGGGCATAATTTTCAGCCTTGTCAGAATAAATTCAATTTTAAAACTAAATAAACTAAGACATGATAAAGAAATTACACAAAGTATCAATACAACTTACCATTTTAATAAAAAATTAATAGCATATAATATGCTTTCCAAAATATTACGCAACTTGGTGAAATCAAGTAAGATTTCGTTACCGTAAAGTCATCTAGATGGTTTTACAACATTTCCATAAGTACAATACGTTAATATATAATATAAACTCATTGAAAATACATAAAATGTTTGTATAAAATAATGAAAACTAGGTAAGAGTTGTGGGGCGAGGTGGCTGGCACATCGCAGCTCTCCCTGCTTCTAGAACTCCTCTCTACGCAACCGTACCGACGTTAAACCACTTGAATCAAATAATTCAACAAATAAAATCAAACAAAATAATAGAAATTAAAATGAAAATACATAAAATAATTGATTTTAAGGTAAAATAAAAAGAGTTAAAATGTCGATGTGGAACGAGACGCAGGGAAAATGAAAGTGACAATATGGCTTCCTGGTCATGCGCATTTCTTACTGCGTTTTAAATAGAATAATCAGTGTAACCAACCTTGTATTTGCATAAGTTATATTTTACAAAGATCTAATCATAGCCCACGTAAAGTTAACTAAAAAGATAGTCCGTGAGCCCACGGATTATTTTCTACCTCTATAGATATTGCAAGGGGTAGTTAGTACATCGTAAAAAGCCATGGTCTGTCGTCGAAACTGGGGCCGTTTAGAAGCAGTCGCGCCTCAAAAACTAAAAAAAATCACCTTATAAGCCGCATGGAAAAGACTTATATTTTTACTCTAGGCATTGATACAAACTCAAATCATCAAGGTCTGTCGCGATCTATGGGGCCGTTTTGAAAACAGACCGGGGTTGAAGTTTTGAAAAAATACCAAAATTTAGATTATTTTTGACATATTTGAAAAGCACTTGAAGTAGTATAAGTCGGAGATTTTTAAACTTATTGAAACAAAAAAATACCAAACTAAAGGTGATAAACTGAACTACCAAAATGTTCCTTGGCATTATTTTGTCAATTTTATTCCAGATTAATTAAAACGGCTTTAAAGAATTTTAAAGATTAAAAAAATAAAAACTTTAATCTTTAAAGTGCAGTAACTTGATTACTTCGCAACTGATTCTCATTCGTATATAACCAAATTAAAGAGGTCTCTATTAAGTTGGAAAACGACCTCTTTCATATTCTTCATACAAGTAATACTTTCGAAGATAGAAGCGAAAAACCCTTTGTGAACATCTCAATTTTACTATTATTATTGACAACAAACCAGGATCATTCGGTTGATTTTTACAGTAATTTCAAATTTAAACTATCAAATAAATAGTATATAATGTAATTAGGTTGTAATTGAATTTTTAATGCTGTGACAATTTGTTTTATCACGAGAGGAGCAAGTCAATAAATAATTTCCAAAGTAATAAAATCACTTTACAGGCATGATGCATATAATATTTTTCTAGGGGCACAGTCAGTAAAGAACAGAGACTATATATACTTAAACAGTAAGACTGTCAACTCAATGGTGGGAAAATTTGGATTCCGGTCGACACAAGCACGGCGGAGGACCTACCTTTCAATTGAGTGGGCGTGTCTTGATTTCCCGCTTTTTGCCCACAGTCAGTTTGAAATTTAATTTTTATACTTTGTATAGTTATACTTCTAACTAACCCTACCACTTTAATCTAACACAGAACGCTTCTGATTATTTTTAAGTTTTTCATTCAAGTAATTTATTAATTTAATTGATTCAATCAGGTAATAATGAAATAGTGACTAAAGTTTACACGTGCTAGAAGACAGATTTTGGCATTTAATGCAGCCTGTATTTTAATTAAATCGGCAAGATGCGCACATGTGATTAGATGTATTACCAGATAAAATCGACTAAATCAATAAATTAATTAAATGAATTTTACACTTATCTGCCATCAGTAGCGTTCTCTGGAAGTTTTAAAAAGATTTCTATTTACTTTTAGTTTCTGAATTTTTGAAATACAGAAAATGCAACGGCGAACCGTTTTTGTGGAAGATACATACAGAAAACTATCATTTTATAATAATAATAAATTTAGCTGTCATAACCAAGAGTTGCCATGGTATTCATAATTTAAAATAAAAATATAATCAGTCATTTATGAAAAGCTATTTGGGTTAGTTCATGAGTTGTCCGCACCGGTCCACCGCAGCCCTATTTTTAGTAGCTTGCGATAATCGAATCCAACTTTTTCTCATTTAAGTTACCCCCCCCTGGTAAAGAAATAAATATATTTATTTATTTATAATGCTTTTTGACATTTTAACAAAACTTAAATTAATTCTTTTTATTAATAAATTTAAAACAATAAGTCTTAAGCATGCAGGTGCCCTTAAATTAAAATTGAATGGAATAAGGCTTAATTATAAAAAAAATAATATTTCCTTAAATGATAAAACTTTTTTTTTATTTTTTAACAAATTTTTATTTCCAGTTGTACTGGATATATTTGTGTTTAATATTATGTAATAAATATATCAATATTTTACTTCACTTACCAATTTGCAAAGAGGTTGTAAGATTAAATTTACAACCTAACGAGGGCGGACAAGAGGTAGGGGCCTTTCTCACAGTGACATATCTATCAATACTGAACCTAATAGATATCGCAAAGGTCATTGACCTAGACGTATACAAATATACAACATTATTATTTATTTAATTTATTTATATATATATATATATATATATATATATATATATATATATATATATATATAATATATATTATATATATATATATATATATATATATATATATAATATATATATATATATATTATATATATATATATATATATATATATATATATATATATATATATATATATTATATATATATATATAAATATATACATATATATATATATATATATATATATATATATATATATATATATATTTATAGATTATTATGAATACACACATCCTAAAACATTCTGGCAAAAGTTCAGCTTGTCTCTATTTTGTCCCGACACACACCTTTTTTTAGTCTCTATTCACTAGGCTCAGTAGTTGGCAAGGAAAAGTAAAACTAAAAAAAAACCATTTAAAACCATAAATATTTAATAAATTTTATATACTTTTAAAATAATAAATAATATTGTACAATAACTATATCTTAGGATACAGCACAGATAAACAATCTGTGGATAGAGGAAACAAGAAATAAATGTATTTATTAAATGCATTTTTTGCAGTTAAAAAAAATGTATCCGTTAACGCCAAAGACAGGTTTCTATATACATACAAATTGAGATGCAAGATTATATCTACAGTAAATTATACTTAATCATGATGAACTATTATGTGCATATATAATCAGTAAATGAGACTGATATTAAAATAATGAAGATAAAGAAGTTTCCACAAAACATTGACAATGTGCTTTCAACCAAACTAGAGGTCATCATCAGAGCAAATCCTAAGAAACAAGGAAACAAAGAAAATGTTAAAAAACGTAGGGCAATGAAGTGTGGAGATTTCTTTATATGCATTATTTAGAATGAACTCCCCTTACTGATGATGGCAGGCCAAATGGGTACAGGGTACCTCAGAACTTTTTCATCATATTGTATTGGTTAAGCTCATCTTTACTACTTTGCTTGTCTTTAGATAATGGAAATGATTTTGGTAATATTCCAGTACATCTTCAGATTCGCTTCCCTTGTTCCTAGACAGTACAAAACATCTATTTTAATACCAGCAGTAAGTAGTAGTGATAGTAATAGGGGGGGAGTGGTAGTAACTACCAGGCAAGTAGGCCACGTTGTTGGGCCATTTTTGCCAGCTCCCTAAGATAGTGTTCTACTCCTTTTAATTTCAAGTGTAGGTATATTTCATCTAATCTAGACAGTAGAGCCGTGAATTTCTATGGTTCCTCTCATTTTTTTCAAGCAATCATACATATTTTCACTGACTCTTATAGTCTAGTGAAAACTGGGAACAACACGTGCTCTCACTGTTACATCAAACCTCCACACACTTTAAACTACAAGGCAGAAACATTATAGTATTATAATGAATCTACTATGAGGGTCCTAAATTTTGCCTATACCCAGTTTCATTTAGGGTAAGGGATCTTTAACAAGAACCTGACAAAGCACAGGCTCGAGACCACCGGCTTTACGTCCCTTCTGAAGGTCGTGGTACGCAGAATTTTTATCCCTCTCATAAAATCCTAGAGGCCCGTGCTGGGATTGAACCCATGACTAAAGTCCATTCACTCTGTGTATTGGCCGCGTACCTTAACCACTACACCACGGGTGACCCCCACCAGCAGTAAAGTAATATATAAACCAAGTAAGGGAACAAACGCGATTTCTGTCAGACCTGGCATGTAGTTCACATTTTGTCCACCAGGGAGTTGTCTCAAAATTTTTCTATGGGCATAAATATAAACAATTATTTAAGGTTTTCAAAATTTTTGTTTTTATTGCATTTATTTGTACAATTTAAAATAAAATGTTAATAATTTGTGTTAAAAATACATTTTGTCACATCCAATAGAGGTTTAAGTGCGAATCTTTAAATACTAGGTTTGTTTAAATAAATAAAACGAGCGGCTAATTAAACTTTTTTTTCAAGTGCACTACTTAACTTAGTACATTTTTGCAAGTCATATTTGTTTTTCCCCTTCAAATATTAATTTTAATTAGTAATTTAACAACTTTAACCAAACATTTTTTAATATAATAAAAGCTATTGTAATTTTAAGTTATATTTAAGGGTTATTTTAGGTTATTTAGGGGGGTTAGTTTAGGGGGTTTTTTTAGGGGTTATATTTTAGGTTATATTTTAGGTTAGGGTTATTTTCATTGTCGTCTGTATGTTCTTCAAAATCTTAATAAAAACATGTAGTTTACCTTCGCTATATTTTCTCTTTTTCTTTAAGTAATTTAATGTACCACTTATTTAACAGAATTTAATACAAAATCACTAAACTATCTCATACATATTAAAGTAAGAAAACACGATTAAAAGTAAAACTCACCTAATGTTATCAGGGTTGCCAATAAAACTAAGTAAAAAATGTAAATCCTAAGAGGCGCATGCGCAGTTATGCCACAATTTTAACTATTTTTGAGCCATCAATCAGCTGATCACGCATGTCTGAATTTTTTTTACACAGGTTAGTATAGGAGTTTCCCTACTTGGTTTATATATTACTTTAACCAGCAGTCACCCATCCAGGTACTGCCCTCACTTGATGACGATTAACATTAGTGTTCCCAAAAACAATAAATATATACAATACATAATTAATGAAGCTTAGAACACTTATTTATTGTAAAAAGGGATACCCTCATGATAAACTTTAATTCAATTTGAATATTTTTTTTCTATTTTTTTACAAACATAAACATGCCATCTAATAAAAATTCAACCATATTCTTCACTCTATATCTTTCGACATGGTCACATGACTAAAAATCAGCTGGAAGGGAGCTTGTAACACACTTTAGGAAGAAAAAAATCCCTATAGCTAAAAGAGATGTGATGTTCAGGGGGGGGGGAAGTCAGGTTATTTTACCCACCCGAGATACTTTTTATCTAACTCTTCTATTCAAAAGTAACTATTTTTTAACTAGATTTTTACCATTTCTTTTTACTTTAAACAGTGTCTCTTCTAATGATGTTATTTCATAGCATTCTTGAAAACTCAATCTGAATTATATTATTATTTATTTAACTTCTACCAAGAAAACTATAATTAATAATAATTATTATATATCAATAAATTTGTTGACATAGAGGCAGATGACTAGATCCCAAATCAATTTTTTGCTCATCTCAAAATCTTCATGGCAGTCCTTTATAATGGCAGGCCTTTATAACGGGCCCAAGACAAAATTTATTGACCAACAATAAATGAAAGACATTTATCTTTTTGTGACATAATATATATCTTTTTATTTTTTTAATTAAAAAAATAAAATTATAAACAAAGAGTAGGTCTTATTGGAAACTGCATCTCGAATTCAAATACAAATTGAGACAATTTCGTTATAACTTAGCACAGTTGTCTTCCTTTCCTAATACGTTTATAATAACCTTCGAAATTTGGTCTTGATCTTGATATTAATTTGTCACTGCTTCTATGTTAATGTTGTTCACTTTGATAGTTGGCACTAGAGTGGGCAACCAGTCGACTTTGAGGGAACGAGCAAATGCATGACAGCATTTTGTTTTTAATATGACGATATCCTACAAATCCATTTTCCAATGGATATATAGGATATCATTATGTTAAAAACAAAATGCTGTCAGCATCTTCATTATCTTGTGGCAGCACAGATAATTATTGCATTCATTTCTTACATAATAAGCATGTGTACTATGGTTATCCTGTGACGTCACCCAAGGTACCTGTAGGTATATTTTTCTTTCCAAAGTTGGACGCCTGTTACTTCTATTAAAACAGCTGTTTTTCATGTAGAAAGATATGAAGCTAATAATGAAATACAACTTAGCATATTTGACGGTATTATATACATGCATGCTACATTTCAAATTGATCCAATTATTATTCCGTACTTATAAGTCTCCAAATTTTTGCTGATTCATTAATAACAGTTAATGACATCAAAGAAAAATGATTTTCCAGATAGAGCAGCTAGACTTAAAAACTTCATTTTTGTACAAAGTTTCAACTCTCTAGCATAAATACACTGGGAGATACAATGATAACAGACACAAAAACAAAAAACTTTGTAAAAACCACTCAGGAGGCCTTAAAAATATTTGACACAGATAAATCAGGTTAAATCCCTGTTTCAGATTAATACTGTGACACATTTCTCTCCTATATACCTACGGTATAAATCAAATGTAGTAATAGAGTATTTTGAATATCAATGCATTTTGTATTGAGGGGTTTTCCTCGCAGCGACAGGTTCATCCTTTATAAAATATAAAAAGATTTGATTCAAGTAAATAAGTAAAATCCGTATACAATCTCATAGTGAGAACGTATGAGAGTGGAACTTTTACCTCTGATAGAAATACAAAAATCAAGCATACAGTCTATCGTTTAGTTTAAAAATCCCCAAGGTCATAAGTATTTTGGGGATTGACTAATCAGAGAAGCCGCTGCCAACCTCTCACTTAAAAAGAGAAAAAAATCCCTACCACAATAACCGCTGTAGGGAAAAACCTTCTTCCCGGCAATCGTTCACTTTGTTTGTGGTTCTTCTTTTGATTACATCGTTTTGAAAACTACTTTCAAATTAATCTTAAAAATGATATTTTAAAATAAAACTACACAAAAGAAATGTAAAAAAACATCGCCAAGAAAATACGGGTAAAATAACCTGATTTGTTTACATAGTTTTTTCCCACTCCCTTCTTACAGGGATTTTTTTTCTTAAGAATCAGTGGTGTCTAAACTGACCTGTCAAGATTTTTAAACTAAACGATAGACTGTAAATACAGAATAAGGATGCTTAATTTTGACAATAAAATGACTTGGAGAAGTCTCTATAGTGTAAGAACTATCAGGCCAGTGACAAGAATCTACATCCTCACAGGCATAACTAGATATGTGACCTACAGCAGGTGATAGTTTTACATGTAAACCTCAAAATTCACAGTCTTCATGAGTCAACTGTGTATCTAGATATGCAGTCAACTACAGATGATGAGTTACATGTGAAAACATAAAATTCACAGCCTCCTTGATTTATGCGGGTAACTGGAGACATGATCAGCAGCAGGAGCTATAAGATCACAGTCCAGAGTTGGACTTATTACACACCCAAAATATTGGTTTCTAGATAGAGTTGAGACGGTGTCGTTTAATTGGATACTGATTCCTTCTCCTCCTGCTGAGATAGAAACTGCTCTCCGCATTCAAACCTAAACAAAATAATCTTTATCATTGTTTATAAGCGATAAAAATTGAATTAAAAAATATAGGCACATCGAATATGTTAACACAGGGAAATTTAGGCTGGAAATAGATGGCAGTAATTAGCATGACCAAATGGCACTTTACATTTTGGCTCTTTTGTGGGGAGAATATTCCTATCAATCTCAGTGTATATTATTATTTTTATTGCTATATATGTCTTTTTTGATTGTACATTTTTTATATTTTAGTTTGTTAATAAAGGATTCTTCTTTTAAAAAAAAACATTATTCTTAAAAATTCTTAGAAAAACTTTATTTATATGGAAGGAGACTAGTTGCGACCTTGGTTAAACCATAGGGGAGCTTGCAGCCAAAATTGTGTTGCACCGTTTTAAAAAGGAAAATATAGGGCCTAGGACAACTTTGACCAACACTGTGTTTAAAAGTATGGAGAATCCTATAAAGTTTGTAGGATAATAAGGGAGTAATAAACTCCCTTATTGCAATATAATTTAATCTTAGTAATTTTTTATTTTGTTTTATGATTTATAACTTAATACTTTCAAACAGGGTAAGAATAATATTAAATACCTATAATTAACCACTTTTTGACCTAAATTTTAGCTCAATATGTTTATAACCCGATGATGAAAAGAAATTATTACTGATATCAGTATCCCAGGGAGTAGAGGTAGGAAGATTTAGGTCTTCCCGTGGTGACCGTGTCAATGTAGATGAAGAATCTGACGTTTCGCTTCCACTTTTTAGTCGAACACATCAAACATACCATTGACGACGATTGTCGGTCCGTGGTCGCAGACCATTCACGAGAGACTGGTCATCTTATTAATTTTGAAAAAACCGAGGTACTAGCGAGTGTTTCTCAATATCGTGACAGGTTCGTTAGGGAAGCTATAGGGATTGCTAAGCACAGGAATAACATCAACAGGGACACGGGGTTGAAGATTTCCAACACTTGGACACCGCCTATCTCTTCACTACGTGTTTCAGATAATTCCCTAAGCCTGTATCAGCCTTCAACTACGTCATGCAGCACCCAGCCAACGATTAATGGGAAATCCCCCATTAGCCAACTCATGACAGGACACCTCTACGCGACCTTCAAGTGGATTACGTCATACTGGACCGTAAAACCCTATTATCCCTTTTCATGGCTGTAATCTTCGTTCTTGAAGACAAGGTCAGAGACAGGTATAAAATAGGGCCTCCATCTTCAGTTCAGCTTTGTAGAGTATTCCATGATGTCCTAAATCCCTGAAGATGCCTTCCACAATGGAAACGAAATGTTGGATTCTTCATCTACATTGACGCGGTCACCACCGAAAGACCTAAATCTTCATGAAAATAACCACAGAAGCCTACGCAGTTTATGAGTAGAGGTAGTACTTCCTACTTACTTCGATGAGCAGTAGTTAAGCCTGATGGCATATTACTTTGTCAAAAAAAAATAATGTCTATGGAAGAGATGAGTTAAGGTATTCCTCGATAGTATATGGAGTAAGGTTGACAAGAAATTCCTTCAGTGCTGACTTCATGGACTTGTGATCTAGAGACGTCATGTGTCGTGGCAGAGCATTGTAGAGTTTAATTCCAAGGATAGCAGGATCCTTCTTAGTTTTCTCTAATCTTCTGAAGGGAATGGCGATTTTTTGACAATTTCTAGTGCCATAATGGTGTATATCTGAATTTTTAGTTTTTTCGGATGAGTGAACAGCAAGAATGTTGAATAATATGAAATGAGCAACCACTGTTAAGATTTTGTATTCTTTAAAAATAGGTTTGCATGATTTAAGCGGATGTGTCTTAAATTAAGGTAGGGTTTGGAGGCAGTCTTTTTTTACATTGGAAAGGTATGATAAGAAAGAACTTCCTTTTAATATAAGTTGCTTGGTTTTAAACGACCTAACAAATTAAAAACAATTTTAATAACCATTGTCTAAATAGCTATTACTTAATGAGGATGAAAAATAAGTTTTTGCTTCCTAGGCAATCAAGTTGATTTCAGAGGCTAAAGCCTAAGAAACCATAATATTTAAATCCTGAGGAATTTAAACCCTCCTTGCAAGAGGGTTATTTGTCTTGCACAACATTTAGTTAACTCACAAAGCAAAGCTGAAGGAGTTGATTGCTGGCAAGGAGCAACAACTTGTTTATACAAAGGCAAGTTTAAGACTTAACCTCGAAGAGGAGAAAATAATATCTAACACTCACTAAAACATACTAAATGTTCGCACTGATATATAAATAAAGATTTAATAATTGTATTAAAAAACATGAAATTATAATTAAAATTTTTAAACAATACGTAATAGTTTCCATTGTCAGAACATGGCCCTATTACATGCTAAATAAATTTTAATTGTAAATATTCATAACAAAAATATATTTTTAAGGTAAGCAACCGCTGGTCTGCAGCTCAACAGCTCTGTTGTCAGTGGATTTGAGGGGGGATTTTCCTTCCATACTACTAAGTGTTTATCTGTTATAATTTGTGTCAGGTTATAAACAATAATATTTATAAAATATCTGCCGTAAGTACAGAGTTTTCTTCTTACTTGAGAATTTTCAAGTAAGTAATCAGAATTGTACACTGGATTTTAAGTATTTGGAAAAATTAAACATAGAATGAGATGCAACGGCCAATGATTTGTCAGTGTGTATTTACAATGCTAAAGTAATAATAAACACAAACAAATGACGAGACTGCTATTAGGGCTAATCCATGCTCCAATATATTAACTTGTCATTGACTCGACAATGTCCATGTCGATGTCACAGTTAATTTTAAAGTATTGAGTTAAATAAAATGTTGTATTCATTGTTGAAATAGAAGGAAATTTAAAAGTGAAAATGAATATTTAATACCAGCTCTAAAATCCAGTCTTACATTTATAAAGACAACGTCGTAGATGGTTCACTCCCTAGTATTTTAGTAACTCAATCAACAAGATTGTGTTTATGTTTGTAATTGGGGGTGTCATCACCTATAGACACGAAGAGCACTGCGATGATCTTATCAAGTTAATTGGAGATCTTATCACATGGTGCAGCACCATCACTTTCTTCAAAAAATGAAAATTATTCTATTAAAAATTCTTTAATGTTAAGTGAAAATTTGTAATTTTATCTCCAAAATAAGTCTGCCTCCGTGGCCGTGATCGTAAAGGCATTCGATTTCGGCACCGGAGGTCCGGGGTTCGCAGCCCGGGCTATGTTCTAAGATTTTATGAATAGTATTTGTATTAAAATGATTTCGCCAACTTTAATTAATTCTTAGAGTGTAGTAGATGCAACCCACCTGAGGTGGTTCCCGCAGGGTGAATACCCTGATGGGCCGAAAGACCCTAAAACGGGCATTATTATTATTATTATTATCTCCAAAATAAAGTATAAGGCTCGTGAAACTGATTTAGGACAAAAGAAGTTGTTTGGACCAAAACAAATGTTTTCAATTTTTCAGAGGTAACAACACCAGAATCAATAATAAATTCAATATTATTGTAGAGCAACAAATTCTCTCTAAAATGCCCCAGAGGCACAGGTACCTGTTAGCATAAGACTTACCTGATAAAATGAATGAGTTCTATATTGACATCAGACAGGACTTGAGATACAGTTATATTAGGGTCCAATAGAAACTCCTGATATATCATAACATTCTCATCGTCTTTATTCTGACATGGTTCATCCTCACCCACTACTCCTATCTTCACTGGGTTCATACCTAATACAACAAACCAGGTCATCAAAGAAGACTTTTTTTTATTTATATAGACTAATACAAGATAATTATTACTACTAGTCTTAGTATTATTACTAGTATTAGAGTTGATACAGTTTCAGTGACTTGATAAGGCATGTAAGAGAAACATTTCAATGATTGCACTCAGATGAGACAAGTTTCTTATATTCAGATGTATTAAGATACTATCGGTGGTGATAGATAAAATATGAAGATAAAAAGAGGTGAAATAGAGATAGCATAGACATAATCAAATTTTGAAAAGTAGCAATTGAAAAAGATTTAAATTAAGATAATGAGGTGAAATAATATTGATTAAGATAAGATAAAATAAGACTAAATGAAGCAGGTAAGAATTTATAATGATAGCTGGTCTCTAGACCACTGCCTCCTCAGGTGTCATACAGGATTGTCAGGAAAGGATTTGAATAATCAATTAAGGATTCGTGGAAGTTTGTAACGGGATACGGAAAGGTCTCGGACAAAAGAAACATTAAGGTCACAGTGGAGAGTTAGGTTTGATATGTAGAATGGAGCGTTTGTTATGGTTCTAAGGATTATGGACTGTAGGACCTGGAGCCAATTGGAGTTGGAAGGCTTGGTACCACCCCACACTTCTAGGCCATAGGTCCATGCTGGTTTCAATACCACATTGTAGATACGGAGTTTATTACTTAATGATAGCTAAGACCTATGATCTAATCTAGAAGACGTGATGAGAAGAATTGAGATACATTTATAAGAGATAATTGCAGTTTCTGTTTTTTTAAAAGATATCAGAGTCAGACAGCTAAAACATACATAATTTAATTGGAAACAAATGCTAATGAAGTGGCTTGTATGGGGGGGGGCCTGAAGTGGCTTGCATGGCGTGACTGTAGGAGCTCGCAGGGCGGGCCTGAAGTGGCTTGCATGGCGTGACTGTAGGAGCTCGCAGGGCGGGCCTGAAGTGGCTTGCATGGCGTGACTGTAGGAGCTCGCAGGGTGGGGCCTGAACTGGCTTGCATGGCGTGACTGTAGGAGCTCGCAGGGCGGGGCCTAAAGTGGCTTGCATGGTGGGGCTGAAGGAGCTTGCATTGGCCTGAAGTCCAGAAATCAAGGACTTAGAATCTAATGCACACCACCACACTTTGACTAGCAGGTAAATTTTTCTGGATTTTTATAATGGGCTTTAAATTAGAGCAAAAAGCTGATCTTGGAAGAATGAGAATAGTTTAGTACAGCGTATAAAACCAGAAAAATGTAGCCACTAGTCCAATTAGTACTCATCACATGATTACCCATACACCCAAAAAACTCTGCCAGGCATAGCACAAAGCTTCAATGTTTATATCATTTATGTATTGTAAACCATTTAAAATTTTTACTATAAAAATCATAATAGTAAATAAAAATAATACATATAATAAAAGATAATTTCTAATCAAGGTGTTATGTCAAAAAATATTATTTAGTTAATTGTTATACAAACAAGCTACATTTTACAATGATTAATCTTAAAAAGGCTTTAAACAACACAATACAGGATGCCAAACTAGTTCCACTCGGACTCTTAATGCTTGGTAAAAAAGTTAATCATATATCATAGAAACTTTTTGTGAAAGAAGCAATCAACGTTTCTTTGCTCATGTTAAAATTTATTAAATTTAGTCAAAAAGACTTCTCCATGCTCTACAGACATGGAAAAGTTACAAAAACCATTGATAAACTTGTAGATATTTTAAAAGCTAATTCAAAGCCATGAAAGAATTTATAGTCGAAAAATTAATTTCTGTGTCAATTTGTCACGTTGATTAATTTATATACTTGTTTACACAAAACAATCACAAATTTCGTAGCTAATATATTTACATTGTATAAAGTATAGAAGCAAAAGAGCTAGCAAAGCTCCCCGTGCTTCTTTGAGATTCGAGAAATAATAAAAATGAGAAGCTTACTGACAGGTTGTTTTAGTCAACTAACCTACAATATGTTGACACAGTTGTCTAGCAGTCTGCTGTATATGAACATCATGAGAGGGGAGCATTATGCCATGACAAAACCATACTTGCCATTAGTGGCACATACCAGGCAGGATAGCTCGTTACTTTCTAAATGTATCTAAACATACAAACAAAGAGACTAAAACTATTAGAGGGAATAATAAAAGAAAGGAAGTCTCTCCACAAAACAAAACTTTATTGGCAAAGCGCTTTCAACCTAACTAGAGGCCATTATCAGTGCAAAACCGTTGAGATGTTAAAGAAGTAGAGAAGTGAGTCTATGTTTTCTTATTAGGTATTAGAGTCAGACTCCTAGTCATTCTACTAGCATATATTAGAGGGAGTACAGAACCGATTAACACAGTGACAAGGGTCTGGAAGTGAGACAGTTTCCATAGGTGCCCTAACTGTACTTACCCCTACTATAGTCTTCCTAGAGAAAAGACTAGATACTCCCCATCCCCTACAACTCCTATTGTAGCATGCACTCAAAGAGACTAAAACTATTAGAGGGAGGATACAACAGTTCTTATCATTCCTTGGGTAGCTAGGTGCCGTAACGGTACATTGGTGACGTCATTTTTTTTATTTTTCCTAATAAAAAAACCACCTTATCACCTTTTTGGCTTCACCTTATCAAACTCGTAACAAACATTTGTTTCATATTAATCAACATTCTACAAATTATGGACAGAATAACAGTATTGACAGAATCACTAGTCATGCTAATAAATTTTCTTTCATAGATTTTTTCAGTTTCTCTGTTAATAAATTTAACAGTGTTTGCCAAACCATCACTATTTAATACTTATAGCTTAACTTTTGATTTGTTGTTCACTTAAAAAAAAAAATTAAAAAAAAAATGTTTAATTATTATTTGTTTATTAATGCACGTTGTTACTAGTATTAATTATAAATTTAAAAATGTTTAAAAACTTTCCCTTTTTAGTTATTTATATATTAATATTTTAATAACTTTTTATTTGATAGCATGTTTTGCTTATATATGTTTTTACTATATTAATTATTTTTTTTATGCATGTTTTACTTGTAATTGGAAGAATTGATGTATTCCGTAATAAAGTTTATTTGTATTTGTATTTGTATTTGTATAATTACAATTTCACGTAAATATTACATTATTTTTCGACTTTTTTGTTTTAAATTAAGTAAAATGAATTTAAAATAAATTTTAATTATTATCTATTGCATGTATTCTTTAATTGTTAGTTTTGAATAAAGTGGTTTAATGTGGCATCACTGAAAAATGTCCGCCGTTAGAAAAATGCATGCTACAATAGAAGTTGTAGAGGATAGGGAAGTATCTATTCTTTCTCTAGGGAGACTATAGTAGGGGTAAGTACAGTTAAGGCACCTATGGAAACTGTCTCACTTCCAGACCCCTTTTCACTGTGTTAATTGGGTCCTGTACTCCCTCTAATAGTTTTAGTCTCTTTGCATGCACTCTACTGACGGCGGACATTTTTCAGTGATGCCACATTAAACCACTTTATTCAAATCTAACAATTAAAGAATACATGCAATAGATAACAATTAAAACTTATTTTAAATTCATTTTACTTGATTTAAAACAAAATAGTCAAAAAATAATGTAATATTTATGTGAAAATGTAATAATTATGAAAAATAAAAAAAATGACGTCACCAATGTACAGTAACGGCACCTAGCTACCCAAGGAATGATAAGAACTGTTATACAACAGTTCTTATCATTCCTTGGGTAGCTAGGTGCCGTAACTGTACATTGGTGACGTCATTACTAATACCATTAGAGGGAGGATACCCTCCCTCTAATGGTCTCTTTGCATACAAACAATGAGAGAGTTACAGGCACCATTTTGAATTATTCATTAAAATTACGGTCTTTTTGAAGGTTTTCTTCATTCTTTTTATCTGCTTTTCTTTCATTTTAAATAAAGTCATTTTCATGGTAGAGGATGGAAAGAGAAGAAGAGGAGGTATAGTCACTCAATAGGGTTCCAGTGAAAATAAAAGTTGACCCTGAATCTTTTGTTTACTTTCAGAACATAGAGATATATACTAAAGAGAGCATAGCCTATCTCAATACATTAAGAGGCCTGAAACATCTTTTCGGGGCTCTCAGGGGCTCAATGTGTAACCTCATTGAAACCTCTTCTAAGAGTAGGTAAAGGTTATAAGAACTCAATTGTTTTCGGCTTCCCCCACATTGTTTGTTTTATGATTTGTATTATTAACGTTCTATTATATAAGTTACTGTATTTTTGTTTTGTTTATTTGATTATTTTGATAATCGAATGTGCTCAGGTTACTTTTCCGATGTTTCAAAAATTCAACTAATATGACCCCTCTAAAGATTTAGGTCAATGTAGATGAAGAATCCGACTTTTCGCTTCCACTGTGGGAGGCATCTTCAGGGATACACGCAGTTATCCCCCCCCCCCCACGCAGTTATTATGACCCCTCTAGTAATATATCTCTATGTTTTAGAAGCTATACACACAGCTAAAATTTATTATTTTTTTATTTTCTTCACCTACTACCATAGGTATAAGGAAAAGTTTTGTGTTCTCCCTAAAAATCCGAAACCGAGTTTTCACCATAATTCTCCATTGCAGGTATTTCCTGACTCCGAGTGGGTTTCATCATGCTGTCTGTGTCACGCATAAATCCCACTGTTTTTATGTCAGAGGGTTGAAACTTGACACAAAAATCAGGCTTTAGGTCTAGCTGTGCTGCCCAGAAGTTGATATTTTTCAGATTACAATAACCTATTTTGCTGAGTCATAAAAATTTTAAAAATCAATGATTTGACCATTCGAGTTGACTTCGAACACAAATGAACATCATAGGTGGTCCATCGATTCACAAAATTATAGTCTGTGACATAATTGATTCACAAAATTATAGTCTGTGACATAATCGATTCACAAAATTATAGTCTGTGACATAATCGATTCACAAAATTATAGTCTGTGACATAATCATTCACAAAATTATAGTCTGTGACACAATCCATTCACAAAATTATAGTCTGTGACATAATCCATTCACAAAATTACAGTCTGTGACATAATCAATTCACAAAATTATAGTCTGTGACACAATCCATTCACAAAATTATAGTCTGTGACACAATTCATTCACAAAATTATAGTATGTGACACAATCCATTCACAAAATTATAGTCTGTGACACAATCAATTCGCAAAATACCATCAACATACCTTCAACATCAACATCAGTCAACAACAACATACCTTAGAGAGAGGTTTGTTGAGACTGAGGGAGGAAACATGATGAAGACAAGTCTGTGACACAGTTTGCACCAGGGATATGAAGTTCTTGTTCCTAGCAACAAAGTCAGTCTCACAATTAATTTCCACCATAACAGCATTGTTATCTTTTACTTGTATTCCTATCAGTCCTTGAGCAGCTGATCTTCCCTCTAGCTTGGCCAGCTTGGACCAGCCTAGTGCTTGTGCCTGGTCTTTTAACCATTTTTCCGCCTAACATGAAAACAAAAAACACAATGAAGTTAAAACCATACTGGAATTAAAATCTTGTGGATACAGGTAAATAGAGGTTCTAGGACAACATTGCCCTACACTGAGTTAAAAGTATTGGAAAAGTCCATACATTTTGAGTTTGTCACTTATATTGTTTAATTCGCTTATTACTAACATATTTCAATCTTAGTAATTTCTTATTCTTTTAGGAATTAATAATCTCAATTACGGCAAAAATAACATTAAATACTTTGGTACTGCATGCTTATAACCTGACAATAAAAAGGTTGCAGTTGTGTTATCAGTATTCCAGGGAGTAGAGGTGGGGGTTGGTTACTAGACTTGGAAATTTGCATACACATTCCGTTGCACTCCTAGTATATGCAAAACAAACTTGTCTAGAGGGCAAAAACTGTTTGCTGATAACATTGATTATAGGAAGGAGATGTTTCCTAAGGGCTCTTATGGAAATAAGTTGACATCTAATTTTTAACATTTTAATCCATTTCATTAATAAAGCTTTTATTAATAAATTATAATTATATGACACAATATAATTGTGCGAGAGACACCTAGGAAATGTAACAAGCAAAATGCAATGCTACATCTGGGAACTGTTCCATCATTCGAATTCGTCATCATTGATGGCTCGACATAATGTCATGTCCCACTCTGTTTCGTTACGTCTAACTCATCAGGGCGCCGACAGAGCCTGAACTCACTCTGACCTTCAATTAATTCCGAAGAATATAATGTGAAGTACTTACCAGAGACGAGCGGTGCTCTCTTACCGCCATCATGCATGGCAAGCAAAACATATATCATTTGATACTACCGAGTTTTGCAAAACATGAATAGTTGACACAATATAGTTGTGCGAGAGACACCTAGAAAATGTAACAAGCAAAATGCAATGCTACATCTGGGAACTGTTCCATCATTCGACATTCGTCATCATTGATGGCTCGACATAATGTCATGTCCCACTCTGTTTCGTTACGTCTAACTCATCAGGGCGCCGACAGAGCCTGAACTCACTCTGACCTTCAATTAATTCCGAAGAATATAATGTGAAGTACTTACCAGAGACGAGCGGTGCTCTCTTACCGCCATCATGCATGGCAAGCAAAACATAATATCATTTGATACTACCGAGTTTTGCAAAACATGAATAGTTGACACAATATAATTGTGCGAGAGACACCTAGGAAATGTAACAAGCAAAATGCAATGCTACATCTGGGAACTGTTCCATCATTCGACATTCGTCATCATTGATGGCTCGACATAATGTCATGTCCCACTCTGTTTCGTTACGTCTAACTCATCAGGGCGCCGACAGAGCCTGAACTCACTCTGACCTTCAATTAATTCCGAAGAATATAATGTGAAGTACTTACCAGAGACGAGCGGTGCTCTCTTACCGCCATCATGCATGGCAAGCAAAACATATATCATTTGATACTACCGAGTTTGCAAAACATGAATAGTTGACACAATATAATTGTGCGAGAGACACCTAGGAAATGTAACAAGCAAAATGCAATGCTACATCTGGGAACTGTTCCATCATTCGACATCATACTATTCAGCTAAACTCAACTATTCATGTTTTGCAAAACTCGGTAGTATCAAATGATATATGTTTTGCTTGCCATGCATGATGGCGGTAAGAGAGCACCGCTCGTCTCTGGTAAGTACTTCACATTTATTCTTCGGAATTAATTGAAGGTCAGAGTGAGTTCAGGCTCTGTCGGGCCCCTGATGAGTTAGACGTAACGAAACAGAGTGGGACATGACATTATGTCGAGCCATCAATGATGACGAATGTCGAATGATGGAACAGTTCCCAGATGTAGCATTGCATTTTGCTTGTTACATTTCCTAGGTGTCTCTCGCACAATTATATTGTGTCAACTATTCATGTTTTGCAAAACTCGGTAGTATCAAATGATATATGTTTTGCTTGCCATGCATGATGGCGGTAAGAGAGCACCGCTCGTCTCTGGTAAGTACTTCACATTATATTCTTCGGAATTAATTGAAGGTCAGAGTGAGTTCAGGCTCTGTCGGCGCCCTGATGAGTTAGACGTAACGAAACAGAGTGGGACATGACATTATGTCGAGCCATCAATGATGACGAATGTCGAATGATGGAACAGTTCCCAGATGTAGCATTGCATTTTGCTTGTTACATTTCCTAGGTGTCTCTCGCACAATTATATTGTGTCAACTATTCATGTTTTGCAAAACTCGGTAGTATCAAATGATATATGTTTTGCTTGCCATGCATGATGGCGGTAAGAGAGCACCGCTCGTCTCTGGTAAGTACTTCACATTATATTCTTCGGAATTAATTGAAGGTCAGAGTGAGTTCAGGCTCTGTCGGCGCCCTGATGAGTTAGACGTAACGAAACAGAGTGGGACATGACATTATGTCGAGCCATCAAATGATGACGAATGTCGAATGATGGAACAGTTCCCAGATGTAGCATTGCATTTTGCTTGTTACATTTCCTAGGTGTCTCTCGCACAATTATATTGTGTCAACTATTCATGTTTTGCAAAACTCGGTAGTATCAAATGATATATGGTTTTGCTTGCCATGCATGATGGCGGTAAGAGAGCACCGCTCGTCTCTGGTAAGTACTTCACATTATATTCTTCGGAATTAATGAAGGTCAGAGTGAGTTCAGGCTCTGTCGCGCCCTGATGAGTTAGACGTAACGAAACAGAGTGGGACATGACATTATGTCGAGCCATCAATGATGACGAATGTCGAATGATGGAACAGTTCCCAGATGTAGCATTGCATTTTGCTTGTTACATTTCCTAGGTGTCTCTCGCACAATTATATTGTGTCAACTATTCATGTTTTGCAAAACTCGGTAGTATCAAATGATATATAATTATATGATATACATAACGTAAGCACCCATAATTAAGGATTCTATCAGTATCTTAAATTATTATACATTTCTACACTTTTCTGTATATTTTGTACTTTTTATCAACAAATAAAAGAGTTAAACGTAAAGAAACTTTTTTTTATCTCTAGACAGTATATAATGAAAAGTTCATTGACTAGTTAGGGTTAGAGCCCCAAATCTTAAAAGGAGGGGGTATTTTCCTTTTTTTGGGAGTGGTATATAACGAAGATTGATCAATATTTTTAACAAATACCCAGGGGTTGCACCACCAACATTTATAAGGGACCCAACTGTTGCATCTTTATTTAACTAACAGTAGAAATAAAATCAACGTGAACTAGTATAATTTAGTGACAGCTTTGAAGTATTTTGATTTGACAGATGGTTGTTATGGAGATATAAATAAGGGATATAAAAAAGAGATAAGAGTCTAAATCAGAGATTTAGGGAGAATACAAAAATGGTCATATCACTGGGTCATATGAAGTAGTAATAGACAAAATAGGAGCAGTAATTTATAAGATAAGAACCGACCAAGAAGTATGAAAGAAGCATGTCGATCAGATGAGACTGACCATACTTGGGGGCCCCATCTGATATGTTATTTATTGTTCAAGTTATTATTTCATAATAATCATTATTATTATAATTGTCATAATAATTATTAAGTATTAATTAGCACCAACCAAAAGGGAAAAAATAGTAATAATGGCTCAAAATCCGTTTCAGGCCAAAAGAAGATGTTTGGAGCCATAAAATAATTTGATTATTTTGGGAGCAGCACCCCCAAGATGATTTTTGGAATAAGTCCCCAAAATTCCATCATGTTATACAGGACCCGACCAAACACAATTTTTTTATTGGCTCCTAATTTTTTCAGGTCAAAAGAAGTTGCTAAAAGCAATAATAGGAAAAAAAATGTATTTTTTTTAGGCACCCCTAAATTTATGAGATGAGGGTCCGACCCAAAAAATATAAAATAGGAACAATAAAAGGAATGAAAATAAGAATATAACAATAATTAAATGACATCAATGTCTGGAGATGACATCTTGTAAGCACCTTGGGAGTAAATACTATTTCTCCCCTGCAATAATTACTTTCCTCGGCATTACCTCTTGAGTTAAACACATAAATCCCTAGTCTTCACTTCAGGAGTTAAATTCTTAGGTTCCCTTGGGAAACAACTGACTGCTAAGGGAAATAATAGCATTCTTAACTCCCTATAAATAACATAAACAACTATTTGATCATCTTATTGTTTTTAAGACATTGCAAGTGCTACCAAATTTATAGCATAGCTTTAAAATTGATTATTAATTTAACTCAAGGTCAAATTAAATCACGTGATAAACACTGTTTTTTAATTTCACGGGAGATTTAAGAAGCTTTGTCTCTCGGACTTCATTTTGCAGGCTCCTTCTCTATGAAATTTACTACGTACACACAGCGTATTTAACAGGCGATCGTACTGGATACGTATGCAATATGGTCAACTAACTTCACGGTTCTTACAGCGTATTTGTTTAGTCAATCGAGTGAGATTACGTGATAACTGATCACGCCAAAACATTGCGTCTACTATAGTGAAGGTTCACTTTTGGATAAAAGGAAGTTCAAAACAAAAAATATATTTAATTAAATTGTGATTTATTTGCATAATAATAAAGTTACACTAAAAAAATAATATTCCAAAAGTTATTTGATCAAAAACGGTAATATAGAAGTGAAACAAACGTTCAACGAGAAGGTTATCCATTAAATACGATCGTCTCTAAAGGTAAATACAGCGTATCTGGGGATATATTTAGATTCCATCTCCCTAGTTCTAGCGAATGCAATCGGATCCCCTCCGCATGGTTCATACAGCTAATATTACCGTATTGAGAGATCGTATTCTATACAATCCGCAGATCTAGAAGTGTGTGTGAACGTACAAATTGATGGGAACTTTTGATTGAGACAACTAACTACAAGCTCAAGCCCAGCCTTTTAGACTTGTCTTCTTTCCTGTTCACTTGTCAAACCAACCAGTGGATTCTCAGCTGAATTAAAATACAAGCTGAATAAATCGCAAATATAGTTCAATATTACTTAAGCGAGAGACTTTTAAAGAGCCAACATTTGCCGATGATATTAAAGGACATTTATCAAAATATGGATAAATTAAGTGGAGACGACGTATATACAACTACCTACCAATACTAGATCGTTGTTGTTGAGCTGTAAAGCTTTCTTGCAGTTAGAGAACGTGTATCCCGTCTTTTTCCTCAGTTTAGCTAAGTCAGATTTATTTGTAGCGCTTGTTAACAGGAAGCTCTGCCTCGTGTGGAAGCAACGAATGATATTACGAAGCAACATACTTAACTGTGATAACTACAAAGTTGTAGATATAATATAAATAAAACACAAAATAAAAACGGGCGAACTCTTCGAAAATTAATAAAATAACCTGACTAAAAAATCTAAAGTGAAACCTCTTAACATCTGATGTAAACTTGATCGATAACGCCAAGGATAACGCATTGAGCGATGTCTTGAAAAATGTATTAGCAAAATTAGATTTGAATTTTTATTGTATCTAAATCGAGTAAAATTAAAAATTATAGCATAATTTGTTGTCTGATAATATAATTATATTATAAATAGTTAAAATCAGACAGCAAGAAAAATGTAGACTTTAAGAAGTGAAGCTCTAAAAAAATGTTGTCAATTGAATAAAGAAGAATGCTGCTTTGAAAATAAAGAAGAAATCGACTTGTTTTATTTTTGAATTTGTGTGTTGTTGATTTATTTTTATTGTTCTGTTTATTGTTGTTGTAAAGAAACAGACTCCTACCAAAATTTTGTGTTCTCTAATGCATTACGTAATAATAAATTAATAGTTAAATTAAGGTACTCTCTTTGACTAAATTATAAGAAGCTCTTTTTATGCATTTGAATTATAGTGGAATAGAATCAACAAGTGGCTATACTCACGTATTTCGGGCTTTCGTCGTCACTGGAAATGTCTAAAGAAGAAAAGTTTGGCCGCTAGGACTGCTCTTGATGTTTATTGTAATCGTAGAGGAGCTTATGCCTCCAGATAACATAGCCCTATTACGACATCTGTCAGGTAGATCATCTACCTTTGACAGACTGCTAGCTCTGGTCCTTTAAATCAGTGGTTCTCAACCTTTTTTACTCATTGCTCCCTTTTAAGTACCTTGCGTGTACCATCGCCCCCTATCTAATAAGGTGATTAACCAGTATCCAAATTACCTGCTAATTATCTTTGTATAGCCAATACATTATTTAATTACTTGTGTTAATATTATAAATTAAGGAAATTAAACAACTAATAACCTAATATTACACATATTTAGTATATTTAATAAAATTGAGTATGTTTACATACTGACTGGACAAAAAAGGATTTTTAGAGGGCTTGTAATGTTTACCTTCATTAGTTTAGCCACAAACGTCTTCTCTTTAACCCCATAATAATGAATTACGTAAAGTTGTTTCAAAACAACTGTTTTGAAGGCCCAATTTTTATACATCGTAGCACTAGTTTGTGTCTTTATCGGTTTTGAAGCCATAAGAATTTTTTTTTTTTGTAAAAAATTTAGTTTTTAGGTTCCGCAAAGCACACTGCATCTTGCTGGGGAGCACCTCAGGCGCTCAAAAACTTATGTTTTTGGCTCACTCTGTACATAGTCAGTGGCTCAATATAACTGAGATCAGTTAAGTTGAAATTTTAAGGGTGTTTTATTTATCAGGACCCTTAAATAAAATTTATTTATTTTTTAACATCTTACATGACCTTCGCAAAACTTAAAATAATATTTCTCTACATTTGCCAATAACTCCCATCATTCCCCCAAACGTCTTACCGCCCCCTGCATCGCCCCCAACTACTCACTGCCCCCTTACTTGCCCCCCCTACGTCTCAGCGCCCCCCTAAATTCTTCAAGCGCCCCCTGGGGGGCGCTAGCGCCCACGTTGAGAACCACTCCTGTAAATAGCGGTAACACATGACACTTCCTCCCGCCTTTTAGCGAATTTTTATCATTAAAATGACACTTACAGTCTATCGTTTAGTTTAAAAATCCCCAAGGTCATAAGTATTTTGGGGATCGACCAATCAGAGAAGTCGCTGCCAGCCTCTTACTTAGGAAGAGAAAAAAATCCCTACCACAATAACCACTGTAGGGAAAAACCCTTCTTCCCGGCAATCGTTCACTTTGTTGTGGTTCTTCTTTTGATTACATCGTTTGAAAACTACTTTCAATTAATCTTAAAATGATATTTTATAATAAAACTACACAAAAGAAATGTAAAAAAAAACATTGCTAAGAAAATACGAATAAAATAACCTAATTTGTTTACAAAGTTTTTCCTGCTCCCTTATAGCAGGGATTTTTTTCTTCAGAATCAGTGGTGTCTAAACTGACCTGTCAAGATTTTTAAACTAAACGATAGACTGTATGAGGTTGTTCAATTTACAATGTTAGGTTGTTCAATTAGTGGCTGATATTTACAGCTCCAAATTATATTAAAAGCTAGGTTAATAACTTCATCAACAACACACACACACACACACATACATATTAATATATTATATATATTATATAATATATATATATATATATATATATATATATATATATATATATATATATATATATATATATATATATATATATTTGTGTGTGTGTGTGTTTGTGTACAAGATCTACTTTTTTGTTTTTGTATGGCAAACAATAACTCTTAAAGGCTATCTCAAATTGAAATTTTGCAAATCGTGAGATGTCATCAACCCAAGTTATGACCTCAAACTGGTCTCAAACTATTTAGCTTGCTGTCTACTTGAATATGTAATACCTTGTATTACAAATTAAGACGCATGACAATTTGTGAATAAACAGGTTGACAGCTGGCAATTAAAATTTTTCGTGTAATTCAGATATATTCATGTGCCAGAAAGTCAAGATTTTCAGTCAGTCGCAATTTAGGTGTCCTGAAAAACATTAGTGTATTTTAATTTATTATTCAACCTGTAAATTTAATCTTATAACTTCCTTAAATTCATTTAGTCTTTTTAATGCCTTGTTTGACTGTTTAATTTAAAAAAATCATATTTTTCATGACGTCATAACTTGGTTGATGCTTTCAGAATGTTTTTCCAAAACATTAGGCTTCGTAACCTCTCCAACATCTTGCGCAGTACTTAGTTTAGGAGTTATTTCCTCTGTTTTTATTAGATGTCTTTATAATTTACTATGTTATTAGTTTTCAAAATTTACCACTCAAGCATTCCACAGCTTTATTTGATAAGTCTCTTTGTTTGATTAAGCCTTATTTAATATTATAAATGTTCTATTTTTTTAGGGAGGTGTGAAATGACAGTATTTAAATAAGCAAGACTTGATTACTTCCAGTTTAAAAGATAAGGGAGTATGAAGAAACAGTTTGATTTTTCGCATGTTGGAAGTGATAACGAGAGGAAAAGAAATTTTTCTTGTTCCCGGTGTAGTTTCAGGGCTTATAGTAAGGGAGTGTTGAAAACCCACGTTGAAAGTTTTCATTTGAAGAAAAAGAATTTCTCATGTGCACAGTGTAATTATGAATTTTATCGTAAATCAGAGTTAAAGGGTCACATCGAAAGAGTTCATTTAAAAATAAAAAGATTCTTTTGTTCCCTGTGTAGTCATGGATTTTTCGATAAACCGTTATTAAGGAAGCACATTGAGACAGTTCATGAGAAAAAGAGAAATTTTTCATGTTCACATTGTAGTTTCAGGTCTTATGGTAAAGGAGAGTTGAAGGTCCATATTGAGAGTATTCATTTGAAGAAGAAAAATTTCTCTTGTTCACTTTGTATTTTAAAGTTTTATCGTAAAGCAGAGTTAAAGATACACGTTGAAAGTGTTCATGAGAAGATAAAAAAATTCTCGTGTTCCCTGTGTAGTTTTAGGTTTTATAGTAAAACAAGTTTAAAACAACACATGGAATCAGTTCATCAGAAAAAGAAAAGGTTTACATGTACACTATGTAGTTTCAGGTTTTATAGTAAAACAACTTTTAGAAAACACATTAGATCTGTTCATGAGAAACAGAGAAACTATAAATGCACTTTCTGTGACCATGAATTTTATGAGTTGTATGGTTTGGAGAAACATAAATTGACTCACAAACTAAGGTCTTGTCCTGACTGTAAGTTTACCACTAATATGAAGCAGGAGTTTAAGTCTCACATGGCTACTGAACACAAGGGACTTCTTCGTTTCTTCTGTCATTACTGTTCTAAAGGGTTTTCTGACAGAGGTCACATTAGTATCCACATTCGCAAAATTCATATGAGAGAGAGGTATTATGGTTGTTCACTTTGTGAGTATAAATCTGTACACAGATCTTCAATTGTACATCATATGCAATCCATTCATATGAAGAAAAAACCTTATACCTGTGAAACTTGCAAAAAAACTTTTTCTCATTCGTGTAATTTACGGCAGCACATCACAAGAGTTCATTTGAAAGTAAAAAAATATTCTTGCGAGTTTTGTAGTTACAAATGTTTTGCTAGAAGCAGTTTACTTAAACATATAAAGGGAGTACATGAGCGGGTTAGACCATTCGCCTGTTCCTATTCTGGCTGTCAGTTCTCAGCTACTCTGGAGAGCAATCTTAAGCAGCACATAAATAAAGTTCATATAAAGAAAGATTACTTCTCTTGTGCTCTTTGTAATTATAAATCTTTGTATAAGAATAATTTAAACCGTCACATGAAGACAGCTCATATGTCCTTTAAATACTTGTGTTGCCCAGTTGAGGGCTGTAATTATAACACTATTAATAAAAGTCATTTTAAGAATCATTCAAAGACCCATTCTTGAAGAGTGTTAGTTAATTTTAGTTTCGTAATTAATCAAAGGTGTTAAGGGTACTGTTTTGATAAGCCGTAATAATAATTCTATACTCATTGTGATATTTTAATATGATATTTATGTAGCTGTAATAATATCTCCATGCTCAGTGTGATATTTATGTTGCATTTTGTATTTGCGATTGTATATACTAGATTTTTAATACAATATCCGTCCAGAATATAGCATCATATTTTAATGTATTATAGTATTAGTGATTAGGTTATCTAAATAATTCAAAAGTAAAAATGTTGAATGATAAATTAAATAAAAAAACAAATTAAGTGTAGAAAAATATTAGTAAAGATAATAACTATAATATATATTATATATATATATATATTATATATATATATATATATATATATATATATATATATATATATATATATATAATAGATAATAATAAAGATTTATTTGAATATACAATATTATTCACTTAAGAAAAGCTTGGTATTAATATTATATTAGCTGTATGTATAAGATATGCATGTTTTTATTTTATGTATAAATGTTTTGAACACCCTTTGTATAAGACATTGTCTTTTGAAACAAATATATTTCTTATTCTTATCTCTTAGTGATTAGGTTATTGCATCACAAAAATTTCTAGATTGTACAATTGGAGCTGTGTTAATAAACTTGCTGTAAGTGATATTTTATAACTTACTCAAGCATTAACAATTCATTTGTATTTAATTATTCTATTAATAATATAGCTTGGTCTTCAGAAACTTGGGAGACATCTTTGACAGCAGATTAAGAACTTGGGAGACATCTTTGACAGCAGATTAAGAACTTGGGAGACATCTTTGACAGCAGATTAAGAAACTTGGGAGACATCTTTGACAGCAGGTTAAGAAACTTGGGAGACATCTTTGACAGCACATTAAGAAACTTGGGAGACATCTTTGACAGTAGATTAAATTTTATATACCATATAAGTCAAATCACTTCTGGAGCTCTTAGATGTCTTAGTTTTGTGATAAGATCATTTAAAATTTAAAATTATTGAAACCGTTACCGACTTCTTTGTATGTTGGTGTGTCCAATATAAAGGGAGAATAATGTGAAAAAATCAGATGTTCATGTAATACAAGAACTAAAACTAATATAGATATTATACTCTCCGCGCTATATCTTTATACATATCAAAATATTTGATATACATATATATTTCAATATTTGATATACATATCAAAAAATGTATTAATTGAAAATCCTGTCTAAAAGATTTTAATGCTTCTTATTCCTTTTTACAACAAATTTGATATAAAAATCAACCAATTATTATTGTTGTATTATTGACATTGTAGATACTTAGTCTGTAAGTCAATAAATCTGTTCATTTATTTGATTTATATTGGAATATTCTTGCCGATTTTGGTCTTCTAATTATGCTGTCCATTTAAAACTAGTTGATGAAGTGCAACATAATTTTCTCTAGTATGACAATTTCAAACTTAAAATACCTAATGGTGTTGATTTGATTAATGTACTGTACTCATTAAAAATAATGTCTCAAGTCTAATAGACCAAGAGCCCAGAGGTGTTCAAAAACCACTAACTGGTAAGTGGTCTTTCTCTTCCTTTGTTAGGTATTATTATTTTTTTTTATTTATTTACAAATAGTAACGGGCTCATAACAATATGAGAAGGTAGTAGCCCAGGGGTGTTTTGTTAATAAAAATATGTAATGGCGTGGAATGGTCTCAATTTTCGTAAATAACCTTCCTGAAACAGGATCTGCAATTCTGCCGACTCGTATCGGATGGGTCCCAGGCAGACGCACTTTTAAGGTCAAATTTACCACCCAAGTTACAACAGTGTAATGGCTGAAACAGTCTCATTTTTCGTAAATACCTTTCCTGAACAAGGATCTGCAATTCTGCCGACTCGTATCGGGTGGATGTCCCAGGCAGAACCTTTGACCCCTAAAGTGCGTTCTGCCTGGGACACCCATCTGATACGAGTCAGCAGAATTGCAGATCCTTGTTCAGGAAGGTATTTACGAAAAATTGAGACTGGTTCCAGCCATTACACTTTTTATTAACAAAACACCCCTGGGCTCTTGGTCTATACCTAATGTAATGATTTGTTTAATGTTACACTGTACTCATTAAAAATAATATCTCAAGTCTAAGTAAATTTTAAAGAAACACTCAAGAATGTAGAATTTCGTCTTTTTTACACCAATCCCATTTTTACTTTTCCTCATTTATACTGTAGGTGTATATAGAAAGTATTGTGTGTGCGAAAAATCCAAATCCGGGATTGCACCTGAATGATCCGTTTTTTAAGACCTCCTGTGAGGTTATCACAAAATTTTCTGTCTGTAATCATCGTAGCTCCCCGCATATTTATACTTGAGAGTTAAAAATCTTTAGATCTAGTTGGGCCATCCGGAAAATAATATTTTTTATGACTTTTTTAATATTTATTAACCCGCAATAATGACTCAGCAAAGATTTCAAAATTTACAGTTTGAGATTTAGCACGCATGTAGTCATATATAAGACCAACATATGTGCCAAGTTTCATCTCGTCAGCATTAGTTCATTTTTTAAAATGATAAAATAATCTAATTGGGTTTAAATTTGGTACAAGCACATCCCTTTATGGAATAAATGAGTATACCTAAGTTTTAAAACATTCTTTATGTTTATTGTTCTATAATTTTTAAGGAAACACTCAAAAATGTAGAATTTTGTCTTATAGAAAAGAATTTTGTCTGTAGAATTTCGTACTTCTTATTAAGTTTTATATACAGGGTGTACAAAATAAAACTCCCTTCCCGAAAGGAGGTGGTACTACAGCTAATTTCCAACAAAAACTTCATATTAACTATGGTCCGTTCTCAACCGTTTTCCACAAGGTCAAAATTCATGATTTTTAAAACTCTTGAATTGCATTCAGAAAATGGCATATATCTCAGAAGTATACAACCTAGCTTCAAAATATTGATTTTTTGTTGGGAAGCTGAGGAAATTCCTATAGACAACATGGTTGTTATATCCCAAAAAGTATGTATCAAGTGTCAAAAATATGGCTAATAACTCAAAATTTTGACAAAAAATGAAAATTTTGAACTTTTTGACGGAACATTGAAGCTTAATGACCACTTTGAGAACTCTTGTTGCTAGGAAAACTACCTTGAACACTCCTCTTTTAGGTGACACCATAATTATACCCATTTGTAGGGCTATTTTTGAGTTAAGACTGATACAAACTCAAAACACCCAAAAATACAAGTTTTTGTATTCTTGTGAGTTAATCTTATGGGGTCTCATGTCGAAAGTTTTTTAATTTATATTTTTTTAAATAAGGGATTTATAAACTATCAAAAATCCTCCTGATGATGAAGTCTTGATTGAATGAACCTGTGTTTAGTAAATCCTCTAAAGTGGTTGAATAGTTTCTTTTTCAGAAACATTTCTATCAGGAAAACGTTCCTGATTTCTTTGATGCTGCCTGTGCTGTTATCATAGCAGTATATTCTGTCGGTGTGTAAACTGGCATATTTAGAATAGATTGCTTAAGAATATTAATGTAAATTTCAAACTTTACAGTACAGAAGCCTGCAACCATAATGAAACTTTTCAAACATAAACTGAGTTATACTTTAATCTTAACAACCATTGTTGTAAACAAAATTAATAGACTAATTTAAACACATTTTACCATTTACTTTTGGACCAGAATAAAAAAAAAAACGCAATTGATTCATAAAATACCACAACCTATCCTCAGGAGGGATTTTTGATAGTTTTATAAATCCCTTATTTAAAAAAAAAATATAATTAAAAACTTTCGACAATGAAGACCCCATAGATTAACTCACAAGAAATACAAAAAACTTGTATTTTTGGGTTTTTTGAGTTTGTATCAGTCTTAACTCAAAATAGCCTACAAATGGGTTATTATGGGTGTCACCTTAAAGAGGAGTGTTCAAGGTAGTTTCCTAGCAACAAGAGTTCTCAAAGTGGGTCATTAAGCTTCAATGTTCCGTCAAAAGTTTCAAATTTTCATTTTTGTCAAAATTTTGAGTTATGCCTATTTTGACACTTGAATACATACTTTTTTTGATATAACAACCATGTTGTCTTATAGGAAATTTCCTCAGCTTTCCACAATTCAATATTTTGAAGCTAGGTTGTATACTTTCTGAGATATATGCCATTTTCTGAATGCAATTCAAGGAGTTTTAAAAAAATCATGAAATTTGACCTTGTGGGAAAAAACGGTTGAGAATCGGACCATAGTTAATATGAAGTTTTTTGTTGGAAATTAGCTGTAGTACCACCTCCTTTCGGGAAGGGAGTTTTATTTTGTACACCCTGTATTTAATATTTGTATCTGTGACAATTACAAGACTGATGGTGGATTAAAAATAAATTAAATTATAGATTTATTATTTATTTTGTGTATGTTATACTAAAGTTAAATAAATAAAACTTGTATTACTTGTTTAGCTATGAGACATTTGTTATTTAATTTTTTAATTTACACTTAAAGCCATTTTTACCTCCAGCGTAAAGAATAATATTTTTAACCATATTTTGTTAATTTTATTTAAAATTTGTAAATTATAAAAATTGAGCTGATCCTCTCTATTTACGAACTAGCAATTAATAAATAATTATTTTTTTAATGTATGTGTGTTAGTATTATTTTTTAATTATTACATTTCCTCATTTATGTGTGTAGGAAAAGGAAGATTTTTGCTCAAACTAAAAACTCGATATCACCTAAACTACCAGTTTCAACTGTTTTATGAACTTCTGAGGGATTTTTACCAATCCTGTCTGTGTGTGTGTATCTGTTATCATCCTTATGTGATAATACTATAGAGTTGGAGCTTGAAAAAAAATATACCTTTAGGTCTTTGTGCTTTCCTTTAGATTTTATTTAAAGAAAATATTTTACTTTTCCTCTTCTACTATACTGTAGGTATAAAAGAAGAAGTATTGTATTCACCTTAAATAAAAATTACAAAAACCAAGGTTTCATCACAATTATCTGTTTCTGCCTTTTTCATGATGTTCTGAGTGGGTTTCATCTGCTGTCCTGTCAGTGCCACGCACAACTCTATTTTAGGTCTAGTTTTGTTGCCTAGAAGAGGATATTTTTCAGACTGCAATAATCTATTTTGCCGATTCATCAAAAATTTAACTAACCGAGTTAAAATTTAACACAAATGTTTATCTATATGTGGTCAATAGATCTACAAAATTTTATTTTGATATTGACTTTTAATTTTTTAAAATTTGTCGAAGCTAATATTTTTTAATTGTTGTTCGTCATATTGTCAGATATCGAAACTTATAATAAATAAGTATTGTAAAGTCCATAGCTGTACAACTTTTAGTTTGTAAGTTATTGACAAACACATGTATACATTTATTGGTGCGACACTTAAAATCATAATGTTTTACCACGTTTAATTTAACAAATTATATGGTACACTATTAAAAATATAGTGCTAATATATCATAAAGAACTAGGATTTATATGTATGTGTGTATATATATGTATGTGTGCATATATAAGTATTTGTGTGGATGTATGTATGTATATGTGTGTATTTATGTATGTTTATGTATATATATATTTATTATTCTATTATTAACTTTCCTATATTATATTCTACATATATTTTATTTTATTAATGTACTTATTGTTTGACTTATTTATATGCTTCTATGATTTCTTTGTGAAATGTTTTTATTTATGTTTAGTTTTTTATTTACTTCCTCTGGTAAAGAAAGAAA
Organism: Microvelia longipes; assembly: GCA_018340805.1. Lineage (NCBI taxonomy): Eukaryota > Metazoa > Arthropoda > Insecta > Hemiptera > Veliidae > Microvelia > Microvelia longipes. Next base: position 3,268,726 of record JACMZG010001863.1, read on the forward strand.
GAGAATACATTAAACAATGTATTTTTTTGAGGTCGTACGTAATTGAGCACTTTATTGGACCGTTTTTAGGATGAGAAGCCAATCATTATTGTTATAGGAGGTTATTTAGTACTTTTCACCTCCAAGGACAATAATGAATGTAAAAAAAAACTCCTAGGACGTAAAAGTAATTCATATATTGCCGCCATTACTGTAATGTAGCGTGTTCAAAAAACAATCTGTGTAAAACCTTTACAAGGTTTCTTTAAAAACGTTAATTTTGTTTCTGTTTTTGTTCTAAGACCAATTTTTTTTCGTTTTTAAAAGGTGTTCTAATTGACAATTTTTGAGTGTTTATTTGTAAAGCTTTTACATTTTTGAGTAAAAGTGTGAAGCTATGGATGAATTCAATGACGACGATAATATGGAGTTATTGGACGTTTGTTTGTTTTTTTCAATTAAGTATATAGCGCAGTTTAATTAATGAGTGCTACCTCAAAAAAAATAGTGTATGCCATCCGGCTGAGAATAACTTTATGTCTTGGCAATTTTTCCCGACTCGCTTCGCTCGTCGGTAAATCTAATTGCCGTGACATAAAGACACATTTCTCAGCCTTATGACATAAATAACTATTTTTCTTTCTTTGTAAATTAGGCTATTTGGCCTGTTTGTAAACTAATAAAGAAATAAAGGATACCAAGTATGATCACAGGTCTTCATTGCATCCATGAATATGATGTGCAAGGATAAAGTAAGGGCACTTTTGAGGAAAATAAAATTTAAAGTTTAGTTTGTAATTATGACATTTATTTTCCTCAAAAGTGCCCTTACTTTATCATTGAATATAATGAGGAACAATAAGGAGGATTCAACTCTTAATGATAATGTGCAAGTTTTACCTGCATTATTTGATTGAAAAGCTTTTAAACAAAAACTGTTAAACAACAAATAACAAAAAATCCACATGGCGGCCATAAATTTATATAATAATTACTTTTTACTAATTTTATAAGAATTTACAACATAAAGATATGTAAAGTACCTAGATACTTAGCGAGCAAACTTTTTACTGTCTATTACAAAGAACTGTAATGTTGCTATTGAAGGAAGTCTTTTTTATTGTGTAAAATTCTAAATATTCGCGCTCTAGCGAGCCTTTTATTTATTTTGTTAAATTATAAATTTATGCAATCTAGGGAGCGAAGCGAGCCTACTATTACTATGATTAATCATACATATAAAGAATCAAGCGAGCCCTAGCCTTTTTTAATCTCTAATTAGCCTTTATTTTCTATACATAATTCACTACGCATATATGAGCTATTCTACTATGTATAAGTATTGCTATATGAAATCTGGGGAGCGAAACGATCCCCTTTTTGATATGTAAAATCATATCAAAAAGAATGATTAAAAACTTACGCAATGAAGCGAGCCCTTTTTTAATAATTAATAATAATTCGTATTATTAATTCATACAATCAAGCCTATTCTAAGCAATCAAGCGAGCGAAGCAAGCCCTTTGTCAGCGTATAAAATTCTAAACACACGCATCTAGCGAGCCTTTATTACTATGCTTCATTACTACAAGTATTTCAACACTGTTTTCCCACGCTGTCTGCTATCAATAGTTATTTAGCAACAAGGGATGAAAGTAAGTTTACAGCTCAAGTTAAAGTTTCGTCCTAAGGCAGCGCCGAAGGAGGAAACTTCATTAGCTCACGAAGCCGGTAGGCCGAGGGAGATAAACTAGTTATAGCTCCCGAGCTTGCCGAGGGAGTTAACTAACATTTTGGCTCCCGAGGCTTGACGAGGAGAGATAATACGAGGAGCTGAAAAATTCATCCTTGTTGCATACGACTATAGAACTAATACTAACAACTATTAATATATTCTTCAGCTCCTTAATTTTATTGTGTTAGTTTAGTTTATTCTTACCATGTTAATTACTCTGATGAAAGAGAGAATAAGCCACTATCTTACATTAATTTTATTGTAAGCTGTCAATAGATTAATGTGTAATTACTATATTCTGTAATGGCTAAACATTAGCGTGTGTATATTGTAATATTCTACCACGTAAGTACCAAATGACACCAAAAAAATTCTATAAATTTCCTAAAATTCCTAAAAATTTGACTAAAAATTTGGTCAAGTTGGCAACACTTTCACTTTTCCTCCCTAGGGAATAAAAGTACATTTACAGTGTGAGGTAACAAGACTGTAAGTTGAACTTACAATACAAGGAGTAGATAAATGTTACAAACATACACGCTGTCTAACTTCTGCAATAAAAAACTCACTTGCGTTTGTTCCACAAATCGGGGACAGGGTACCTCAATAATATTCGTCACAACTTCGAACTCGCTTCGCTCGTCTTTAGAAAGTCATAATTATCCAAAGCTTATGACAGCTTAATCTGAAGTCTCGCTACACTACACCTCAGATTATAATGGTTATCCGAAGTCTAGTGTGATATGACTTTGTACTTGATTTGCTCCATCTCAAATTATATAATTGTCCAAAGCCTAAGATAGTATATTTAAATGATTATATTACTTATAAAAAAGATCTTACCAAGCACATAAAACTTTGTTTTGAATAATCGTCTCATTTGAAGCAAAGCTATATGTGTCTTAAATAATCCTATAATTTATAGAATTCTATTCTGTTTTATTAATAAATAATTATATTGATTAGATTTAAGTGTTCTATACATAAAATAAAGTATTAATAAAGATATTGATGAAAACAATTAATAAATAATATTAGTGGAGAGAGTCTGTAGCGCAAGGGTTTCCTTAAAGCAGACTCGTCTCTTATATGAGAGATCTGTTATATTACATTATAGTTTTATTTAACATTATCAATTGTTGAATAGTATTAAAAAAAAAGTATTCCTTACAGTGTATCGTTAAGTTTAAAAATCCCCAAGGTCATAAGCATTTTGGGGATCGACCAATCAGAGAAGCCGCTGCCAACCCCTCTCTGGAAAGAGAAAAAAAATTCCCTACTCTCATAACCCCTGTAGGGAAATAACCTCCTTCCCGGCATTCGTTCACTTCAATACACTACAATAACAAATTGTAGTGTATTCGTTTATTATTTCCCTTCACAATTCATTTTTTTCCACATTTGCATACTTCCTAAATAATAAAACTACACAAAAGAAATGTAGAAACATCGCCAAGAAAACACGAGTAACATAACCTGATTTGTTTACAAAGTTTTTTCCCCGCTGCCTTTTTGTAGGGAATATTCTTTTTAGAATCGGTGGTGCCTAAACTGAGCTGTCAAGATTTTTAAAGTTGTCGATACACTGTAGGTCTCGCTGCGCTCGAATTCAGTATAGAAAGGTCATCCAAAGTCTAGGGCAATATAACTTCGGACTCGCGTTGTAAACTAACAATTTTAAGTGTCACACAAATAAATATACATGCTCGTCAATAACTTACAAAATAATAGTTGTATAGCTATGTAACGCCTCTAATTATTTATTATAAGTTTCGCTATCTAACGATATATCGATCTTCGAAAATTAAACTTATGAGCCGACAAAATTTAAAAATTAAAAAAAAAATCAAAATTCTTGTTGAAAAATATTAATCCGAGAGGTCATTAATATATAATAATATAAAGTTCATTGACCTAAAAGTACACATATATATACAGGGTGGTCCAGCTAAGAAGGACAAGACCTTTTTCTCGGAAACTATAACAGCTAGAAGGATGCGTATATGTAATAGTGATCAGACGAGAAAAATCCGTTTTCGGGCGCGCTTCGCGCCTGTCATAGAGATGTTAATGCTAACTTCTTTAATTTTATAGTTAGGTATTGGGAACTTTTTTTGTTCTTTAAAGAATGAAAAATAAGGAAGATTAGTGAAGACCGCATCAAAATCGGACAATTTTTAACCGAGCTATGATGAAAAAATATTTTTTTTTAAATTTAGCTCACTTCGGCGCCATTTTGGATGATGTTGCATTCAAATAAAATTTATTATATGCACATATTTTTAAACTAGAAACATTGCTTTAATAAAAGAATGTCAAAAGTTTTAATTCTAACCTGAGTTTTAGGTGTAAAATAGTCGTTAAACACAACAAAAACAAAAAAAATATGGTTTTTCTAAGATACCATAAAAAGTAAGATAGGGAGCTATAGTTTTTATGGTTTGTACAGTTAGCCAACATAAAAAGCAACAAAATGAGTCCAATTTTAACAAATTCGCTTCACAATTTCAAAAGTTATTACTAATAAATCTCTTAAAATTCCCAAAAGGAATATTTTTTATAGTTTACCACCCTATTTTTGATATTTAATGGAACTGCAACGTCATCATACTTGTGATCTTTATTGCAGCTTGTATAAGGATTCCAGAACGCCTAAAAACTCCTATTTTTGTTCATTGGTTTTGGAGAAATTACGATTATGGTGATTTTCGTCAATCGTAGAATGCAGATTAGAGGTACCTTGCAAAAACCAAGTAAAATCCTTCTTAAACGTTAATAAAAAATTGAGTTTGAAAACTACTTCGTTTCTAGGGGCGAAGGACCAATAAATAGCAAATCACACAACTAGACTGTAAAGTGATATTTTACTGCTGCGGAAATTTGTTTATTAACGACAATGAAACCAGCAAATTTTATTTTCGGAGCAATAAATTATCATTATTTATACTATTTACGTTTAGTTGCGCATTTATTAAAAAGAGTCGATTTTTGTATGAATAATTTAATTTAACTTAGTTTAAAGAAATTAAAACACAAGATTGATAAATAATCATTCATATTTTACAAAATTAAGGTAAAATAATATGGGGACCTACGGCTCAATTAGGTGGCCACATCCAGGTCACCAGACTTGACCCCACGCGATTATATATATACATAATATTATATAATATTAATATATATATATATTATATATTATATATATATATATATTATATATATATTATATATATAATTTTATGTATATATGTATTGGTGAGTTCGAATTTAGTTGAGTTGAACTGTTCTCAATGTTAGAATATATTCATATATATCATTTTTTGAAATATATTTTCGAAATCGATCCCCTTCCCCCCCCACCCACCAACTCATAAGCTTTATTTTCATGAATTCTCTAAATAAATGGAAGGCATAGTCAATATTTGGTTGTTGTGAACCTTCTTCTTACATCAACTCATCAACATTAAACTTCGGGAGTTAATTATCTTTATAATTAGAGAGACGAAGTCGGACCAATCGATTCTTTTATTTAATACAAATATTTCGAGTTATGCAGTCGATTTTTATTTAATCTGTTCTCTCGACAATTCTAAGTATCGATACAAGCTGCGTATAAGTCAATTCAACCACTTGTCGAGGCCCAGCCTCAAGTTACACATGTTCCGTGTTTACGCCTACAGAATACAACTTATTAGCTTCGCTCGCTTTGCTGACTGACAATATGCTTATCTATGCCACTTAAATTGATCTGTATTGCTTGTTTTAAAGGTTAGTAAAAATGTTAATCATATTTAATCGTAATAAATTTGAATGTTTATTAACTAAATCTTATAGCTAATTTGGCGCCCATTTTGACATTATTTAAATTATCGTGTACAATTAATTTAGCTGTTTTTTTTAATATACATTAGTTTATTATAGCTTCGTTCCTTGGGTGCGGTGATAATATTAGAAGGCGGAAGGAAACTCCTTTCCGTACTTCTTATGAAAACGCCTACAACACATATTCATGAGTAATTTTAGACGCACGTAAAACTTTCCCTTTATTAAAATAAACTAGATGAAGTAAATCGGGTAGTATGGGGTACTTAACATCAGATTTGCTACGCTCATCCTTCCAGCATCGGACTCGCTTCGCTCGTCCTCAGATGGTAAATAGATTGGTTTGATTCCCTGCGGTCACCCATGCAGGTGCTGACCACGCTCGATACTGCTTAACTTTTATGATCCTCCAAAAATTATATACTTGTTATATTAAAACGAAACATGGTGTACTTATGTATTACGTAAAGATACATACTTAAACTAAATTGTAAGTCAATTGGATTATTTTTCGATTTTTACAATTTTTTGAAAAACGTACACAAGTTATTTAATATAAAATTAAACTAATGCTGATCATATGATGAAACTTAGCACATATGTTATTCTTGTACATAGCTACTTGCGTGCCAAATTTCAATCGGATCATATAATTTTAACGCGTTTTATGAATTTTCGAAATTATTGCTGAGTCATTGTGTGTTAATGACGTCATAAACATATTTTCCGAATAGCAAAACTACACTGGTAGACTGATTTTTTTGATGATTTAGCCAATAAGAAAGCAGTATTATTATTACCCATCAGACGTTTAATTATTTACCTTTCATTCCTCTCTTTATTCATTTTTCATTTTAAAAATCAAAGGCGTTTAGGTTGCTTTTCAATGTTAAAAAAATTAGCCGATAGGCCCTATCTAGTAATAATATCTTTATGATTCAATCCAGACTAGATAATTTAGGCAATAAGAAAGCAGTATTATTATTACCCATCAGACGTTTGATTATTTACCTTTCATTCCTCTCTTTATGAAGGTTTTAGGCGTAGAATAGGTGCCGGCAGGAGGTAGGCGCTGGTTATATTAAACACGCAGTACTGTTCACATCTAAATATAAACCTGATTTATTTAAAATTTACTTTTACTTAAAATTATTTTATTTTGTAGCTCTATGAATAAATTTGCTCAATGAGGTGCTATAAGTGATTAAGCACTTGATTCCAAGCATAATCCGTTTGGGTGTTATTTAATAATATTCTGTAATAATACCCCCTTGATCATCTGGCATATGGAGGTTATGATTGTAATACGTGGCAGCTAAAGGGTGTTTTTATATAATAATTTATGCGACTCTACCTCCGTGGAAGAAATCATAAGCACTCAATTTTGGTACCGGAAGTTCCGAGTTGGCTGTCCGGCCTGTGCTCTCAGCTTATATAATAATAATACTAATATTTATTTCCACCATTAATATACAAACATAAAGTTAAGCATCTTATTGCTTTAATTAAAACAAATTATGATTTAAAAAAATGTGTAATGATTACTAAATCATTAAAGTGATTACTAAATCACTTTGTTACTAAACAGCATCAATTTCTTTAATTATTATAAATATTAGATAGGTAAATTGCGTAAAATATTTTATCTTCAGACTGTATAATGTAAATTTTATTGACTAGTTTTTACAGAGTAAAGAATCACTTTTAACTCCCTTGGGAGTAAAAAGTAACTTTTTCTCCCTTGGGAATAAAATGTGTTTCCTATTATTGGGTTATTAGAGCCAATTATATCAATTTTTTAGGGGAGTGGTATTCTCTAAATTTATACAGGCGATTGAACAATTTTTGAAATTTTCCCTGGGGTGGCACCCCCAAAATTTATTAAGAATATATTGGCTCAAAAGTGTATTTACTAAATGCGTAGTGATATTATTACTAGAGGAGCCCTTTAGGTCAAATTTCGAAACAGCGAAAAAAAACCTGACCACCTTGGCTTATAAATATAATCAAATAATCAGAACAAAATTTCAACAATTTGTATAGTAAAACGTTAAAAATACAAATCAAAACACAAACAATGTGCGGGAAACCGAAATCAATTGATTTATTATAACTTTAGCTCACTCTTAAAGGAGGTTTTAATGTGATTACATAGACCCCCTGGGAGCCCCAAAAAGATGTTTCAGGTCTCTCAATGAATTGAGATAGGCTATGCCCCCTCTAGTATTATATCTCTATGGTGTAGATGGTTAACCGCTGGGTATAAAACGGATGTGCTTACTGTCCACGAACGAGCAAAGCGAATCCGAAGTAATATAAATTAGGTGATTTTTAAATTCTGAGGACGGACGAAGCGAGTACTAAGTGGAGTGGAGGAGCGTAGCGAGTCCTATAATGTGGGGAAGAGTTCCCCACATACGAAACTTATGTACCGTATGTGTACATACGGTACATACGAACTTATGTACACGGTACCCTGTACGAGTTTAAAAACTACATATACTGTACAGTTAGCTGTATGATGCTAATTGGTTATTAGCATGTCTTTATTTGTACTGTGGCTAGAAAAACTAAATAATATTATTATTACTCATAAATATTAAATCTTTTTTGGTGACTCGCTAATGGAATTCATTGTAAAGGAACCAAACATATAATTGGGGGCGGGGTTCCTCAAAAACCCTATACCCGGCTCAACCTCAGCATTTTGCCCTCGTTTTCAGAATATGAAAGTCCCTTATTATTGAAATAAGTCTATGAACTTGCTTCGCTCGACCTCAGACAATAAAAAATTGCTTTCTTTATCTTAGAATCACCCATACACGCAATGACCTCTCATGATGATGCTTATCACTGGTAACATAACGAAGACCGAGATTATACTTGCCAGAATCAAAAGTTGAGTACTTGTACCACATAAAGTGATACTTTCGTACCAAAGTTCAACTCATCTCTATAATTTTTACTTTTCCTCATTTATACCGTAGGTATGTAGGAAAAGTATTGTGTTTGCAAAAAAATCCGAAACCGGGATGAAACCGGAATTATCCGTTTAAGGTGTTTTTAAGGCCTCCTCAGTGGTTTTCTCTAAGTTGAGTGTCTGTATGTGTGTGTGAATGTGTCTTTTATCATCGTAGCTACTAGTGTATTTATGCTAGAGAGTTAAAATTTTGTACAAAAATCAGTCTACCACTGTAGTTGGGCTTATCGGAAAATAATTTTTTTTATGACGTCATGAACCCGCAATAATGACAGCAAAAATTAAAAAAAAATCATGAAACGCGAAAAAATAATGCGATCCGATTTAAATTTAGCACGCAAGTAGCTGTGTACATGTCCAACATATGTGCCAAGTTTCATCCCATTATCAGCTTTAGTTTTTATCGAATGACTTGTATACGTTTTGCTACCAATGTTGCTAAAGAGTTGAAACTTTGTACAAAAAACAGTCTATAAGTGTAGTTGTGCTATTCAAAAAAATATTTTTATGGTGTCATTAACCCGCAATAATAAATCAGCAAACGTTAAGAAAAAATATAAAATGCGGAATAATGTTATGATCAATTTAAGATTTGGCTCGCATGTAGTCATGAATAAGACTAACATATGTGCTAAGTTTCATCTCATTATCAGCATTAGTTCAGTTTTTATCGAATGACTTGTGTACGTTTTTTTAAAAATTGTAAAAATCAGAAACTAATTTAATTGAGTTGAAATTTAGTTTTAGTAAACCTTTACTTATAAAATAAGTACTCTAAGTTTCGTTTTAATACGACAAGTATATTCATGGTTTTTGTTTGCTTATAAAAGTCAAGTAGCATTGAGCGTGGTCAGTGCTGTATGGGTGACCGCTGAGAATGAAACGAATGCATCGACTATCAAAGGACGATCGAAGCGTGTCTGAAGACATGTTGCAGTCCAAATTTGGCTAATTGTATATTCTGAGGACGAGTGAAGCGAGTCCGAAGCAGGGAGGATGGGCGTAGCGAATTTAATGTGATGAGGAAAAGTTCCGAGGTACCCCGTAACCGACTATTTTTATATGTATAGTTTTTCTTTTTCGAAAAATTGTGTAGTAGTAATGTGTTTGCGAAAAATTCCGAAACCGGGATGTCACCGGAATTAACCGTCTCAGGTCTTTTTAAGACCTCCTGAGTAGTTTTCCCAAAGGTGTCTGTCTAGTATGTGTATGTGTGTGTCTGTTATCATCGTAGCTCCCAGAGTATTCATACTAGAGTTAAAACATTGTACAAAAATCAGTCTATAGATGTAGATGTGCTACTCGGAAAATAATTTATTTATAACGTCATCAACCTGCAATAATGATAAATAATAATGCCATCAACTTGAGACTTAGCACGCATGGTGCCATGTGCAAGACTAACATAGTGCCAGTTCCTTACAGCACTAGAAAGAAGAGGCTCCAATTTATTGTTTGAATCAAAAGTGATATACTAATTTTCACTTAAAGATTTTTTAAATGTTAAAACACAAACACTAACTTCCCTACAATGACTCCCCTTCCAGTAACAACGTTACGGTTAGAGTCTCTTTGTAGGTGACTAATTGATTGACACAATATAATTGTGCGAGAGACACCTAGGAAATGTAACAAGTAAAATGCAATGCTACATCTGGTAACTGTTCTATCATTCGACATTCGTCATCATTGATGGCTCGACATAATGTCATGTCCTACTCTGTTTCGTTACGTCTAACTCATCAGGGCGCCGACAGAGCCTGAACTCACTCTGACCTTCAATTAATTCCGAAGAATATAATGTGAAGTACTTACCAGAAACGAGCGGTGCTCTCTTACAGCCATCATGCATGGCAAGCAAAACATATATCATTTTATGGTAATGGTAAGTACTTCACATTATATTCTTCGGAATTAATTGAAGGTCAGAGTGAGTTCAGGCTCTGTCGGCGCCCTGATGAGTTAGACGTAACGAAACAGAGTGGGACATGACATTATGTCGAGCCATCAATGATGACGAATGTCGAATGATGGAACAGTTGCCAGATGTAGCATTGCATTTTACTTGTTACATTTCCTAGGTGTCTCTCGCACAATTATATTGTGTCAACTATTCAAGTTTTGCAAAACTCGGTAGTATCATAATGATATAGACTAATTAATTATACAATAAAACAAAACAAAAACAAATATTGAAACCGGAGTTTCTTATGAATTCAAGGGATGATTTTCCTACTTCGGGTAACCATTCCATCGTCAGGCACAGATTTCCCTATTATATCATCATCAGCATTAGTTTAATTTTCATCGAATGACTTGTGTGCGGATTTTTAAAAAATGTAAGAAATCAGAAAATAATTCATTTGAGTTGAAATTTTGTAAAATTTTATACCTTTACGTTATAAATAAGTGCACTAAATTTGGTTTCAACGCAAGTATATCTATGATTTTTGATGAGTCATAAAAGTTAAGCAGCTACGAGCGTAGTCAGGGGCTCAGTGGGTGACCGCTTGGTATAACACGAATGTATTTAGTTATAGTACCAAATTAGAATAATACTTTATATAGAAGGAGCACTACTGATAACACGAAAGCCGGTTGACTGGTGCAACTAAGTAATGCTGCCAACCTGACAACAAAACATTATTTTAAATATGTGTCATAAATATCTATTAATGAAGAAAGATCGTAAAGAACAAATATAATAACTTAAACACCTGCTGAGTATTTAATAAAATTGGTCTTAGATGGCAAAAGGGTGGCGGAATACAAGACTACATTTAGTTGACGAGGACTACTTTTTATATATAATTTTAATAAATACGTTAAACTACAATTTAAAATGCTTTAAATATTGTAATGCACCGATATTTATATTAGTATTTTATGAATAATCAATCATTAATTAATAATAGAACATAATAATTCAGCAACCGGAAGTATTGCCAACTTTTTTTTTTAGAAAATTGGATATTGTAAGGGTGGCAGCATTACTTAGTTGCACCAGTCAACCGGCTTTCGTGTTATCAGTAGTGCTCCTTCTATATAAAGTATTATTCTAAGTTGGTACTATAACTAAATACATTCGTGTTATACCCAGCGGTCACCCACTGAGCCCCTGACTACGCTCGTAGCTGCTTAACTTTTATGACTCATCAAAAATCATAGATATACTTGCGTTGAAACCAAATTTAGTGCACTTATTTATAACGTAAAGGTATAAAATTTTACAAAATTTCAACTCAAATGAATTATTTTCTGATTTCTTACATTTTTTAAAAATCCGCACACAAGTCATTCGATGAAAATTAAACTAATGCTGATGATATAATAGGGAATTCTGTGCCTGACGATGGAATGGTTACCCGAAGTAGGAAAATCATCCCTTGAATTCATAAGAAACTCCGGTTTCAATATTTGTTTTTGTTTTGTTTTATTGTATAATTAATTAGTCTATATCATTATGATACTACCGAGTTTTGCAAAACTTGAATAGTTGACACAATATAATTGTGCGAGAGACACCTAGGAAATGTAACAAGTAAAATGCAATGCTACATCTGGCAACTGTTCCATCATTCGACATTCGTCATCATTGATGGCTCGACATAATGTCATGTCCCACTCTGTTTCGTTACGTCTAACTCATCAGGGCGCCGACAGAGCCTGAACTCACTCTGACCTTCAATTAATTCCGAAGAATATAATGTGAAGTACTTACCAGAAACGAGCGGTGCTCTCTTACAGCCATCATGCATGGCAAGCAAAACATATATCATTTTATGGTAATGGTAAGTACTTCACATTATATTCTTCGGAATTAATTGAAGGTCAGAGTGAGTTCAGGCTCTGTCGGCGCCCTGATGAGTTAGACGTAACGAAACAGAGTGGGACATGACATTATGTCGAGCCATCAATGATGACGAATGTCGAATGATAGAACAGTTACCAGATGTAGCATTGCATTTTACTTGTTACATTTCCTAGGTGTCTCTCGCACAATTATATTGTGTCAACTATTCAAGTTTTGCAAAACTCGGTAGTATCATAATGATATAGACTAATTAATTATACAATAAAACAAAACAAAAACAAATATTGAAACCGGAGTTTCTTATGAATTCAAGGGATGATTTTCCTACTTCGGGTAACCATTCCATCGTCAGGCACAGATTTCCCTATTATATCATCATCAGCATTAGTTTAATTTTCATCGAATGACTTGTGTGCGGATTTTTAAAAAATGTAAGAAATCAGAAAATAATTCATTTGAGTTGAAATTTTGTAAAATTTTATACCTTTACGTTATAAATAAGTGCACTAAATTTGGTTTCAACGCAAGTATATCTATGATTTTTGATGAGTCATAAAAGTTAAGCAGCTACGAGCGTAGTCAGGGGCTCAGTGGGTGACCGCTTGGTATAACACGAATGTATTTAGTTATAGTACCAAATTAGAATAATACTTTATATAGAAGGAGCACTACTGATAACACGAAAGCCGGTTGACTGGTGCAACTAAGTAATGCTGCCACCCTTACAATATCCAATTTTCTAAAAAAAAAAGTTGGCAATACTTCCGGTTGCTGAATTATTATGTTCTATTATTAATTAATGATTGATTATTCATAAAATACTAATATAAATATCGGTGCATTACAATATTTAAAGCATTTTAAATTGTAGTTTAACGTATTTATTAAAATTATATATAAAAAGTAGTTCTCGTCAACTAAATGTAGTCTTGTATTCCGCCACCCTTTTGCCATCTAAGACCAATTTTATTAAATACTCAGCAGGTGTTTAAGTTATTATATTTGTTCTTTACGATCTTTCTTCATTAATAGATATTTATGACACATATTTAAAATGATGTTTTGTTGTCAGGTTGGCAGCATTACTTAGGTGCACCAGTCAACCGGCTTTCGTGTTATCAGTGGAATTATATTGTGTTTACGGCCCTGTGCTCCTTCTATATATAGTATTATTCTAAGAGTACAAATTTGATGATTTGTATATTCTGAGGACGAGGGAATCAAATCCGAAGTAGTGGGGATAAGCGTAGTAATTCTTATGAGGTTCCAAGGAAAAGTTCCTAAGTACCCCGTACTTGATTTTTTTCTGGTTTCGATAGCAGGAAGGCGTTTAGTCTGTCAGTACGGTATGTGACTGATTTTAATACTAAATCTTACCAAAAACCAATTAAAGTGGCAAAACACCCCCCGCCAAGTCCCCGGTACAAAAAGTAGGGAAATCAACCCCTTCGTCTGGCCAAATCATGCCCGTGGGTGGAAACCGTCATAGACGCTTCAAAGCGAA
>JACMZG010001863.1:3287559-3297559 GCA_018340805.1 Microvelia longipes
TATATAATCTTTTATATACAGGGTGTTTCATATAAAGTGTCCATCAAAGAAGGAGGTGATAGTACTCCTCAAAGGGAACAAAAAATGTTCTATAATAAAAACCCCGATCTCCAACCGTTTTCCCACAAGTTCAAATTTAATATTTTAAAAAAATATTTGACCCCACATCATAAAATTGTTAATAGCGTTTAAACTATTCAAGCTAAAAAGGCGAAACTGGTCTCGTTAGAAAGCTGAGTAAATTTCCTAAAGGACAAACTACTGCTATGTCAAATATTTTGTAACTACTGCCCAAAAATTTGAAAAATGATTTTTTGAAAAAAATGAATTTTATGGAATTTTTGTGGTAGGGCATTAGAGGAAGTAAGAGATGAGCAAAAGTTCAACCAAGAACGGAAAAAACTTTTCTTATGATTACCCTTTAGGAAAATCCTAACTTCATCATACATTTAATAGTCCAAATGTTGAGCCATTCTTCCTAGAAGTTAGAAAAACTGTCATTTTTTGGCATTTTTGCATATCTCTACAATGTTAATTACATGGTACATAAAATAATTAAAAATCTCTAAAACACGAGAAAAGAGTGGTTTTAGTGAAAATGTGTAAGAATAAAATATGTTATTTTACCTCCTAGAGTCTAAAAATCGCATTATTAGTTTATTTTCAAAAAATATATATTTTGCTTAAATAATACATTATTTTCTCTTTTATACGACAAAAATGATCAGTTTTTGCAACTTCTAGCAACAATAGCTTACATTTTTGACTATTAAATGAATAAAAATATTTAAATTTACTTAAAGGGCAATCATAAGAGAAGTTTTTTCCGTTCTTGGCTGAACTTTTGCTCATCTCTTACTTCCTCTAATGCCCTACCACAAAAATTCCATAAAATTCATTTTTTTCATAAAATCATTTTTCATGCAAATTTTTGGGCAGTAGTTACAAAATATTTGACATAGCTAGTAGTTTGTCCTTTAGGAAATTTACTCAGCTTTCTAACGAGACCAATTTCGCCTTTCTAGCTTGAATAGTTTAAACGCTATTAACAATTTTATGATGTGGGGTCAAATATTTTTTTAAAATATTAAATTTGACCTTGTGGGAAACCGGTTGTAGATCGGGGTTTATATTATAGAACATTTTTTGTTCCCTTTGAGGAGTACTATCACCTCCTTCTTTGATGGACACTTTATATGAAACACCCTGTATGTATATGTCTAGGTCAAAGACTCGTACGATATCTGTTGGGTTCAGTAGTTTTAGAGGGTGGGGATATAGTATAAAAGAGGGGCCTCTACCTCTTGCTCCATCCTGGTAAGCCTACTTTTCCAGAGAGATAGGACAAAAATGGCTTCCACTGATCCACGCCGAGCTAAGCAGGCCTGTAAAGAGGAAGAACCTCGAAGTAGTCTTTATATGGTCGAAGTCATTCTAAAACGATTGCGATCAGTTTCAGCTCAATCCGACAATCCTAAGTGACGAAAACGGTATTTTTGTTTTAAAAAATCATGAATATATTTTTTTCATCCTAAAGATTATACTCAAATAAACAATTTGTTTACGAAAAAAACTTGACATTTTTCTTAAAATGTATAAACAATCATAAACGTATGTAAGAGTTTATACCCTTTTGTATGGCGGACGATAACTAAAACTGATGAAAGATGAAACTATAATCTTTTCTTACCTTTTATACAAGGTTACTCCAACAGATGCAACGGGTGGATTTTTTTTCTTGTATTCTTTATACCTCTATAAAAAACGTATTAGTTATGTATTTAAACATACTTATTATTTTTTTATATTGCTTGTTAACTGTAATATTATTGCTTACTATTAATAATAGAGGATTAATAAAATCAAATTTGTGAGAAAGCCTCTCAGGCCCGCGAAGCGGGCCTGTGAAATGAGGCTGTGAAAATTCGCTAGATACATGGCAAAATGCCATGTAACAAGAAACGATAATGAAACCATAGATAATACAAAACAACAACAATTTGGCTGACGCCGCGGAGTGGACGAGGCGCGAAGCGCCGAGGCCGCGTTGCGGCTACGGGCCGAAGGGCCTGTATTTGTGTTTTGATTTGTATTTTAAACGTTATACTATATCATTTACTGTAAATTTGTTCTGTTCATTTGTTTATAATAATATTCAAAGGGAGTCAGGTTATTTTTTCGATGTTTCAAAATTCAACCAATAGGGCCCCTTTAGTAATATATCTCTATGGGTAAAGTGCAGTCATTCATGACTAATTACCAGCCGATCAGGGAAATGCTACTTTCTCGCCTAAAATTAGTTCAGTAATGCTTCAGTTTCCTGCCATGAGCAGATAAAACTAGTAATGCGTTGCATCAAGAACTCACGTTAAAAGAATACATCAAATAAAAGTATTTCTTAATAGACTCCCTTTAATCGCTAGATAGAGTAAATAGGGAAACATTCGCACGCTAAGTATGTTAAAAATTTTACATTGCATAGAAGGCTAGCTTCGCCCGCTATATTCCTTATATTTAATATTTAGGATAGTACTAAAGGCTCGCTTCGCTCGCTAGTTAACGTATATTTGCAATAATTCATAGTAAAAAAGGCCCGCTTCGATCGCTATAGTGTGTGCATGTTTATAATAATAGACATTAAATTAGGGCTCGCTTCGCTCGCTAGATTGAGTGTGTTTGGAATTTTTACAATGTAAAAAAGGCTCGCTTTGCTCGCTAAGTTGCACATGCTTATAATAAAAGGCATTAAAATAGGGCTCGCTTCGCTCGCTAAATTTCGTATGTTTAAAATTACACATAGTAAAGAAGGCTCGCTTCGCTCGCTATTTAGCGTATATTTATAACAATACATACTAAAAAAGGGCTCGCTTCGCTCGCTAATGTGTGCATGTTTATAATGACAGATATTAAATTAGGGCTCGCTACGCTCGCTAGATTGCGTATGTTTAAAATTTAACATAGTAAAGAAGGCTCGCTTCGCTCGCTATTTAGCGTATATTTATAACAATACATACTAAAAAAGGGCTCGCTTAGCTCGCTAATGTGTGCATGTTTATAATGACAGATATAAATTAGGGCTCGCTACGCTCGCTAGATTGTGTAAACGTATTGCTCGTTGCTCGTTTCATTTGTATGTTTGTTATTTGCAAATTTCGCAGAGTAAACATAATTTTACCAATTTCACTAGGGCTCATTTCGCTCGCCTAAAAGTGTCTGTTGGCACTGATTTTAGTTTTAGGAAAAATAATTATAATACAACATAAAATTTGATCTGCTTGTTTAGTACTAGCCAATTTCAAACTATAGAATCAAATTTTTACATAACAATCTAGACCTCGCTTCCCTCGCCTATATATATTTGTTTGTCGATACCTAATTTTTGAGAAAATTTAAAACATAGAACAAAATATAAAGGCTCGCTTCGCTCGCCTTTATGTGCTTGGCAGTCAATGTCTACCTTAAAAGGAACATTTAAAACAAGGCATAAAATTAAAGGCTCGCTTCAATCGCCTTTATGTATTGGTTTATCAGAACCTCATTTTATAGCATAGAGTAAAGACACAACATAATATTCTAAGGCTCGCTCCGCTCGCCTTGAGGTGCTTGTTTGGTACTAGCCAATTTTAAACTATAGAATCAAACTTTTACATAACGTTCTAGGGCTCGCTTCGCTCGCTTATAGAAGTTTGTTTGTCGATACCTAAATTTAGAAAAAAAAATTAAACATAAAATAAGATTCAAGGGCTCGCTTCGCTCGCCTTTATGTGCTTGTTTGTCAATATCTACTTTACGAGAAACATTTAAAACAAGGCATAAAAATCATGGGCTCGCTTCGCTCGCCTTGTTGTATATGTTTATCAGTACTTTCTTAAGAGTATAAAATAAAAATAACCATACAATACTAGGGCTCGCTTCGCTCGCCTTTATATGCTTGTTTGTCAATATCTACCTTAAGAGAAACATTTAAAACAAGACATGAAAGTCATGGGCTCGCTTCGCTCGCCTTGTTGTATATGTTTAACAGTACCTTCTTAAGAGTATAAAATAAAAATAACCATACAATACTAGGGCTCGCTTCGCTCGCCTTTATGTGCATGTTTGTCAATATCTATTATAAGAGAAACATTTTAAGGAAGGCATAAAAATCATGAGCTCGCTTCGCTCGCCTTTTGTATATGTTTATCAGTACCTTCTTAAGAGTATAAAATAATAAAAATAACCATGCAATACTAGGGCTCGCTTCGCTCGCCTTTATGTGCTTGTTTGTCAATATCTATTTTAAGAGAAACATTTAAACAAGGCATAAAAATCATGGGCTCGCTTCGCTCGCCTTTTTTTATATGTTTATCAGTACCTTCTTAAGAGTATAAATTAAAAATAACCATACAATACTAGAGCTCGCTACGCTCGCCTTTATGTGCTTGTTTGGCAATATCTATTTTAAGAGAAACATTTTAAACAAGGCATAAAAATCATGGGCTCGCTTCGCTCGTCTTTTTGTATATGTTTATCAGAACCTGATTTTATAGCATAGAGAAAAGACATAAATAATATTCTAGGGCTCGCTTCGCTCGCCTTATGTGCTTGTTTGTTAATATCTACTTTAAGAGAAACATTTTAATCAAGGCATAAAAAACATGGGCTCGCTTCGCTCGCCTTTTTGTATATAATTATCAGTACCTTCTTTAGAGTATAAATAAAAAATAACCATACAATACTAGGGCTCGCTTCGCTCGCCTTTATGTGCTTGTTTGTCAATATCTATTTTAAGAGAAAAATTTTAAACAAGGCATGATAATCATAGGCTCGCATCGCTCGCCTTTTTGTATATGTTTATCAATATCTTCTTAAGAGTATAAAAAAAAATTACCATATTTTAAGAGAAACATTTTAAACAAGGCATGAAAATCATGGGCTCGCTTCGCTCGCCTCTTTGTTTATGTTTATCAGTACCCTCTTAAGAGTATAAAATAAAAATAACCATAAAATACTAGGGCTCGCTTCGCTCGCCTTTATGTGCTTGTTTGTCAATATCTATTTTAAGAGAAACATTTTAAACAAGGCATGAAAATCATGGGCTCGCTTCGCTCGCCTTTTTGTTTATGTTTATCAGTACTTTCTTAAGAGTATAAAATAAAAATAACCATACAATACTAGGACTCGCTTCGCTCGCCTTATGTGCTTGTTTGTCAATATCTATTTTAAGAGAAACATTTTAACAAGGCATGATAATCAAGGGCTCGCTTCGCTCGCCTTTTTGTATATGTTTATCAGTACCTTATTTATAATATAAGGTAAAGACATAACATAATATTCTAGGGCTCGCTTCGCTCGCCTTTATCTGCTTGTTTGTCAATATCTACTATAAAAGAAACATTTTATAAATTACATGAAAATCATGGTCTCATTTCGCTCGTCTTTTTGTATATAATTTTTAGTACCTTCTTAAGAGTATAAAATAAAAATAACCATACAATACTAGGGCTCGCTTCGCTCGCCTCTATATGCTTGTTTGTCAATATCTACTTTAAGAGAAACATCTAAAACAAGGCATAAAAATCATGGGCTCGCTTTGCTCGCCTTTTTGTGCATGTTTATCAGTACCTAATTTTATAGCATAAAGTAAAGACATATCATAAAATTCTAGGGCTCGCTTCGCTCGCCTTTATGTGCTTGTTTGTTAATATCTACTATAAGAGAAACATTTTAAAAAATTGCATGAAAATCATGGGCTCGCTTCGCTCGCCTTTTTATATATGTTATTTAGTACCTTTTTTAGAGTATAAAATAAATTAACCATACAATACTAGGGCTCGCTTCGCTCGCCTTTTTGTATATGTTTATCAGAACCTAATTTTATAGCATAGAGTAAAGACATAACATAATATTCTAGGGCTCGCTTCGCCCGCCTTTATGTGCTTGTTTGTCAATATCTATTTTAAGAGAAACATTATAAACAAGGCATGAAAATCATGGGCTCGCTTCGCTAGCCTTTTTGTATATGTTTATCAGTACCTTTTTAAGAGTATAAAATAAAAATAATCATACAATACTAGGGCTCGCTTCGCTCGCCTTTATGTGCTTGTTTGTCAATATCTATTTTAAGAGAAACATTTTAAACCAGGCATGAAAATCATGGGCTCGCTTCGCTCGCCTTTTTGTATATGTTTATCAGAACCTAATTTTAAAGCATAGAGTAAAGACATAACATAATATTGCAGGGTTTGCGTCGCTCACCTTTATGTGCTTGGTTATATTATTGCTTGGTGCCTTATGTCGATATTTTTGGCGAGTGTAATAGCCGCCATTTTGAAAAAGCGATGCATATTTGTGTACTACCCATCGATACCTACAATTTGATACCCCACATGATTTTTCAAAAAAATATTTTTTTTTGGCGCGTGCGCGTATGGGCGATTTTGAAAATGCTAAAATTAACTTTTGAAACATTTTTTCCAAAGAATTTCTATGGCCCGGAAAGTGCTTTTATTGGCTATTGGTCCCATATTTTTAGGGCTTCTCCTTATGCCTTAAAAGGGGGGGGACAAGCATTTTTTGGTGGTTTTCGAGATTTTTGGCGGGTGTAATAGCCGCCATTTTGAAAAAGCGATCCATATTTGTGTACTACCCATCGATACCTACAATTTGATACCCCACATGATTTTTCAAAAAAATATTATTTTTTGGCGCGTGCGCGTATGGGCGATTTTGAAATTGCTAAAATTAACTTTTGAAACTTTTTTTCCGAAGTATTTCTATGGCCTGGAAAGTGCTTTTATTGGCTATTGGTCCCATGTTTTTAGGGCTTCTCCTTATGCCTTAAAAGGGGGGGGGACAAGCATTTTTTGATGGTTTTCGAGATTTTTGGCGGGTGTAATAGCCGCCATTTTGAAAAGCGATGCATATTTGGTGTACTACCCATCGATACCTACAATTTGATACCCCACATGATTTTTCAAAAAAATATTTTTTTTTGGCGCGTGCGCGTATGGGCGATTTTGAAATTGCTAAAATTAACTTTTGAAACATTTTTTCCAAAGAATTTCTATGGCCCGGAAAGTGCTTTTATTGGCTATTGGTCCCATTTTTTGGAATATTACCAAAAACTATACAGCTCTGACACATAATTAGTTTTACCTGTATGCAAAATTTTATCAAAATCGGTCAATTTTTACGGGAGTTATCGCGACACGTACAAACAAACACACAAACACACAAACACACAAACAAACTCGCCGTCCCAATCTTCTGAAATGTAAGAACTCACTTACGTTCGTTCAAATATATAATTAAAACCAAATAAAATAAAAGCAGTATAAATGGAATTGAAATTGAAATACTTAAAACTGCCTGTTTTAAGTATTTCACTATAATGAATTGCTATTCACTAATTATTGGCTATAAAATGAAATTTAGAAAGTTTAAAATTTTTGGTTATGTCGTAAAACAAAAGTATATTAAGAGTACAAATGAATAAATTATAAAAATAATAATAAGAAGTTAAATTAAAAATAAAATAAATAAAAAAGGAAAATGTAATTTTAACAATTAGTTATTGCAGCATTGAGCAAACAAATTAAAAAAAATATTTGCTCAATTAAAAAAGTCGACATAGACTTAGTAATGAAGTATCTAGTCACCTGATTACCAAGTCTATGAAGTTTTATTACCAATAAATAAAAACTTGGAATAACTGGTGTTCTTATTAATAATCGAAACCTATTTTAACTCATTTACTTATTTTTACTTATTTAGTATTAGTGCAAGTAAAAATGTGTAGGAATGAGGTAGAGAACATACTAGTTTTATTTTCAAATAATTAAAACCAACATCGGGTGAAAAATATGAATTCTAACCAAATTGATTTCGCTTTTTGGCTGTATGGTTGTCCTGTAGCATTAGTAGTAGTTTTGTCGGAGTCATTAAACCAAAATATCAGTTGATTTCCAAATTTTATGTATGCGCTGGTAAAAACCTACTATTACTTCTTCGAAAGTGCTCATAAAGTCTAATGTGGTAGTCTCTACCAGTTTGGCCAACATACCTACTTATTACGTAACATTTAATATCATTACCAGTAAATACATCTAATTTAATCGTTTGGTGTATATAATTTTATGTAAACAAATCACTAATTTTGACTACTAAATTTGAAAATCCACTGATACTTTCAGATTATACAAAACTTGGAACTGAACTTTGTTGATATACTGTCCTATATTATAACTCTATGGGCTTGTTATATCAAGTAAATACCAAAATATAAAAAAAGGATTAAAATTTAATCATTTGTTCTTTTTGCTAAAAAAGAACCATGAATTTGAAATGAATAGTTATTTAACAATGGGCGATAAAGCAAAATAAGTGCTGATCTTGATCAGGAATTATAAAACGGAAGCTAGAAGAGATTTACAGAAATTCGAGACTTTAGCTCCAGATTTTAGTGGAATCATTGGTTATGGTTAAGCCGCCTCCGTGGCCGAGGTCGTTAAGGCGTTAGTCTTTACACTAACCTCTCTTCTTAATCTTAAAACTATTGATAATCCTGACAAATTTAAATCTGCCCTGAAATCTTGGATACTATCAAATATTGGATTGTAATACTAATAGTGTCATATGTAATATTGTAACAATGATGTAATTATTTTTACTATTTAACCAGTCATTATTTTATAGTCAGTACATTTGCATCATAAAAATATTGTATCTATAATTATTTATTTTTTCACATTATTAGATATTATTTTTATTTAACTACAAACTTGTTAGACTTTTTAGTAATACGTTTAAGTAATATTGTTAATGATTTGTCGTAACGTTCTGCTCAGTTATTTCCTTGATAACTATTATTTGCATATAAGTTTTAATTTAACAAAAAGTATTTGTTTAACCTTAACATTATTTCTATTTTTATTGTCACATAATGCTGTAAAATGATAACTTTTATTATTAAGTGCAATTAATTTAACTTGTGCAATATTTGATACACGACACTTATACTTAATTTTATTATAATACTATCTCTATTTTCATATTGTTAAATATATATATGTGTATTATGTCTACTTTTTAATATTTTTTTTTATACATATTTTATTTATTTAATAGTTATTAAGTTTATTATTAATAATCTATTTTTAAAGTTTAAAATTTTTTTTTCATAGCAATAATCTAATTATTATAGTTATTTCATTACTATTATATAGATATTTATTTTTTTCTCTCCTAAAGTCATATCTCATACCGATTTATATATCATACAAATCAAATTTATAATATATTCCTAACTATTATAACCCCACACACAGGCTTTGCCTTGTGGGTTGCCATAATTATAAAATAATTCTATATTCTAATTAAAAAGTATATATATTTTTTTGTCATAACAGAGAACCTATAATGTTGTATAATATCTTATTTCCTTGTCATATAGTTGTTACATATATTTAATTTCACACATATATTTAATTTTCACACATAATTTATTTGTTCCTTGTCATATATATTTAACATGTCTTATTTTTTTATATTGCAATCAAAAATAATAATAACCTTACTTGTAACTATCTATAAATATTTTTATATTTGTAACTATTGTACATATTGTTTATTTTTTTTAAATTCTGTACATTGAAAATTTTCTATATTTGTTTGTTTTAAGATTTGTATATGTTTGTAATATTTTACTTTTGGTAAATAAAGGTTGTTTTGTATTGTATTGTATTGTAACCTTTGACACCCACGGAGGTCTGGGGTTCGCATCCCAGGTTACGCTCTCAGTTTATAGAAGATTATTGTTTAAATAAATTATCGCCAACTTTAGAATTCACTTTGAGCGTAACGGTTGCTACTACCACCCGAGGTGGTTCCCGCAGGGGTTATCCCTGATGAGCCGCAAGGCTCTAAACGGGCATCATTATTATTATTATTATCATTGGTTATGGACTTTGGAAAGATGAGAATAAATTTCTATAACTAATAGGACAAATATGCGCATTTT
>JACMZG010001863.1:3302559-3339651 GCA_018340805.1 Microvelia longipes
AGAAAGATTTTAGCATTAAAATGCAGCCTAAAACAGTCAATTTAAAAAAAACGTCTTTTAATTACAACATCAAGACGCTGCTAATTACATTCATTGACCTGATTCAATAAATTAAATTAATAAATTATTTAAATGAAATTTAAACTACTTGCCTTTAGTAGCGTTCTGTGTAAGTTAAAAAAATCGTCTTTTTACTATTAGTTTCTGGATTTTTCCAATACAGGACGACGAACCATTTTTATTTGGTAAAAATAAAAATGAACGATTCTATTATTACGTGCGATAATCGAATCCAAACGTTTCCCTATTCAAGTTACCCCCCCCCCCCTCGGTCATATCTGTCATTAGTGTTCATTTAACTTTTCACATCCATACATTCTACAAGTGTCTATCAAATGGTTGATAATTTGATTAATCAGAAAGTGCACTAATGAATGTCCCCCGATCAGAAATTCTCTCGGAGTGGGTCATGACCCCTAAGATGTTAGAGTTGAGTCAGTCAAATTAACGTTTTCTACTTATTCTCATTTATACCGTTGTTTATACACAAAACAGATTGTTTGCCCCAACGATAAAAATTCAACTGGATGATCTGTTTCATGTACTTTTACAACTTCCTGACAGGTTTTCATCAAGTTTTTTGCTCTAGTAATACTGTCATCATCTTAGCTAGTGGTTTTGTGTTTTTTAGAGGCCATAAATTCAGCATAAACTTTAAATTCATAAACATTATTGGATCTGTTTGACCTTTAGCACGCATGTAGACCTGCATTACTTAGACTTAATTAGTACATTGTACGTAGACTTACATTACAATGTAAGTCTGACGGGTCTAAGACCAACAAATATGTCAAGTTTCATCTCATTATAAGCATTTGTTTACATTTTGGTAGGAAATCGTTAATAATCGGAAAACCAAAATATTAAGTTGAAATTTAGCACAAGTATAGCTAATTATATAATAAACTAAGTTTAATTTTAATAAGGCTAATATATTCACGGGTTTTGTCGTATCACTAGTGTTAAGAAGCATCGATCGTGGTCAGTTGCTGGATGGTTGACCGTTGAATTAAAACTGACATTTTACTGTTTGAGAATGATTGAGCGAGTCCTAAGACACGCTTCAATATAAATTATATTACCATACTGTGAACATAGCTTCGCTTATATTGATATTCTGAAAACAAGCGAAGCTTGGACCACGCAGTGTCAAGATTTGAATATTTTGAATATCATGATCTGTAAGAAAAGTTTCGAGATACCTCGTGCCCGTTTTTAATCTCTAATTTGTTACTTACTCTTAAGAAACGTTTTATTTTTTATTTTCATGGAAGGAGACGTATTAGAAGATACGCCTGTCTTAATACAAGCCGGATACTGCGTTTCAATTTCGCTCCACAGATTATATGTTTGAAACAAGTTTATGAAAGTATTTTTTTCCATATCTACGTCATATCTTTTTCATCTGTATTTATCGCTAATACATGTATAATGCGATGCAACGAGATCTTGTTTGGCCTAATATTTCAGAAAGAAACGAGCATATTTTCTCCGTAATATATATTTTAACGTATTCAAAACTTCCTTTGCCTTGCCACCAGTGGTATCTGCCACAAGAGTTCGCGATGCCAAATATGATTAGTAACCGTGGCTTTCGTTCAAATTTCATTACATCTAGTGGTTTTTAGTCTCGATTTTTGGCTGTCTTAGAGTTAGACTGTCATTTATACGCTCTTTTAACATTTAATTTTTGTAAGAAGCTGTCATTTTCCAAAACAGCTCTGTGTCATTCACTTTTTTACTGTCTGCTTTTTATTCCTAATTCTCAATATAAACATATTTTAGCGCGGAGGTTAGCCAGCCGGGCGAAATTCCATTAAAATTGCTTGTTTCTTTGCTCAACCAAACAATTTGGCTCAAATTTTCAGTTTATGGTTCATAGCCTTGAGTAGTAGCAACTTTTTACTTATTTTCCGAATGAAATTTGTATGTTTATATTGTAGGTTCTGCAGAAAATGCTCATCCCTGCTAAATCGGCTCAAAGCATTCTGGGCTTAGTAAACGTGAAGTGCATTTTCTTAGGAATATCTAGGGCTAATGCCTTTTTCTCGGGCTAAGCAGCATCAGGAAACTATAACAAGTTATTTTGTAGTAATGTACTTATATAACGGGTGGATCCATTTCAAACGGACCAACATTGAATCATTAATATGGGCAAAATATGGTCCTAAAAATTCGAAAGCGGTCTTACTCTTGCGAGTTCAAATTCAACGTTAAGATATTTCAGTCTTGTTTGTACGCAAGTCATTTGATAAAAAATTGAACTAATGCTGGTTTGTTATGTTTGGTATGTTTGTCTTATACACACTCATACACACGCACACACACATTTACCGATTTTATTCAATTCAACATCTAAAAGAGTATATTATTATTTATATTAGTCTTTTTTTATTGTGAAAATTTTTTAAAAATGACACCCGATGGGACGCGAATAATAAAGAAATTACAACATAATTATAACACCTAATAAAAATGATTTTATTTAGCATTAGTTTCATTTAGCTGAAGTAAATCATTTACTTAGCATATTTTTTTAAATACCTTTATTGAATAAATCACTAACAATAAATAATTATATTCTAATATTAAGGTTACCTCTCGGCTAAAAGGCTTACGCCTTGTGCTGCAGAGAGGGAGTCCCTAGCCAAATTACAATTTAACATTTTTAATTAAAAAAAAGATATTATAAATATAAATTGTCTAGTGGTTCTTATTTTGTTATATATATACACATACACACACAGACATACATACATTCATATATATATATATATATATATTATATAATATATAATATATATATATATATATATATATATATATATATATACAAACACGTGCATACACATTCATACGTACATACACATACTCTCATAAATACACAATACATATATATATATACATATATATACACATGCATACATATTCATTTCATTTAGCTGAGTAAATAATTTACTTAGCATATTCATTTCAGTTTGCATTCTTTAATTTTACTGGTTTTTTAAAAATATTGCTAAAGCGAATCCAGTGATAAGGAAGAGAATAGCGAATCTTATGAGGTACCCCCAACCCAAATTATTAGTTAGTAAACGTAAATTGACATATATGTGGTAGTATCGTTTGGTAGACTTTTTTTTACTTTCCGATTATTGTTTATGTCCGATTATATGGTTCAATCTTACTTTGTGTGTGTGTTGAGAGAGGGGGATGGTTGTAAGAGGGGTGTACACGGAAGTATTGAGTAGAAAGCTATCTGAAATTGGCCACCATCCATCTTTAGCTCCTCTTTCGAATCATTTATTAATATTTGTTTTATTTCTGAACCGTGAGCCAAATTTGGTGTCGTGGTGGTTCGTGGGTCCGCGTGTTCGCCGTGTACCAAAAGGCGTGGGGTTCATTGAAGAAATACGTACACTTATTGAAAACAATGCCCTTTCCTTTGTCTGCTAGATGAGTTAATTAGCGCTTTGTCATGAATCCAGATATTAGTCTCGATTAATACTGGCACTAATACTTTGTTTAAAGCATATTATAGGTTTTGTCAATTATGTGTCAGTTTTAATAGAAACTAATACCTCGAACCATGACAAGTATATGAAATTATTATGTATAAATTATCTTTAACAAGAGTAGAAACTATGCACACACAAATATATATATATTATATTATAATATATATATAATATATATATAATATATATATATATATATATAATTATATATATATATATATATACGCATATTTTTTGACATACATCATTTCCATTATTCGAATTCGCTAAAACTCTTTTTTAGCTGGCTTCTCTTGCATTTTTGATACTTTTTTGAATACTACTATTTAACTATAAGTATCTCAAGTTATACTAAGCCCTCAATAATCGCCCCTTCAAAGAAATTGGGCTGCGTCCGCGCCTGATATATACGCGCCAATATACAGTGGGTGAAACATTTCAGGTGGACAAACATAAAATTCTTAAAATGAGAGGAAAACATATAGTCCAAGAGTTGGACCTGAAAAAATGTCACATTTTGAACTACTTTAAACCAAATTTTTCTGATAATATATCTTAACCGTGAAAAAACTTATCTACCTATCCAGAGTGGAGCCCTTCATATGATGCAAAATTTATATAAAATCGCACAAATTTCCAGTTTTACTAGAAATAAGTGGTTCCCTGTGGGTTCTATGCAAAACACGAAGAGAACATATTTTTAATCATCAAAATCGGATGACTACATCCAAAGTTATGGCTCATTCAAAAACATCAAAAAAATAGTTGATTTATGCAAAGTCAACGAATTTCTTTGAACAAAGATTGGCTATTTATGCATTTTTTGGGTGACAATTTGATATGTCAACAAATAAAATAACTTTAGTTGATAGTTAGTTATCCTATTTTGATGATTAAACACTCGTTTTATAGGAAGTGGTATCTCCTTTGAAAAATGTTCTCTTCATGTTTTGCTCATAACCTACAAGGAACCACTTATTGCAAGAAAACTGAAATTTGTGGGATTTTCTAATATTTTGAGCGAGCGCATTCATATGAAGGGCTCCACTCTGGATAGGCAGACTATGCTTTTCCTTCATAATTTAAGGTATATTTTCAGAAAAATTTGGTTTGAAGTAGTACAAAATGAGTAATTTTTTAGGCCTGGTGGGCTCTTGGACTAATAATCCAACAAATTTAAAGTTGTCATTATTATTTTAGTAACAATTACGCAAATATGGTAATTATGTTACCATTAAATTGCCACTTGGTAACTTAAAAAAGTTACGTGGGAGCCTACTATAATATTGCGTAGAGTAAAAACTGTATTAAATACTGATAAAGTTTTCACCAAAATAATCATATTGTAGTTATTTACCATCAAGCTATTGTTTGACATATATCATAGGTTTTTCTTAAAAATACCTCTTTTCGTTAATGTTAAAATAATTATTAGCCCGAACTTACTAATTAAAAACTTATAAGTAATATAGAAGTTACAACAATAACACATGTGAAAAACAAATGTGTAAAACATATATATTGTTTTGGATTATGTTTTGGTCATGTTCTTTTTGTGGTTTTGAACAGTAACCTAATAGACCAAGAGCCCAGGGGTGTTTGTTAATAAAAAGTGTAATGGCTGGAACCGGTCTCAATTTTTCGTAAATACCTTCCTGAACAAGGATCTGCAATTCTGCCGACTCGTATCGGATGGGTGTCCCAGGCAGAACGCACTTTATATACCAAGAGCCCAGGGGTGTTTGTTATAAAAAGTGAAATGGCTGGAACGGTCTCAATTTTTCGTAAATACCTTCCTGAACAAGGATCTGCAATTCTGCAGACTCGTATCGGATGGGTGTCCCAGGCAGAACGCACTTTAGGGGTCAAAGGTTCTGCCTGGGACACCCATTCGATACGAGTCGGCAGAATTGCAGGTCCTTGTTCAGGAAGGTATTTACGAAAAATTAAACCCGTTTCCAGCCATTACACTGTTTGTTAACTTGGGTGGTAAATTTGACTCCTAAAGTACGTTCTGCCTGGGACACCCATCCGATACAAGTCGGCAGATTACGAAAAATTAAACCCGTTTCCAGCCATTACACTTTTTATTAACAAAACACCCCTGGGCTCTTGGTCTATAAGTTGGTATCCGGAAAAAAGTACACGGTAAAAACGTACAGAAAAAAAGTACAGTCAAATATATACAGGGGAAAAAAGTATAGCCAGGCAAATAGTACAATGGAAAAATACTACATGGGGACAAATGACGAAGAAAAAATAATCCTCGAAGAAAAATAATTTTCCTCGTCTCATCGGACTCGCATCGCTCGTCCTAAAAATATAGAAAAAGTTTAAATTTTTACTGCAACACGTCTACTGACTCGTTCCGCTCGTCTTTAGATTGTAAATACATCCTTTTTATTCCTAGCAGTCACCCATTCAGGTACTGACCACGCTCTACGATGCTTTTATTATCTCTTTGTGCTGTTTTATTTCATTATTAGCATTAACATATAATTCGTTATAACATAATAACATGTATTCGTTTTTTTAATATAAAATTATAAAACAGCTAATATGTCTACGGTTTTAGTGAGATCACTTATGTTAGTCTGTGCTTGGATGGGTGATCGCTGGCTTTAAGACGAATGTTTTTACTCTCTGAGGACGAGCGAAACGAGAGTTCGAAGTGGGGAGTATGAACGTAGCAAATCCCATAATGTGAGGAAAAGTTCAGAGGTACACCGTGCTCGATCTTCTTCGGTTAACAAACTTCGAGGTCAGTGCCTGGATGGATGACCGCTGGGAATAAAACGAATGTATTCACTGTATAAATCGCTGAGGAGTTATTCGTTTCGCTGACGACGAGCGAAACAAATTCGAAGTAGTGGGGATGAGTATAGCGATTCTGATGCTGTTTCGAATGATCTCGTATCAGTTATTTTTAATTTTATATTACGTAATATTTAACAATAAAGGTATTTTAGTTCGGTAGGGTTTTCTAGATAGGTTCATTTTAAATAGTAGAGATGTTCTCTAGAGAATGACTCTTCATGTCGAGAGATAGTGCCAACATTTCGATCTACCTCTTGGAGCTAATATTCGTATAAATTTACTTGTTTCTCGTCATAAGAATACGTTTGACGTCTGTTTTTAGTCTCATGATTAGAACAAACCAACTTGTTCTCTCATCACTCTTGTCATGTGTGCCATGAATATCATTTAATAATAGTAGATTATGCTACTTGGCTGTAAAGTTTGGTCTTAGTACTGGTTAAATTTGTGAAGCTAAGTGAAGCAGTTATAGTTACATCTCATCATTAATTTAATTGTACAGGCCCTTAGGCCCAACTGTATGTGGCCTCGTTGTTGTTACTAAAACAACAAATGTTTACTTTTAATTTCATTGTTGTTGTTACTAAAACAACAAATGTTGTTGTTTTGTATTATTTGTTGTTTTATTATTATTTCTTGTTACATCATCACCTCGCTACTTTTGTTTTATTATTTGTTAAATGGCATTTTGCCATGTATCTAGCGAATTTTTATCGCCTCGAAACTCCAATAAGGCTTGCTTAAGAACTATTTAAAGTTCTTAAAGTAGTATTTAGTATAAACAAATTAGATAAACTACTTGGTTAACCTGAACATTGCATACTCTTACTTATTTTCTGCCCTTCATCTAGTACAGAGGATCAACATACAATATATGTTTTAAAGAAACAACTTATGTTTTAACAAATCAATAGTCTTATGTTTTTATCCTATGTCCTAAGGCAGACACTACTTACTCCAGGTACAAAATTAGTGCATTTCTTAGATGTAGCCAATCTAATCTAACTCATTTAAAATAATTTTTAACAACCATGGTTGTTGTAAAACGCAATGACTTTTTTAATATTATTGTCTCATTTTGTTTTGACTTTCGTTTAAATTTTTTTTTTATTTAATTCTCGTTTTTTAATTTAATTTGTAAACAATTACTTTTTGGAATATAAGTCTGTCTGATTAGACATAAAAGTTTTGTTTTTATTTCATTACACTTGGTTTTTTTTTTTTAATTTTTTTTTTTAACATTTTTTTATATATATCCTGAAAATTTGTGAATTTATATTCATCAGAGTATTATATTAATCAGTAATATTATTGTATATAAATTAATGGCGAAAAACTTTTCTTTTTTTAATTTTTTTTTTTTTTTTTTTGGTATTGTGTTTATATTTTATAATAATCTGTTTATTGTATTATGTGCAATGTATTTATTTTTTTTCTTTTCTACTTTTATAAATGTTTTTGTGCAATTGTTCTTTTAAAAAAAATGTAAAAAGGGCTTATGCCCGTTGATGAACTAATAAATAAATAAATAAATTTGTTTACCCAAAGTCCTTCCGTTATCTTAAATGGTAACGGTAACGTCAATTTGGAAATAATAAAAAATGGTTATTCCACGTATCTCCTGAAATTCTGCGAGTTATTTCTTTCGATTTAACTTGTGTAATATGTAGACGTAGTTAAATAGTTCGGGGTTGCTAAGCGACGATTTGCCCAGGTTTACAGATACTGTGAACATTCTATTGGTAACATTCTATTTTATATTAATAGCACACATATGTTGTAGCTAAATTCTTTATAGGCATAGACGCACAAACACGCACTATTAGACAAACAGAGGTTGGAGCTTCAGTAGTTACACAGGCACACATGTTTGTGTTAGCAAGCTTGTCATGTGTAACAATACATACACGTGGTCACACACTCATGTGATTAGACAATATACTAGCTCGGTAGTTGAGACAACATATTAATTATATCTGGGCAAATATATTTGGGATAGAAGTGAATGGGGCCAGTGGTAAAGGTCATTTCGCTTCAAACATCTCTTTACTACACCTCTAAGTACTAACTATCTCTAGTCTATTGTTTGGAGAGATTTCTTATTATTCAATACAAATCTACGATTAAGACAATTTTAAATTTTGAAATTAATTTTCTCTTTATTGAAAAAATTAATTAGGTGTTATACAAGAAATATAACAGCCCTATAAATGAATAATTATGCATGAATTATAATTCTTTTTCTAACAAAAAAAATACCATATTCAAATTTGTGGAAAATTTGTGGACAACACGTTTACATTGTTCTCACAATGTTGGTGCGAGATACACATAGGCAATTCTAAGGGGGGGGGGGCTATAGCCCCCCCAAGAAAAACATATTGCCTTTTTACCTACTAAAATTAAAATTAAATTTAATTTATTTAAAATACATTTTAGTTAGCAACCAAAGGTTACCAATCAATAAAATCTACTTGAGTTAAACGTATCGAAACAGAGGGTGACATGACATTAGGTCGAGCCATCGAAAATGACGAATTTCGAATGATTAAACAGTTACCAGATGTAACATAGCACTTCGCTTGCTACATTACCTAGATGTCTCTCGCACAATTATACTGTGTATTATTAAAATTGCAGGATTTATTAATTGCAATATAATTATGATCGAAACTGCTTTGATCCTGTGTAATTACTCAGCGAGGACTGGACAACACTGACACTAATTTTTTAACAATTTCCTAGTCGATTAATATAAATGTTAAAGATAATGCACTCCGACTTTTAAGACAATGTAAACGCGGTTGAAATGTTAGGGAATCAATTATTTATTTGTGTAACGTTGTATCATTATAACATTATTTCTTCTCCTATAACATTCCTAGGTGTCTAACATTCCTTTTGGCCGCCAGGCAGTGTCGGTGCTGGGGCCGCTTCACAGCCACATGGCTGTTGTCCTATATCAGTTCGTCATATTACTAGTTTACATATGCAGCATACTGCCACGATAATCGCATAATTGTTTACATTATGTCAAGCAATAAGACCGGAACTAATACTAATAATAAAATGCAACTTGATATTTTAGTCAATCTTACATAGTTAAATATGTTAGTTAGACCAGAATATTAGATAGGGTCAGATTTTTCTGCTTGACTAAAAGATCAAAGTCTTTTTTTGACCAGAACATGAGTTAGGGTTAGATCTTTGTGTTTGACCTGAGTGTTAAAATGGTCAAGATCTTTCTGCTGGTCTAGAAGGTCTAGGTTTTTCTGTTTGTACGGAATAATAGTATAGTTCAGATATTTTTGTTTGACTAGAACTCCAATAACGTTCCTAGTTTGAAGTATGGTTCCTATCTTTCTGTTTTGCCTCACTGGAATATGGTCTGTATTATGTTTGATTTCGATAATATGAAGCGTATCTTTATGATTTGCTACATCTGGAAGCTTATAGAAAATTAGAGCTTGTTCGTTTAAGGAATAGTTTAATTTTAACCTTGGATTCGAATAGAAGCTCGGGGAATTAGCTCCTGACACATAATCACACTGTTCGAATCTAAGGTAAGTGTCGTGCCATAGCCATGACAGACATATGATATATTCAGACATATGGTCCCGTAGTATTTATGGGAATTGCTTTACGTTTTGCATCTTCTGAAACATTTAGATGGAGGAGTAAAGTCCCCTTGGCGCCGAAGTGGAGGGGTAAAGTCCCCTTGGCGCCGAAGTGGAGGGGTACATACACTATTCTCCTGGCGCCTGGAATCACCAAATTAGTTTTTTATGTAAAACCAGTCCTTTCTTAACATAATAATTGCTATGGTAGGACCCTACAGCAATCTTTCCAAACTGATAACGATAAAGTAAATATTTGAATTTCGTATTCTAGAGTTGAGGGAGGCTGTGTGCCAGTTACGTCAATCTCATGTACTCTTAACATACTCAATTTGCATCTGTTTTCTTTCTTATTATCATCTTATAATCTGTTTTGAAAGCAAAATTTCAGTCATATTTATTCAACCTCAAAAAATTATTAAATAAGACACTTAATATGAAGGGTACTGACCAAGGTCTCTGTCGCAAAACACGACATATACTGACCAAGAGACAACATATCTACTCCACGCGATAAAAGTTAGGCACCCGGGTTCGATTCCTGGTTCTTTTGACAAGTTTAAAGATGTATTTACACTAATTCGTTTTTGAAATGCTTTTATTCGCACTTCAAGTTCAAATTTTTATTTTAAAAGAGAGTGGCTACAAATCTTTAACGCGCCTTTGTCGAAGTGGAAATATATTCTAAACGTGTAAACACTGGAATTCTAATATGTTTGTATCGATAATATAAGGATCTCTTGAAGAGAAAAATGTTCATTGTATTACCTAAGTGGCAAAATTTCGACATTAATATTGTTAATTCTGTATTTTATAAATAAAGATAGCACGTGGAGCAGGCGCTCTAACAAAATAACAAAAAATTGGCTACAAGAGTGGTGAATGTCAAATCATTGAAAATATTTTTCGTGTTTCTTCAATGATTCTTCGAAATTATGCTGAGTCATTATTGCCGGTTTTCGACGTAAATTTTTTTTCATATTTTTGTACCAAGTTTCCCCTCTCTACCATACATACACTATGAGCTTCGATGATAACGGAAACACACACACACACACACACACATGTACAGACAAACAAGTTTGTTAAAACCACTCAGGGGGTCTTACAATCTCCTGTAAAGGATTATTGAGGTGAAATGACGGTTTTTAGTTTTAGTGCTATAACAATACTTTTCCTGCATACTTGCGGTATAAATGAGGAGAAGTAGATATAAATTGGGCAAGGTTGCGGTCCCCCGCGCAAGGTATTTTTGCGATTGTGATGAGGAGATGTTATGAAGCGTGTTAGAAACAAACGAACGAGCGCGTGTATGACATTATGGCATTAAATGACAGCTAATTATTGATAAACACGTTTTAACTCTTAAACAATTCAGTTTTTGCTTTTCCTCTGTTACTTCGAGACGGAAGCGTGACGATCTTAGAATAATACTATATATAGAAGGAGCACTACTGATAACACGAAAGTCGGTTCCATAGAGATATTATTACTAGAGGGGCCCTATTGGTTGCATTTTGAAACACTGACAAAATAACCTGACCACCTTCGCTTATAATGTAATCAAATAATGAGTACAAAATTACAATAACTTGTATAGTAGTACGTTAAAAATACAAATCAAAATACAAACAAGGTGTAGGAAGCTGAAAACAATAGATTTATTATTGCCTTAACTCACTCTTGAAGGAGGTTTCAATGAGGTTACACAGAGCCCCTGAGAGCCCCCAATACGATGTTTCAGGCCTTTCAATGTATTGAGATAGGCTATGCCCCCTCTAGTATATATCTCTATGGTCGGTTCACTGGTGCAACTAAGTAATGCTGCCACCCTAACAATATACAATTTTCTAAAAAAAAAGTTGGCAATACTTCCGGTTGCTGAATTATTATGTTCTATTATTAAATTAATGATTGATTATTCATAAAAATACTAATATAAATATCGGTGCATTACAATATTTTAAGCATTTTAAATTGTAGTTTAACGTATTTATTAAAATTATGTTAAAAGTAGTCCTCGTCAACTAAATGTAGATTCTTGTATTCCGCCACCCTTTTGCCATCTAAGACCAGTTTTATTAAATACTCAGCAGGTGTTTAAGTTATTATATTTGTTCTTTACGATCTTTCTTCATTAATAGATATTTATGACAAATATTTAAAATAATGTTTTGTTGTCAGGTTGGCAGCATTACTTAGTTTGCACCAGTCAACCGGCTTTCGTGTTATCAGTGAATTATATTGTGTTTACAGTCCTGTGCTCCTTCTATATATAGTATTATTCTAAGTAAACACGTTTTAACTCATAAACAATTCAGTTTTTTTCCTCAGCTATTTCGTGACGGAAGCGTGACGGTAGTTAGAATTAAATTAATTAAAAAAAGTAGGTATAGAGCACCCCTGAACTTTTCTTCAACATATTGGATTCGTTCCATTCATTCTCAGTGCATCGGACTCGCTTCGCTCGTTCTCGGTGTAAACAAATGCAATCGGTGCATTTTGTCTTCGGACTCGTTTCGCTTTGCCTCAGACTACGAATGCATTAGTTTTATTCCAAGCGTTCTGCCATCCAGGCACTGACCTCACTTGATGATGCTTAACTTTTATGATCCAGTAAAAACCGTAGATATACCAGCCGTATTCAATACTGAGTATACTTATACATAGCGTAAAGGGATTCACATTGTACCAAATATTAAATTGATTGCATCATTTTTAGATTTTTTTTTAAAAACGCATATAAGTCATTTGATAAATAAAAATTAAACTAAAGCTGATAATAAGATAAAACTTATCTCATAATTTTTGAAAGTTTTACTGAATTATTATTGCCGGTCAATGATGTTACTGAAAATTTGTCGTATAGTCCAACTAGACCTACTTTGGTACAAAAATTGATTATTGTACCAAGTTTCTTGCATAAATACACTGGGGGCTAAGATGATAATAGAAACTCACGTACACACACACACCCATACACAGACACATACATGCAACTTTGTAAAAACCATCCAAGGGGTCTTAAAAACACAGGAGGTCTTAAAAACACTGGAGGTCTTAAAAACACAGGAGGTCTTAAAAACACTGGAGGTCTTAAAAACACAGGAGGTCTCAAAACACCTGAAGTGGATTATTTAAGCGAAATCTTGGTTCGGGACATATTTGCAAACGCAATACTTTTCCTTTATACCTACGGTATAAATGAGGAAAAGTAAACCTACGCTATATTCTGACATACATAAACATAAGAAAGATTAAAAAATTATAGTACAGTCAATGAAGCATAATACCTCCGATTTGCTTGCCTATCGATGGAATGACTTGAAAATTTGGAATTAGTCTTATCTCAACCTTAACTTGAAAGGTGACATTGACCCACAGGGTGCTTTTTTCCTGGGGGGTGTTGCCACCCCATCTCGAGGGTGGAAATTTTTTCGGTCAAAGTTAAAATGCCTAAATCTAAATTTTTTGATAAAGGGGTGGTTTTCACCCCTTAAAAATAAAAAGCACCCTACGGGCCAATGTCACCTTTGAAGGTAAGGGTAAGATAAGCCTAATTCCAAATTTTCAGGTAAATCTGTTGATAGGCAAGCAAATCGGAGGTAAGGCTCGATTTTCATCTTCAATGACTGCACTATTAAATTAATAAATAAAGATAAAAAATAAATAAACTCTTCAACTTCTAAACGCGGATAAACTTTATTGCCATGTTATCTGATGTTAGACCTTTTCTGTAGTATAACACACGGTTATAATCAGTTGAAAGCGTAAATAACGCAAGGGAGCCAATAAGGTTAGTCCTGGGTGTTGATCCATACCCACAATTTTGTCTCGGATAAAGTTTGTCAACACTATTTTCATATGTTGTCAACTTATTATAACCTTTTGCTGTTGGTACGGAAATACATACTATATCATTAAATACGTTGGCGATTTCCATTTTTAAGCACTGGAAATAGTTTTTATTTTTCTATTTCAAGGATTTTTAGGTAGTCTTAAATCTTATTATTGATAAATGCTTATTGAACTGACTCATGGATAAATATTTGTACGAATAAAATTCCCCAGAATTTATGATATATTTCCTTGAATTATTTTGTTTATCTGGATGACGAGGAGCAAATTATACGTCCTCGTAAAATGACATTAATGTAAGAGCTTTCAAGAGAACTCTTGAAATTACATAAGAGTTTCTACTACAGTCCATTACAATCTACATTTTTAGCGAATTTCCTTTGGGTAAAATTCGCTAGTGGGATAGGCTTCATGGCGGAAGTCGAACCACAGACCACGACGCAAATCCGTTTTAGAGGTCCATAATGACGAAAATATACGTTTTGCGAAACTTTATATATATATATATATATATATATATATATATATATATATATATATATATATATATATATATATATATATATATATATATATATATATATATATATATAATATATATATATATGTATGTATGTGTGTGTGTGTATATGTATGTAATATATGTATGTATTTCTGGACACTTTATTGTAAACAAGCGCCATCTTTTAAACGGATTGATATTTTTTAGTCAAACTTGGTACAAAAATCAATCTTGGGGAGGACACGAACCCTATCGAACACAAGATTTTTGTGACGTCATTAACCCGGTTTGCTGAGTCAGAAAATTTTTCAAAAAAATCGGCAAAATTAAGGGCACATATTTTTTGCCACAAAAAAGTCATTATTTATGTTAATTGGGACGCTGAATCGAACGAAACCGGTCCGAAGTCGATACGACCACTCTAAGTGACTAAAAAGTCGAAAAAACACAATATAATCCCGGAAACCAAAATTTTGGTCGATAAAAAATAAATCTCGAGTAGGGTGTCGTTTTCTATGTATTTTTTGGGCGCTGAATAAAATGAAACCGATCCGAAGTCGATACGACTATTTATATAGTACTAGTATTAACCACCGAAAACGGTGGTTAATAACAGAAAACTTGAAACTGGTCCCTAACCAACATATTTCAAGTGGGGAGTCGTTCTCCTTTTTTTGGGGGGCCTGTGAGTTGAATAGCAGTGGTCCGGAGTCGATACAAGCACTCAAACTTAAGGTGAACTCACGATAATAGCACGGGCATACTCCGTGCTTAACAACTATCTTGGTAGGGTCCATAATTTGCTATAGCTTTTTTAATATCATTTAAGTTTATAACTACATAATAAACGTCCAGAAATAAGTTCAAAAATAGTTTGATCAATATATTTTCTAGTTAGGTAATTCTTTATTTTTATTTACTTTCTACCTTGAAATATACAAAATAATATATATATATAATATATATATAATATATAATATATATATATATATATATATATATATATATATATTTAATACTCTATGATTAGCATTTCTTTAACTAATTTTGATTTAATTCTAATTTTATTATTCAATCGGCTTTCTTACTTTTTAACTTTTCTTGATTACTTTAATATTAACTCTATTCAATCTTTTTTAGTAGTATATATTCCTCTATGGAATACTTATTAAAATTCAAATTATAAGTTGTAACATAAAAAAAAATTAATAATGACATACTTGGTCTCTTTAATTTTTTTTTAATATTTGTTTTTTTTTTTTCTTTTTTAATAATAATTGTTAATTTTCTTAAATGTCTATTTTGTTGTAATCCTTTAGGATTGTTTATATGATTTAAATAAATAAATAATTCTGGTTCGGTGGTCCGCATGTTTGGCGAATTTCATTTAGAATACGTGTTCCAAATGAAATTCGCCCGACATTTACATTTGAGGAATTTAGCGCATTTCCTTTGAAAAATACAAACAAAATGAGTTACGAGCAATGCTTGACAATTGAGTAACTGCTTAGGTTTTAAAGCATAAACCGCAACCTTGAGCGTGAAATGGGTTGTTAACCACGGAAACACGCATTCTGAATTAATTTCGCCTGACATGCGGAAGGGTATCCATATTTTCTTAGTAAAGTTGGTTTGTAGAATATAACAAGATTTCCAAATCATAAATTTCCCAGAACTACTCTATTGCAGTGTTGCTGTCTTATTACAGCTTCCTAGAAATTATTGGGCGTATTTTCATTAGTAAATGAAGCTATCTTGACGTTTTTATGATAATTAATTTCTGAGGCTTGTAGACTGTTTACAGATTTCTTTTCGCGATTCAAAGAGATAGTTGTAAGGTTGGCAAAACCTATGGCGGGTAAACGAAAGGGCGATATGAAAAATTATAATAGGATTAGGGTGGGAGCCTATCGAAATTATACACTTCGTAAATCCTAAAAAGTGCATGGGCAGTTATTCCAATTTTAGTTATTTTTTATTTTTCATCCAGCTATCAGCATTGAGCGTAGTCAGTGCCTGCATGGGTGGAATGAAACGGATGTATTAACTATCTGAGGGCGAGCGAAGCGAGTATAAATTTAACGACTTGTATCTGTATTCTGAGGACGAGCGAAGCGAGTCTGAAGTAGGGAGGATGAGCGTAGCGAATCCGACATGATGAGGAAAAGTTCCGAGGTACCCCGTACCCGAATTTTTTAAAATGAATTCATGTATTCAATTGATTTTTTTGCTTTACTTATTTTCTAAATCTTTTCTTAGACTTTAAAGAATTATAAGTACTAATTCACACATTTATTATCACTAAATATTTACGTTAAATAAATAAATCTTTTTTTTTATATCTAAATACCTGTTTACAATGATTAAATTAAAACACACATTACATACAAATTGCATATAAGCAAAATAATATATTTGACCTAAAGAATAAAAAAACGTTATTTATTAAATATAATAAAAATGTAATAATGATAATAATAATAATAACGAAACGGGTTCATTTTATTTATTCTTTTGTTATTAATTTTCCTTATTTTAAGATGATGCTCTTTGAGAATATGTTAAAAGCTTTCTAGTGCGAGTGAGCTGTTAAATAATAATTGCGTGGTAAGTTTACGAGGTAGCGAGTCTATGAATGAGTATAGTCAGGTTTCTATGACAATGTCCTCTAACAACCTTGACTCTGTATCAACTCATTTCTATTTGGGAACTGTTTAATCAATCCAATCCTTTAGAACAGGCGTATTGGCAAAAGGCTGCTTGGTAACCACGTTTTTGATTGTGATAAATGAGTGGTGATTGATCACTTAGCTAGAAGGTGATGTTATTATTTTCCAACTAGCATCCTTAGATAGAAAGAATTGTTCTATACTGTGATGAATCTTGATAAACAAAACAACTTCAATGAAACATTTATAGATATATAAAAGGAAAAATACGCAATCGACATGTTCAAGTCATATTAAAGGGAATAATACGAAACCGACTTGTTCAAGTCATATTAAAGGGAATAATACGAAACGACATGTTCAAGCCATTATAAGGGAATAATACAGAACCGACATGTTCAAGCCATATTTAATGGATAATACGCAACCGACATGTTCAAGCCATATTAAGGGAATAATACAGCCGTCATCATCAAGACATGTAATGTGTTTTTACGAACCGACTGGTTCAAGCCATATTTAATGGAAAAATACGAAACCGACATGTTCAAGCCATATTTAAAGGAATAATACGAAACCGACATGTTCAAGCCATATTTAAGGGAATAATACAGAACCGACATGTTCAAGCCATATTTAAAGTAATACGAACCGATATGTTCAAGCCATATTAAGGGAATAATACGAAACCGTCATGTTCAAGCCATATTAAGGGAATAATACGAAACTGACTTGTTCAAGTCATATTAAAGGGAATAATACGAAACCGACATGTTCAAGCCATATATAAGGAATAATACAGAACCGACATGTTCAAGCCATATTTAAAGGAATAATACGAAACCGATATGTTCAAGCCATATTAAGGGAATAATACGAAACCGACTTGTTCAAGTCATATTAAAGGGAATAATACGAAACCGACATGTTCAAGCCATATATAAGGGAATAATACAGAACCGACATGTTCAAGCCATATTTAAAGAAATAATACGAAACCGACATGTTCAAGCCATATTAAGGGAATAATACGAAGCCGTCATCATCAAGACATGTAATGTGTTTTTACGAACCGACCTGGTTCAAGCCATATTTAATGGAAAAATACGAAACCGACATGTTCAAGCCATATTTAAAGGAATAATACGAAACCGACATGTTCAAGCCATATTTAAGGGAATAATACAGAACCGACATGTTCAGCAATTTAAAGGAATAATACGAACCGAATGTTCAAGCCATATTAAGGAATAATACGAACCGTCACGTTCAAGCATATTAAGGGAATAATACGAAACGAACATTCAAGCCATATTAAGGAAAATACGAAACCAACAATATTGCCATATTTAAAGGATAATACGAAACCGACATGTTCAGCCATATTTTAATACAGAACCGACATATTCAAGCCATATTTAAAGGAATAATACGAAACCGACATGTTCAAGCCATATTTAAGGGAATAATACGAAACCGACATGTTCAAGCCATATTTAAAGGAATAATACGAAACCGACATGTTCAAGCCATATTTAAAGGAATAATACGAAACCGATTTAAAGCCATTTTAAGGGAATAATACGAAACCGACATGTCCAAGCCATATTAAGGGAATAATACGAAGTCATCATCAAGCCAAGTAAAGTGTTTTTACGAATCGACCTGGTCCATCCAAATAAATGGCCTATTTTTGCTGTAAAAAGTGTACGGAATAATCAAACGTATCCGTTCATATTTCCTTACTTTTGCTTTCGGTTAATCGAAAAGCAAGGAAATGTATGTATAGTTTTGTTAGGCTATTATAATATTTTCTCTGCGTTTTCAAAATAGGAAGCAATTAATGTTAATGTATAGTTTGTTAATATGTTTACCTGTAAATAGTTATGTTCAGCTGTTATAATACTTCTCTTCCAATTAGAGAGGAGGAAGTAATATAAAGATGTGAGTGTATATAGACAAGGTCGAGACTAAAGAAGAAGTAGGGATAATAATCAGACCACGATGACGTAGCAAAACAGCAACCCTGCTTGGACTTCGACGCAGTTACTTTCTTATTACAAGATGAATACTAAATTAGATAAAAACATAGTAAATGTTTTATCACGATGACGTCGCAAAACAGCAACCCTGCTTGGACTTCGACGCAGTTACAATTTACTTACGAATTTACAAGATAAATTCTAAATTAGATATTAAGATTGTAAATGTTTCATTACGATTACGCCTTCTTTATATGGATTTATCTTGTCTGTTTCGTATTAATCCCTTTATATGGCTTGGTATTGTTGCTTCATTATTCTCTTTTCTACGGCTTTATAGTGTCGCTTTTTAATTCCCTTTATATGGCTTGATATTGTCGCTTCGTATCTCTTTCTACGGCTTTATAGTGTCGGCTTTTATAATTCCCTTTATATGGTTTGATATTGTCGGTTTCGTATTATTCTCTTTCTACGGCTTTATAGTGTCGGCTTTTATAATTCCCTTTATATGGCTTGATATTTGTCGGCTTCGTATTATTCTCTTTCTACGGCTTTATAGTGTCGGCTTTTATAATTCCCTTATATGGCTTGATATTGTCGGCTTCGTATTTCTCTTTCTACGGTTTATAGTGTCGGCTTTTATAATTCCCTTTATATGGCTTGATATTGTCGGTTTCGTATTATTCTCTTTCTACGGCTTTATAGTGTCGGCTTTTATAATTCCCTTTATATGGCTTGATATTGTCGGCTTCGTATTATTCTCTTTCTACGGCTTTATAGTGTCGGCTTTTATAATTCCCTTTATATGGCTTGATATTGTCGGTTTCGTATTATTCTCTTTCTACGGCTTTATAGTGTCGGCTTTATAATTCCCTTTATATGGCTTGATATTGTCGGCTTCGTATTATTCTCTTTCTACGGCTTATAGTGTCGGCTTTTATAATTCCCTTTATATGGCTTGATATTGTCGGCTCGTATTATTTCTTTCTACGGCTTTATAGTGTCGCTTTTATATTCCCTTTATATGGCTTGATATTGTCGGTTCTATTCTCTTTCTACGGCTTTATAGTGTCGGCTTTTATATTCCCTCATATGGCTTGATGTTGTCAGCTTCGTATTGTGGCTTGATTAATTCGGTTTATTATGAGGGAGGACCTTTTTGTTCTGTACTCGATTAAGCACAAAATTAGGTTATCAAGTTTTAATGAAAAATTTCTTGGTAAATTAATCAGAAGAAGGAAAGTATTAACATCTCGAGTACGTAGGTTGCCGCTTAGGCGTGGGTGTGCCCCAGTGCTCTAGTAACTTTTCTTTATTTTTTTTGAACTTGTATCTTTATTATTTCAACTAAATTTATTTACTTTATAAACTAAACATTTTTAGATTAAGGGATGCACTGTCATAGTGATCCCAATGATAGTAATCAGGGAGAGGTGATAGACCACATAGCAGTAATCAGGGAGA
This sequence comes from Microvelia longipes, assembly GCA_018340805.1. NCBI lineage: Eukaryota > Metazoa > Arthropoda > Insecta > Hemiptera > Veliidae > Microvelia > Microvelia longipes. The sequence goes on from JACMZG010001863.1 coordinate 3,323,044, forward strand.
GGTGATAGACCACCTAGCAAGTGATCAGGGAGAGGTGATAGACCACATAGCAAGTAATCAGGGAGAGGTGATAGACCACCTAGCAAGTAATCAGGGAGAGGTGATAGACCACATAGCAAGTGATCAGGAGAGGTGAGACCACTAGCAAATCAGGGAGAGGTAGACACATAGCAAGTAATCAGGGAGAGGTGATAGGCCACCTAGCAAGTGATCAGGGAGAGGTGATAGACACATAGCAAGTAAGTGATAGACACCTAGCAAGTGATCGGTGAGGTGATAGACCACATAGTAATCAGGGAGACGTAATAGACCACCTAGCAAGTAAGCCGCGTTGTTGTGCCTTTTTTGCGGACTCCATTAAATAAAAGATTGTGTTCTATACCTTATGAGTCCTAGTGCAGGCATTTTTCGTCTAATCTACAGAAGAGCTGTGTCTTTTTATTTTAAGTTCTATAGTTTTAACTAGAAACAACACGTGCCCCACTGCCAGACCAGGGTTTCCTGCTCTCGAAACCACAAGGCAGAAACATATATATTTAATATAAACTACTAGTGAGGGTCCTAAATTTTGCCTAAACCCAGGTTCATTTAGGGTTAGGGATCTTTTACGAGTACCTGACATCGCACTGGCTCGGAACCACCGGTTTAACGTCCCTTTCGAAGGAAGACATGTGAAAGGATTTTTATTCCTCGCATGATAATCCTAATGGCCCCGGCCGGGTTCGAACTCGGTCTGTCTGGGTGGCAGTCGCACGTGTTAACCATTATATCACCGGGAACCCCATGCACTGTCTTGTTTCCTTATCTCATGTAAAAGAAGGGAAGGCATTGTAGTAAGAATGTAATATTTTGACCATTAATATATTAAAACGAAGTGACATGATTTACCCTGCAAAATGGTGCATGTGTGTATGGTTGTGTGCATGTGTATAAAAAATTATCTAAGAACACAGAGCAGGACAGGCGGCGCAAATTTATTGAAAGTTAAGACCTACAAATAAAAACAATACAATCACAACTACAAAACCGACTACAACAAACAAACAAATACTAACGACATTATTATAGCTACAAATACGATAAACAAACTAATACAAACAATACAACAAAAAATACAAATACAACAAACTAATACAATTTATACACCTATAACCATAGAGATATATTACTAGAGGGGCTCTATTGGTTGAATTTTGAAACATCGAAAAAGTAACCTTACCACATTCGATTATCATTATCATCAAATAAACATAACAAAAAAACAGTAAATTATATAGTAGAATGTTTAAAATACAAATCACAACACAAACAATCTGCGGGAAGCCGAAAACAATTGATTAATTATAACCTTAACTCCCTCTTAGAGGAGGTTTCAATGAGGTTACACAGAGCCCCTGAGAGCCCCACTAAAAATGTTTCATGCCTCTCAATGTATGAAGATAACAAACAAATGCCTATAACAAACAAATGAATGCTAACAACAACAAATAAAAAAAAATAACAAATACTAGAACAACAACTAATGCAAACACAACAAACAAAGAAATACGCATACTTCTACTACAATAACAATACAAACAAGAAAAAACGAATACCAACAGTACAACTTCATTTACAAATACATTAAACAAACAAATACTAATATTACCACAAATACAGGAAAAAACAAATACCAACAATACAACTACATATACAAATACATTAAACAAACAAATACTAATAATACAACAAATACCGGAAAAAACGAATACCAACAATACAACTACATTTACAAATACATTAAACAAACAAATACTAATAATACAACAAATTCAGGAAAAAACGAATACCAACAATACAACTACATATACAAATACATTAAACAAACAAATACTAATACAAATCGGAAAAAACGAAACAACATACAAACTACATTAATACATAAACAACAAATACTAGTAATACAACAAATTCAGGAAAAAACAAATACCAACAATACAACTACATTTACAAATACATTAAACAAACAAATACTAATAATACAACAAATTCAGGAAAAAACGAATACCAACAATACAACTACATTACAAATACATTAAACAAACAATACTAATAATACAACAAATTCGGAAAAAACGAATACCAACAATACAACTAATTTACAAATATTAAACAAACAATACTATATACAACAATTCAGGAAAAACGAATACCAACAATACAACACTTTACAAATACATTAAACAAACAAATACTAATACAACAAATTCAGGAAAAACGAATACCAACAATACAACTACATTTACAAATACATTAAACAAACAAATACTAATATACAACAAATACAGAAAAACGATACCAACAATACAACTACATATACAATACATTAAACAAACAAATACTAACCTACTCAAACAAACAAATACAAATTTTACAACAGTCTTTATTTATGTGACAGTAAAACTGTTTTTCATAGCTAAGTTGCATAATTCATTTTTTATTTCGTACGATTTGTCTATTTTTTGGTATACACATAATGTTTAAATAAATAGAACAAAGTTGTAAGACGTAATGACCCAGTTTTGTGACCTAAATGGGTCAATCTTAGAAGATGAAATCTGGGTCACAGTCCGGTGTGTTGGCCCTGAAACTTCTACCAGACAGCTCGGCCCTTGAGTCGAGTAAGACCCTAAACCCCAGGGTATTACTCCCTCTGGTCAGGTCGCCTGCGTTCCTCGAATCCTCGTTCAAGCGAAAATGCGCGGCTGATTTTTCGCCCGAGTTAATGACCATAGATGATGAAGATGTTTAATAATGAAAGGCTATCTAAAGTCGTTAAATCACATGACATAGTTAATTCCTTCCCCAAAAAAATCAAAAATATTCATACTTGGTTCTTTGAAAGTGCATTTTTGACTGTTATATCTACAATTTTTTTTTTTTTATAAAACAGCAGGATTTTCTAAATAATAACGAATTATGGGTATTTTATAGGCAGTGTAAGATAATTTTGCGATTTTTGTTTTATATAAATCCTATATAAAATAAAATAGATATTTGTAAATTCTGTTGTGACACTTAGGGAAAATAATACACTTAACTTCATCTACCAACTATATTTCGACCACACTTCTGGTCATAATCATGTCTAAAAAAACAAAAAATAAATAAATAATACTTGAAAACAAAACTAGATAATAAACTAAAAGAAGATTATAGAAATAATTAGTTATGCACTACTTACAAGAATGGTGATAAAAGGTATTTAGTTACTAATATGGGTAACTATATTAGTAACTATATTATAAATACTAATATAGATATTTGTATTTATTTGTTTGTATAGCTACTAAAAAAAAAATATTATTTTTGTAAAGTCTACGATATTTTTACTACAATTTATATCCTACAAAGTAACGAAGTGTGTTAGCTATATTTGCAGTCTTAGCACATGTTTTAGGAAGATTTATTTGAATTGATCTGTTACAAATACCTACAGGAATAATCTACAAAATCGTTAAGAAAAATTGAGGTTTTTTTCTTAAATATTTGACACAAAAATACGTATGGATGCATATGCAGTCATAAAACAAGCAGTTATTAAAACTTTGCTAATAAAAATAGTAATATATTTAATTAAAATTGTAAAATAAAAACAAAAACAGACTGATATGATTGATAAGAGAACGTGAAATAAAAACAAAACAGAGTATTATGATTGATAAGAGAACATGAAAAAACAAAAACAGACTATTATGATTGATAAAAGAACGTGAAAAAAAAATTAAAACAGACTATTATGATTGATAAGAGAACATGAAATAAAAACAGACTATTATGATTGATAAAAGAACGTGAAATAAAAACAAAAAAACAGACTATTATGATTGATAAGAGAACATGAAATAAAACAAAACAGACTATTATGATTTATAAAAGAACGTGAATAAAAACAAAAACAAAACAGACTTTATGGATAAGAGAACAAAACAGACTATTATGATGATAAAAGAACAAAACAAACAGACTATTATGATTTTTAAGAGAACATGAAATAAAAACAAAAACAGACTATTATGATTGATAAGAAAAAGTGAAATAAAATGTTAATAATATTTAGAAAAATTATATTATTTTTTAATTGACTTATTCTATATTACTATTTAATTATATATTATACATAAATAGTTAAATTTAAGCAAACGCTATATTCAATACCTTGAAAAAATACACTACCTTGATATGGTTACACTATAGCATTAAATTTTTTAAGTTTCACTGCAGTTTTTAAAATAAGCAATATTTTTGTTTGTTTTAATTTAATTTTACATAGTTACCAAAAGTGGAAAGAAAATTGTCATAATTGGTAGTTACCAAAATGATGGTAAATTTAAACTTGCAAGGGTCAATTTATTTGGGAGTGGGGGTTGGAGTAGACTATTTTTGAGCCCAGGTCTATCTCATACCCTTATTTTTAAAGATTTATTTTCAATGCATCCATGTTTTTACTCTGAAAATTGAAAAATTTCAATTTCGTAAAAGTAATTTTTAAAATAAGATCCTGCATTTTTTCAATCTAATATTTATCACTTACTACTTTTATTTTCATTCATTTTTATTTTTCACTTTTAATGGTAGACTCAAAACTGCAAAGAAAAAAAAGAGAACCACAAAGTTACCAAATAAGCACAAAAATTAAAATTTTCCAAATTTACCCCCTACCCCTTCCACTTTCAACTTGGATATTTTAAAATGATACATCGATTTAAATGTGCACAAATGGTAGTATTGTTACTTCAATTTAAATAAAACTAAATGAATTATTTTAATAAAATAAAAAGTAGAGTGGGTGGGGTAAATTTGGAAAATGTTAATTATAATTATTTATGGAAAAATTGTCTCAAGGGGTAAATTAAACAATTTTATGAAGAATACTTTTTTCCAAATGTCAAAATTAAGCTTACTTCGCTCTTCGTTAATTTTTCAAAAATGGCAGTTTTTTGAGTCTACCAAAAAAGCCCGTTTTATGGCCTATTGGCTCATCAGGGTATTCACGCTGCGGGAACAACCTCAGGTGGGTTGTTTCTACTAATCTCTAAGTATAAATTAAAGTTGGCTAAATCTTTTTAATACAAATACTATTCATATAATCTTAGAGCATAGCCGGGCTGCGAACCCCGGACCTCCGGCGCCAAAATCGAGTGTTTGAGTCTACTATTAAAAATAAAAATACGAACATGCTGGAGCTTTTATCAAGAATAACTTCGATTCTACAAATAATAATCCGCGTAAATGATTAATTGCGAATTTTAAGATATACAGTTTTCTGTTCTTTTTCTCTCTTATACTGGTCATACTTGCAGACTATCGACAAATTAATATTCATATTCCAGAGTGGATATCGCAAAGACTTGGTCACGTTATCCTTAAAGCTGTGGTGCGGCATTGAGGACTCTTTCTGTTAGCGCGACACACATATTCGCCGGAATACTTGTAAGCGCAACGCACACACAAGCCGGTGTAGAGGGCAATTACTTGTATAACCTTAACACAGCCTTGACTACTCAATAACCTTCCTTCCTGTAAATTTAAATACATAACACACACTAACATTGAGGTTGTTACGTAAAATATATGTATTGAGTCGCTCGATTCTTAGTTCCTTTATTTGGGATTCGAAATTGCTTAATATCCGAAGAATTTTAAAATGGATTGCGTAACAAACGAGAGACAAGCTCGTAGGCGATTTATAAATTTAAGAGTGGACATAGAATGTTTTAAAACGAACCAGTTAAATGTGTTGGGTGGTTCTTGTTTTTTACTTTCCTCATTGTGTTTGGATTAAAAACATAGAGATATAATACTAGAGGGGCATAGCCTATCTCAATGCATTAAAGACCTAAAACATCGTTTTGGGGCTCTCAGAGTCTCTGTGTAATCTCATTGGAACCATTGATTTCGGCCATCATCCATTGATTTCGGCTTCCCCACATTGTTTGTGTTGATTTGCTATAAAAGTTCTATTATATAAGACTGTATTTTTGTTCTGTTTATTTGATTATTTTGATAATCGAATGTGGTCAGGTTACTTTTCCTATGTTTCAAAAATTCAACCAATTGTTAGCCCCTCTAGTTATATATCTCAATGACTAGAAATCTGAGACTTCACCTGAATTATCCGTTTAAGGCATAGAGATATATTACTAGAGTGGTCATCCTCTATCTCAATATATCGAGAGGCTTGAAACATTGTTTTAGGGTTCCTTGTAACCAAATTTAAGCCTTCTCTAAGTGTGAGTTAAGGTTAAAATAAATCAATTGCCGTCTTCTTTTCAAACAATGATTGAATTAATATAGTCGTTAATTCAACATTATATTACGTAAATTACTGCATAAACTAATTCTACATTTAGTTGACGAGGAGTACTTTTGATATCATTTCAATAAAAAACGTTAAACTACAAACTACAATTTAAACTACAATTTAAATTACAATTTAAACTACAATTTAAAATGCTTAAAATTATCAATAATTAATTAATAATGAAACATAATAATTCAGCAACCGGAAGTATTGCCAACTTTTGTTTAGAAAATTATATATTGTTAGGGTGGCAGCATTACTTTAGACCACCAATGAACCGCCTTTCGTGTTATCAGTAGTGCTCCTTCTATATAGTATTATTCTAAGCATATATGTATACAATATTGCACTTATCAGTTTTCTTTTAATTTCCTTAGATTCCATGTCATAGAATATTTAGCATTTACACATTATAGATAGCTAGCGTTTTACTTCCCCGTAGACGTTTATACTTATATATCTCTGAGTTTAGATAAGTTTAAATGCATACTTCAGCATTACTGTTACCTATTTATCAATTCTACCAGCTGTGTCTATGACTTGGTAGTTTTATTTCGATCTACAACTTGTATTTATTTATTACTCTTTTCCTCATTTATACCGAAGATTATAGGAAAAGTATTGTGTTTGCGAAGAAAACTCTAAACCGAGGATGACAACTGAATTATCCATTTCAGATGTTTTAAGGTCTCTTAAGAAGTTTCACGAGTTGTCTGTCTATACGTGTGTGTGTTATTATCTAGCTCCCAGCGTAGTTTTGCTAGAAGTTGAAACTTTGTACAAATCATTCTACCGCTGTAGTTGGTAGCTATTTGGAAAATAATTTGTTTATGACGTGATTAACCTGCAATAGTAACAGCAAAAGTTTCGAAAAATCATAAACGCGGAAAATGATGTGATCGAGTTGAGATTTAGTACGCATGTAGCTATGTATAAGACTGACATATATGCTAAGTTTCATCTCATTATCAGTATTGGTAATGACTTGTGAGCATTGCTTAAAAAATTGTAAAAAATTCAATTGAGTTGATATTTGGTACTAGTGCATACCATTACGTAATAAATAAGTAACTCTAGTTTTGTTTTAATACGAAAATTATATTTATGATTTTTGTAAAAGTTAAGCAGCATCGAGCAATGAAACTTATAATAAATAAAAATAAATAAACAAATGAATAAAAAAAATAATATTATTATTTAAGGACGAGCGAAGCTAGTCCGAAGTAGGGAAGATGAGCGTAGCTAATCCGACATGATGTGGAAAAGTTACAAGGTACTCAGTTGCCAATTTCTTTAAATTACGTTATAAATCTTGAAGAAAAAATGTTATGTTGCTAAGATTTAATGTATGTTGGCATATTTGTGAGAATACATGGAGTATGCCTTTCCATATTAGTATTATATAAGGTTTAAATTGACATAGATCTTAATAGATAAGCTTTTTACATTAGATAGCCTAGCACGCCATGTTTGCTGAGTCATCATCCTAGCGTGTAATTATTTACCTTTCACTTGTTTCCTTGTCTCTATTATTTACCGATGGTAAATATTTACTGTCATTATAAAAGTCAATAAAACTGTATAGACATTGATTAATTATTGATTTATGTAATTCTTATGGTTTATCGCCACCCATTTAGATGTAAACCAAATATTTGGATTTAAATACCTTGCTGAATGCTTTGTCACGCGAGCGTATTGTTTTGTCTTTTAAATTAATAGTTTTTATTATTTTTCCTGTGAGGAAGGAAGTAGAAATAACTTGTCTATATAATAAATAAAGTGTGTAATATATCTTGTCCTAAACAAAATATTAAATGAACAGTCCTTGTCTTTCCACAATCTATTAATAATTAAAAATAACAGTCAGCTTTTATTTCAACGATCGTCCTCAATACGTTAACCCAACTACAAACAAACTAAATTAGAAAAAAGTAAGAGTAAAAACATATTCTTATTATCATACGGAAATAAGTGAATAACATATACAAACAAATAAAAAACATATTCGTTTGAAAAATATAAGTGGCACTGGTGAGACAAGTATAAACCAAAGAACTAATTGGAAAGGAAAGAAGCTATGCTTTCTTTTCTCTGTGTAAAGTTCTGTCGCCGATCTAAACTTTTTTGTTATTGCTCGTATAAATGTTTTCTGATCTTGTTTGACATTATTAAGCTATAAATCTTGAAAAAATAAATGTTACTTAGAATTAAGTTTGTTGGCGTTAAATGAGTTTGACGTTAATTAGTAACATTATAGGCTTCTCCACTACTTTTAAACCCTATGTTTACCAGTGTTGTTCGCGGCCCTCTATTTTCTAGTTAAACGATGACAACACAATTTTGTCTTTATGCCCCCCCTCCCCCCTGATGGCTTAGCTAACTCTTCTTGGCCTATATTTCTAGGCCGCAGAATGTAGTTGACTGGTGTAAACCAAGCAGAAAAACTCCTATGTTAACCTGTATAAAAAAATTCAGACACGCGTGATCAGCTGATAGCTGGCTCAAAAATAAAAAAAATCGCTCAATTGGAATAACTGCGTATGAGCTCTTTAGGAATTCCATTTTTCGTGTTTTATTTATTGGCAACACTGAGAATTTAAAGTGAGTTTTAATGTTTATCTTGTTTTTGAAAACATAGAGATATTATTACTAGAGGTGCCCTGTATGTTAGATAGTGAAACATCGAAAAAGTAACCTGACCACCTTCGCTTATAAATACAATCAAATCAAAAGAACAGATACTTTATATAGCAGAACGTTTAAAATACAATCAAAACACAAACAATGAGCGGGAAGCCGAAATAAATTTATTAGTTATAACCTTAAATCATTCTTGAAGGAGGTTTCAATGAGGTTACACTAAGCCCCTGAGAGCCCCAAAAAGATGTTTCAGGCTTCTCAATGTATTTAGATAGGCTATGCCTCCTCTAGTATATATCTCTATGTTCAAAAATTAATATGTACGTGTTAATTTAAAAGTTTTGTAATAAATTCTATGAAATGATTGTTACAACCATTTAGTTAAAGATAAATTGGAACTATAGTAAAGGTAAATCTTTTTTTAATAATAATATGTTTTTTTTTAAAGTTTTGATAAATATATAGACGACAGTTAATTGCCTTAATATAACTTTAAATTACGATTACTATGATTATATTAAAAAACTTTATGTTAATTGTTTTTAAATTACAATTAAAAATTAATATTTGAAGGGAAAAAAGTCTTATCACTTGCAAAAATATAAAAAGTTGAGCAGTACACAAAAAATAAAATTTAATTAGCCGCTTGTTTAAGTAATTTAAACAAACCTATTATTAAAGAAATTAAACTTTTAAGTGAATTTTTTACACAAATTATTTACATATTATACTAAACAGTAAAAAGCAACGTATTAAAAACAATAATGTCGAGTAAATAGTTTCTTTACATTTACGAGGGTAAATCAAAATGGCTTCGCCCATAGGAAAATTTGAGGCAACCCTGGTGGACAAAATGTGAACTACATGCCAGGTCTGACAGAAATCGCGTTTGTTTCCCTACTTGGTTTATATATTACTTTAGTCTCTAGGATAATCATTATAATCTCCTTTATCAACATAGTATTATAGTAAAGAAACGCTACATGGTGCTTCGAGTAGGTATGTTTCCTTTCATTGACATACTAAAATCTGCTCGCTGTATTGCGTGATCAAATATTCTTTAAGAAAAGGCTCTACCGATTTAGCCAATATAAGTACTGTCGCAGGAACCGCTATTAAAAGCATAGACTTCGCTCACATTATCAGGTGATAATTTACTTTGTCCTCGTATATCTCGTCGGGCTTTGAGTTAAGTCTTCTTAAATGTTTCGCTATTATTCTTGTTTTTTAATTCACGGAGCTATCTGAATCAAAACCAGTGTAAGGAAAGCTATGCACAAGAACCTGATACAGGAATCTGGTTCTTGGGATTTCTAAAATAAAAAAAATTAAGTACCAACTTAGTTGCACCCTTTGAACCCTCTTTCAACTAGGTAGAATTTAAGCACCTGTGCTTAAATAATGGCTTGATTCGAGAACTGCGTTTTAAGCATGACCTTAAATTGCTTAGTCATTTAAACACCTCCATACGGTATATAAATAAATAAATATGGTATTCCAATTATTTCCAGTACACATTTGTTTTTTCATAAATCATTTTTAGGTGCGGTTAGGATAAGCTGTGCTCGTGCTTAAAAATGGCTGGAGCTGTTAAACATATTAAAATTGTTTAGTATGAGGAACTTGCATTCGGTTAAGATTATTCATTTAACCTTTTTTAAATTAAATAAATGCTAATTCTAATTCTTATGATTATATATATATATATAAATATATATATATATATATATATATATAAATATATATATATATATATGTATATATATATATATATATATATATATATATATATATATATATATATATAATAATATATATATTCTTGATTAGTGCCCTACCCCAAAAAACATCATCCTCCATAACTTCATTTTTCCTTTGATGACTTCCTGAGAAACCACCTCCTTGTTCCCAATTCGACTTCTTTGTTTCTAGTGGTATACAAGGGATATGATCCTTCCCTACAAATATTATTATACGTCTGAGGTACTGAACAAACCTCGGTCGCAGTGTGCGAGTTCGCATGACATCTCTATCTATTTACTATTTTCATTTCCATATCAATTTAAGTTTAATGAAGCACAGTATAGACAGTCACGGAAGCGATTACTTTTAAAATTACACTATTTAAAAGAAGATAGTTTAAATAACTGTTTGACGTTCCCCAAATCTAAAACATAGTAAATTATTGTCATCTAAGTAGCTGATTTATGGACTAATTAACTAAACAGTAATAATAATAAAATGAACTCATTTAGTTACAAAACGTGGGGTACGGGGTACCTCGGAACTTTTCACTTTTTTAGTTTTGCTCCGCTCATCCTGACCACCTCGAAATTGCTTCGCTCCTCTTGAGAATATGGATATCACCGAATTTATATTCCTCTACGTCTTCAGTCTCGCTTTTTTAAAGAACTTAAAATAGGTTTTAGCGAATTTTAAAAATTAGCTTCATGATTCGATTCCAAAATTTATATAATATATATATATATATATATATATATATATATATATATATATATTTGTGTGTGTGTGTGTGTATGTATGCACATAATTTCTACCTTACGTATGGCACACGATTACTCTCAAACGAAACTTGGCATGAGATGTTAAGGTTACAAAGACTATTGTTTTGTAAATATAGACTAATTTTGGTGTCTGGGAGTTTCTTGTCTTTTTCAGGATGTAAGTTCATAGGAATCGGTTTTCCTTCATTTTAGAGGAGCAAATTATTATCCTGGAAAAGTAATGCCTCTTTCTGCTTCCCTTTAATTTCCATCCAGTTCTGTTACAATGAACTTGAATGAAATTTGTCGGCGCGCATAGTCAAATATGCGCGCTTATTTGACCATAAAATGCAATTATGACGTTAAACAATATTATTTAGGAGGTGCATTAAATTGCGAATCACTAAAGATATGTTTATTCGCTTTTTATCTTTTGCATCTGAGTCTGGTTAGGACAATAACGTTTTTATTGGGCTGTTATTTCATTGAGAATGTTATCTGAGTGAAATATTTAGTTTATATAATGAATGAATCGACCTCGGTTAAGTTAAACATAATGGGGGAAATTTAGCCTTGTTCGCTTATTATTGTAACGCAGAACGAACTCAATGACTAGTGGAATTAGCAGTTACAGGGCACTTATAATAAAACATAATGTGTTCAACTAATTCATATTAAAAATGATATTAGTATTGCATGCCAAGCATAATGGCGGTGAGAGACCACCGCTCGCCTCTGGTAAATACTTCTTCTTCTTCTTCCTTATTACTTGTGAAAGCCAGAGTGGATTGATGCTTTGTCAGCACCTGAGTTAGACTTGACGAAACATGGTGGGACATGAAATTACGTCGAGTCATTTTTAATGACGAATGATAGAGCGGTTCCAAGATGTAGGACAGCTCATAGCTTGTTACATTCTTGTCTTTTTCAGGATGTAAGTTCATAGGAATCGGTTTTCCTTCATTTTAGAGGAGCAAATTATTATCCTGGAAAAGTAATGCCTCTTCCTGCTTCCCTTTAATTTCCATCCAGTTCTGTTACAATGAACCTTGAATGAACTCTGTCGGCGCGCATAGTCAAATATGCGTTTCTCTCGCAAAATTATATTTTGGTGTTGGGGAGGTCATAAAACCTATACTGTTTTTTAGTATAGGCTAATTTTCGAGCCATGGGGATCTCTAGCACTTTTAGAATATCAGTTCATAGGAATTGGGTTTTCCATGCTTCGCAAAACTCGGTAGTATCAAATGATATACTTATCAACTTGATTGCCTGCTACGGGAACTGCTAAATCAATTGGATGACATTTTGAGAATCACCTACATGCTAGCTAGCTAGTGAAAGATGTAGGTATAGGGACACTTATCTACTTAGTTACCTACTAAGGAAACTGCTAAATCAATTAGATGTCATCTTGAGAATTACTGACGAGCTTGCTAGCTAGTGGAACTCATTTGTAGGGGTACTTATCTATTGGATTACCTGGTAAGAATACCTTTAAATCAACAATCAACTTTCTAATGATTCCACGGTTCTCTTAACTCCATACCCCTTCCCACGTCACAAGACTTTAGTCTTATTAAACTGCGTAGGCTTCCGCGATTGTTGTCATGAAGATTAGAGCATTGTGTTTCTATCCATGATGTCCTACATCCCTGAAGATGCCTCCCTCAGTGGAAGCGAAACGTCAGATCCTTCATCTACATTGACGCGGTCACCACCGGAAGACCTAAATCTTTAGTCTTATTAGTGGGAGGTGATTCCAGGTTGACTAATTATATAAATTAAAATTAATTTAATTTTTAGTTTTACTAAATTCAAACTTTGTTAACAAAAAATAATTTTAATTTTTATAAAATGTAAAATGTAAATAATATTTTTAATAAAGGAATTATTAAATAAAAAAATTTGGATAATATCCAAAGCGGCAAATCAAATTGGTGTCACTTTTGTATTGAAAGAATTGAGTACGGTGTACAGGTCTCTCTCGCCACTTAGGATTCGCTTCGCTTATCCTCACTACTTCGGTTCGCTTCGCTTGTCTTCAAATAGTAAATACATCAATTTTATTCCCAGCGGTCACGCATCAAGGCACTTTTATGATCCACCAAAACCCGAAGGTATACTTGCCGTATTAAAACAAAGCTTGTGTACTTATTCGTTACGTAAAGGGGTACATCTGTACCTAATTTCAACTTAATTGAATTATTTTTTGATTTCATAAATGTTCAGTAAATATTTTCAAATGTTTAGTTCGTAATCGAAATTACAAGATGGTACTGTATGAGACGTCATTCACACCAGATCAGTTTGAGACAAGGTTGAGAGTCTAGTGTCGTTGAAATGAGTTTCTATAGTACGTATTTCTTTAATTGCTGTATATAAATATTTATATTGCATTTCATTCAGTAGCTTATCGTATTCAAATTACACTCGTCTTTCATTAAGTATTCAATCCACTGGGAATAATAGTAAAATTATTTAAAGGGTGTACTCCCGTTGTTCGTAATTCCTACTTTGCTTACTCCCTATCTGTCTTAGAGATTGAAATTTTGTACAGGTGCAGAAAAATTATTGGATGAACCGCCCTTTTTCAATATATTCGATATCATGCATAAAAACCTAATTTGGTTTTTTTAATCAATTTTTTGAAGTTGTTATTGACACCAGTAACCTACCTAGCACACTAAACGGGTTAGTTTCGCTCGTCTGCTCGGTTCACTGTGGTCCTTTTATAGCTACATTTAAGTGTCGTGGCCTGAGGCCTTGTATTATGTTTATTTTCAAATGCGTACATCCGCGCCGCTGGCCTTTGATCCGCCACCGTGGTGGCCTGCGTTATAATCGGCCCGCTTTCATTTGATTCAGCACACTAAAAGACAATAAATACGATGATTAGTCATTTGACTTTTTCAAGTCAAACTTAAAAACCAATCAGATTCTGTTTATATTTGTTAGAAGAAAAACCGACCTATAGAATTGTTTATTGTGTTCAAAAATTAAACAATTTAGTTTTTCATCTGTGACGTATTTTATTTGACTCTTACGTTTGTCGCTGGTGGAACGCAGTATTATTTTGTTTAGATTGCCTTGTTTGTTCGGATTATGTCATAAAAGTTAATACGATAATCCTTTTTTTATTAAATTTCGCTGTGAAAATTGTTTGGTTAATTTTGTGTATTGGATAAATAAAGAGATCAAGAGATGGACAAATATTTGAGGGAATATTTGGTTGTATGTTTTGAGTAGATGTTCATATACGTGCTTAAGTAAGCTTATCAACACCTATACTCGTCGCATTTAAAATATGAAAGATAAGATGTCTCTCTAAAAAGAAAAACTTTAGAAGCCATCTTCAGTGCAAAACCTAACAAACAAGCCAAAAGAATAAGTAAACAAAATAATGGGTTACGAGGTGCTTCGGAACTTTCCACCATCATATCAGATTCGCTACGCTCCTCCTCGCTACTTCTCACAAGCTTTCGCTCATCCTCAGAATACTAAATAACCAAATTTACTCGCTTCGCTCGTCCTCAGACAAACAAATTCTATTATCTAACGTTTAATAGTGATGAGATGGCGCTTTAAGTATTACAAAAATTCGAACTTTGCCTTACTATTTCGGATTCGCTACGCTAATCCTCGCTTTTTGAGACTCGTTTCACTCGTCCTTAGACAGTGAAAAAGTCGGATACAGGGTACTTTGGAACTTTCTCGCATCACATTGGATTCGCTTCGCTCAGCCTCCCTACTTCGGACTCGCTTCGCTTGTCCTCAGAATACGAAATAACCAAATTTACTCGCTTCGCTGGTCCTCAGACAAAAAAAAATTTTACTCTTTAGCGGTCACCCATCCAGGTATTAAACTCTCTCGATGCTGTTTAACATTAGTGATCCATCAATAACTGTTGATATACTTTGAAACAGAACTTAGTTTACTTTATTACCACTCAAAGGGATAAACTTGAACTAAATTTCAATTTTGGATCTTTCCGATCTTTTACAATTTTTAATAAACCATTCTTGTTATATAATGAAACTTGAACTAATCCTACCAATAAGATGAAACTTGGCACAGGTCCTGTATCGGAAAAAAATTTCGCGTATTATGAATTTAAAAAAAATTACTGAGTTGTATTCAAAGATCTTTAATAAAAGGGATGACGCATTAAGAAACTTTTCTGACCCCATGGAAGTTGTATGAGATAGAGAAATAGGAGCAAACTTACCTTCCCCTTATTTATAATGAAAAAAGGCGCCAAACGCAGGTTATGTAGCAAGGTTGTCGAGTTTGCTTCTAAACTTTCTTCTATGCTTCTCGTGATCGTTAGGTACATTTGTGACGATTTCGACTTCAGTGATTGATAATTTAAGCGTGTTATAACCTTCTCAAGCAATAAACAATGGGAAACCATTGACGGATAAGTTTACCTCTAAATTTAAGACCTGCGCTGTAATAGAATTGTAAGCATGCGCAGTTTGTACCAAGCATGTGCAGTTGGTTTGTGACGTGTGTTTCGTGTTGAATTCTCTCTATTTTTCGGTTTTCGATGGGGTCACTTTTTTGTATGGCAAATCAATTTAGTGCCTCATCCCCTTTATTCACGATCCTTGGTTTCCGGCTAATGACGTAAACAAATTATTTTCCGGGTAGCACAACTAGGCAGTCCTAAAGATTAATTTTTGTACACATTAATTTACTATTAATGTGTAAGGAGGGCTTTAAAATCCTGAAACAGATGATTCAGGTCAAGTCCCGCGGTTTCGGATTTATTTTTCTATGACCATACTCTTCCTATATACCTGATGTACGGTATTAATGAGGAAGAAATAATTAATTACTAATAAAAATTACTAATTAATGTTTGTTTGGTAGATATTTGTTATCGTTCATTATTTATAATGAGCTCCATTCACGGCCATCCTTCTGATATACTTGACTCTTGTTTACGTATAGTAATGGTTAGTAAGCGCTTATATTATTACTATCGTTTGATAGTGGTTATTTTCGTGCTGAAGTAAGCTAATAAGCGCATATTCAACACTAGTTAACGTCTATAAGTGGTGAGATAAGCGCTTATATTATTGCTAACGTCAGTATGAGGCGCGGTGATCTTG
>JACMZG010001863.1:3340651-3358151 GCA_018340805.1 Microvelia longipes
TAACCAACTCACTGACAAGGAGTCACGGAGAAGAATTCTTTTAACTTACAACATTAGTGCAGAAGGTAAGAAGAATCTTCTACCTCAATATACATACGTATTTTCAGTGCATATTGACAGATAAATGTCAATATGTATCAATCATAGATCAAATCATTTATCTATGATTTTACTGTAATTTTTTAATTACCGTCTACGGACGGTAATTAATGAGAAGTTTATTGACTTGTTTTAAGGGAGTTAAGAAGACTTTTTACTCTCAAAGGAGATAAAATTATACTTTTCATTCCCTTGGGAGTAAAAAGTAACTGCTTTTTTACTAGCCCCAAATCTTAATAAGAGAGGGTAATTATTCATTTTTTTGGGAGCGGTGTCCTCTACCCGACCAAAAAATTTTTTTTTAGGTTCAAAATCCATTTCAGGTCAAAAGAAGACGTTTAGGGCAATACAAAGAAATTGATTTTCTTTGTGAGCTTAAGTTATTGAGGAGCGGGGGTCCAACCAAAAAAAAATAAAATAAAATACAACAAAACATACAAATATATATTAGTAATTAAATGACGTGAAACTTGGGAGTAAAATGCTATTTCACCCTTCGCAATAATAACCTTCCGCCGCTTAGCTTCGGAATTTATTTGGCATAACTCCCTCTGCTTTGCATGTGGAGTTACATAAATAATTGGCTTCGCCTCTAGAGTTAATTCTTTGGTTCCATCGGCTTTTGCCTGAGGAACCATCTAACTGCTCCGGGAAATAAGCATTCTTTACCCCTTGGTGCATAAATATCACAGTACAAATCAAATATATAATTCATGTACAAATTTAAAAATATTGGCTTCACAGTTAAGTAATATCATTAAATAAATAATACAGACTTCATAATTTTTTACACTTCTAGATCTATACTTGGTTTTTGGCGCCCTATCATCGATCCTATAGAGAACATTATAATAATCAAGAATATCACAACTTATTTTAATCAAATATTGGGTCATTGAATGAAGTGTTCTGAGTTCAACACGACAGCATAAAATTCTTAAAGGCTTGTTTTAGCTTTATATATATATATATATATATATATATATATATATATATATATATATATATATATATTTGGTATAACATAACATATAGTAAAACATGTAGATGTTGTTATACCATAATGTTGCAAGAGACATCTAGAATGCATCATGCCAGCTGCTCATCTATAAATTGTTCCATGGTTAATCATATTAGTCATATACGTATGGTTATATCCCGCTTGTTTTATCAGTTTTGATTGTAATATTAGGCAAAGTACATAGTGTTTCGTTTTTTGCAAATTACAATTAACGATGATTAAAATCATCGATGCGAGAAAGAACAGATAATTTTTAAGAAAGCAAATCTAAATAATGTTGGCGTAAGTTAAAAAAAACCTGATTTTTGATTGAAACTTCGCTTAAAACTTTTATGAGTTGCTTGAACTCTTGGTGAGTGCTATATCGAAAATATAGATAGCATGAAATATCACAATATGTTACGTGCAGAAGGTTATTTATGTAAAGCACAGGGATAGTCTATTTGGTAAGTATCCTGACAAGCATGGAAAGGAAGTAGCTGATGGTCTTGCAGCTTCCTTTATGTTTACACCAAGCTATTTTAGAACTTCCTGGTAGGTTATCAGCTTCGACTTGGTTATAAAAGAGGTTAAAATGAAAAAGGGTGAAGACATGATTTTCAATATATCATATTGAATAACCCCTCTATATCATTGGTTTAACAATGACTGTAACATAAAAAAACTATCGTTTACTTGCTCCGAGCTCAAGAAGAGATCATCACCTTTCTCCTGCTAGTTAAGATTCAAAAACATTTGAAAAACAATATTTTTTATCGAATAAACAACATTTTTATTTAAATAGAACTATTATTTTAGAGAATTTTCTTTGTATTCGCTAATGAACGGGAATGTTGCCAAAATCCGTTTTAAAGGTCCTTGACATTATAGTCGAAACTATAAATATCAAAATTCATAATACGCGGGAAAATGATTTAATTTATTTGAAATTTGGCATGCTTGTAGTCATATATGTAAGACTATATTGGCCAACTTACATTTTATTATCAGCATTAGTTCAATTTTTATCGAATGCCTTTAAAAATTCTAATAAATCGAAGCATTTATTTAATTTTAAATGATTTATTTTAGCTGGCAGGATTGAGACTACATGTCTCCTCTTCCATCCAACCTGCAAATAATACAATTGACAAGCAATGTACAAAAAAAACAACTAAGGTTACAATTTTAAAGTTTATGTAGCAGTAACTAACTTACAAAGCTCATAAATATAATTTCATGCATCATGCATAAAAACATACACAATATAATTGTGCGAGAGACACCTAGGAAATGTAACAAGTAAAATGCAATGCTACATCTGGGAACTGTTCCATCATTCGACATTCGTCATCATTGATGGCTCGACATAATGTCATGTCCCACTCTGTTTCGTTACGTCTAACTCATCAGAGCGCCGACAGAGCTGTTTTTGCCTTTTGCAAAACTCGGTAGTATCAAATGATACATAAAACATATTCTGTTTGAGTAGGAATTGGTATACATGTGTATTGTGTATGTAAGAAATAAGTATACTAAGTTTCGTTTCACTACGGCAAGTATATCTACGGGTTTGTTAGGATTATAAAAGTTAAGCTGCATCGAGCGAGGTCAATACCTTGATGGGTGACCGCTGAAAATAAAATTAATGTATTTTATATCTGAGACGAGTAAAGCGAGTCGAAGACGTGTTGCAGTATAAATTTGGCGATTTGTATATTCTGAGACGAGCGAAGCGAGTCCGAAGTTGTAACGATGAGGATAGAGAAAAAGTTCTGAGGTAGCCCATACCCGATTTTTTGCTTTGGAAATTTACAAATAAAAGTAAACTCAGTAAATATTAACCAATACTTTATAAACTAATTGATTGTTTATTGAGGGCAATGGAATTAAATCGATCATTTACAATGAGTATTATCCTTAGATGTCATAACAAAGAACCTGATCCATTCTCAAGTTTACTTGTTGGTAGGGCTGAGGACGCACATCTTCGAGTAGGTTTCATGTGTACGTGTGTCAGTATATGTAATATCACATTTTTACCAAGTTTAAAGTACTGTGTGTTTGTGTGGGTGCTCGTCTCTACACATCAAGACTGGTTATGCACTAATAAAATTTTATTAATTTATTTTAAATATTTATGTCGTTTGTTAGTATTAAAATGTTGATAAATATCTGCTGAAATTCGATCAGACCGTAAAATTAACAATTTGAACTTATAAAATATGTAGCTAAAACATTGGTAATGTTTAAGTATTAAATTATCACCTCATATAAATTGACTGAAAGTGTCATAAAGATGAGTACAAAAGTACGGGATGTCCTTGAAGTTCGGTCTTTTTTGAAAGTGCATTTTTTGACTGTTATATCTACAATTTTTGTTTTTATCTTATAAAACAGCAGGATTTTCTAAATAATAACGAATTATGGGTATTTTATAGGCAGTGTAAATAATTTTGCGATTTTTGTTTTATATAAATCCTATATAAAATAAAATAGATATTTGTAAATTCTGTTGTGACACTTAGGGAAAATAATACACTTAACTTCATCTACCAACTATATTTCGACCACACTTCTGGTCATAATCATGTCTAAAAAAACAAAAAATAAATAAATAATATTGAAAACAAAACTAGATAATAAACTAAAAGAAGATTATAGAAATAATTAGTTATGCACTACTTACAAGAATGGTGATAAAAGGTATTTAGTTACTAATATGGGTAACTATATTAGTAACTATATTATAAATACTAATATAGATATTTGTATTTATTTGTTTGTATAGCTACTAAAAAAAATATTATTTTTGTAAAGTCTACGATATTTTTACTACAATTTATATCCTACAAAGTAACGAAGTGTGTTAGCTATATTTGCAGTCTTAGCACATGTTTTAGGAAGATTTATTTGAATTGATCTGTTACAAATACCTACAGGAATAATCTACAAAATCGTTAAGAAAAATTGAGGTTTTTTTCTTAAATATTTGACACAAAAATACGTATGGATGCATATGCAGTCATAAAACAAGCAGTTATTAAAACTTTGCTAATAAAATAGTAATATATTTAATTAAAATTGTAAAATAAAAAAAAACAGACTGATATGATTGATAAGAGAACGTGAAATAAAAACAAAACAGAGTATTATGATTGATAAGAGAACATGAAATAAAACAAAAACAGACTATTATGATTGATAAAAGAACGTGAAAAAAAAATTAAAACAGACTATTATGATTGATAAGAGAACATGAAATAAAAACAGACTATTATGATTGATAAGAACGTGAAATAAAAACAAAACAGACTATTATGATTGATAAGAGAACATGAAATAAAAACAAAAACAGACTATTATGATTTATAAAAGAACGTGAAATAAAAACAAAAACAAAAACAGACTATTATGGATAAGAGAACATGAAATAAAAACAAAAACCTATTATGATTGATAAAAGAACGTGAAATAAAACAAAACAGACTATTATGATTTTTAAGAGAACATGAAATAAAAACAAAAACAGACTATTATGATTGATAAGAAAAAGTGAAATAAATGTTAATAATATTTAGAAAAAATTATATTATTTTTTAATTGACTTATTCTATATTACTATTTAATTATATATTATACATAAATAGTTAAATTTAAGCAAACGCTATATTCAATACCTTGATAAAAAATACACTACCTTGATATGGTTACACTATAGCATTAAATTTTTTAAGTTTCACTGCAGTTTTTTAAAATAAGCAATATTTTTGTTTGTTTTTTTAATTTTACATAGTTACCAAAAGTGGAAAGAAAATTGTCATAATTGGTAGTTACCAAAATGATGGTAAATTTAAACTTGCAAGGGTCAATTTATTTGGGAGTGGGGGTTGGAGTAGACTATTTTTGAGCCCAGGTCTATCTCATACCCTTATTTTTAAAGATTTATTTTCAATGCATCCATGTTTTACTCTGAAAATTGAAAAATTTCAATTTTCGTAAAAAGTAATTTTTAAATAAAGATCCTGCATTTTTTCAATCTAATATTTATCACTTACTACTTTTTATTTTCATTCATTATTTTATTTTTTCACTTTTAATGGTAGACTCAAAACTGCAAAGAAAAAAAAGAGAACCACAAAGTTACCAAATAAGCACAAAAATTAAAATTTTCCAAATTTACCCCCTACCCCTTCCACTTTCAACTTGGATATTTTAAAATGATACATCGATTTAAATGTGCACAAATGGTAGTATTGTTACTTCAATTTAAATAAAACTAAATGAATTATTTTAATAAAATAAAAAGTAGAGTGGGTGGGGGTAAATTTGGAAAATGTTAATTATAATTATTTATGGAAAAATTGTCTCAAGGGGTAAATTAAACAATTTTATGAAGAATACTTTTTTCCAAAATGTCAAAATTAAGCTTACTTCGCTCTTCGTTAATTTTTCAAAAATGGCAGTTTTTGAGTCTACCAAAAAAGCCCGTTTTATGGCCTATTGGCTCATCAGGGTATTCACGCTGCGGGAACAACCTCAGGTGGGTTGTTTCTACTAATCTCTAAGTATAAATTAAAGTTGGCTAAATCTTTTTAATACAAATACTATTCATATAATCTTAGAGCATAGCCCGGGCTGCGAACCCCGGACCTCCGGCGCCAAAATCGAGTGTTTGAGTCTACTATTAAAAATAAAAATACGAACATGCTGGAGCTTTTATCAAGAATAACTTCGATTCTACAAATAATATAATCCGCGTAAATGATTAATTGCGAATTTTAAGATAATACAGTTTTCTGTTCTTTTCCGCTCTCTTATACTGGTCATACTTGGCAGACTATCGACAAAACTTAATATTCATTATTCCAGAGTGGATATCGCAAAGACTTGGTCACGTTATCCTTAAAGCTGTGGTGCGGCATTGAGGACTCTTTCTGTTAGCGCGACACACATATTCGCCGGAATACTTGTAAGCGCAACGCACACACAAGCCGGTGTAGAGGGCAATGTACTTGTATAACCTTAACACAGCCTTGACTACTCAATAACCTTCCTTCCTGTAAATTTAAATACATAACACACACTAACATTGAGGTTGTTACGTAAAATATATGTATTGAGTCGCTCGATTCTTAGTTCCTTTTATTTGGGATTCGAAATTGCTTAATATCCGAAGAATTTTAAAATGGATTGCGTAACAAACGAGAGACAAGCTCGTAGGCGATTTATAAATTTAAGAGTGGACATAGAATGTTTTAAAACGAACCAGTTAAATGTGTTGGGTGGTTCTTGTTTTTTACTTTCCTCATTGTGTTTGGATTAAAAACATAGAGATATAATACTAGAGGGGGCATAGCCTATCTCAATGCATTAAAAGACCTAAAACATCGTTTTGGGGCTCTCAGAGTCTCTGTGTAATCTCATTGGAACCATTGATTTCGGCCATCATCCATTGATTTCGGCTTCCCCCACATTGTTTGTGTTGTGATTTGCTATAAAAGTTCTATTATATAAGTCACTGTATTTTTGTTCTGTTTATTTGATTATTTTGATAATCGAATGTGGTCAGGTTACTTTTCCTATGTTTCAAAAATTCAACCAATAGTTAGCCCCTCTAGTTATATATCTCAATGACTAGAAATCTGAGACTTCACCTGAATTATCCGTTTAAGGCATAGAGATATATTACTAGAGTGGTCATCCTCTATCTCAATATATCGAGAGGCTTGAAACATTGTTTTAGGGTTCCTTGTAACCAAATTTAAGCCTTCTCTAAGTGTGAGTTAAGGTTAAAATAAATCAATTGCCGTCTTCTTTTCAAACAATGATTGAATTAATATAGTCGTTAATTCAACATTATATTACGTAAATTACTGCATAAACTAATTCTACATTTAGTTGACGAGGAGTACTTTTGATATCATTTCAATAAAAAACGTTAAACTACAATTTAAACTACAATTTAAACTACAATTTAAATTACAATTTAAACTACAATTTAAAATGCTTAAAATTATCAATAATTAATTAATAATGAAACATAATAATTCAGCAACCGGAAGTATTGCCAACTTTTGTTTAGAAAATTATATATTGTTAGGGTGGCAGCATTACTTTAGACCACCAATGAACCGCCTTTCGTGTTATCAGTAGTGCTCCTTCTATATAGTATTATTCTAAGCATATATGTATACAATATTGCACTTATCAGTTTTCTTTTAATTTCCTTAGATTCCATGTCATAGAATATTTAGCATTTACACATTATAGATAGCTAGCGTTTTACTTCCCCGTAGACGTTTATACTTATATATCTCTGAGTTTAGATAAGTTTAAATGCATACTTCAGCATTACTGTTACCTATTTATCAATTCTACCAGCTGTGTCTATGACTTGGTAGTTTTATTTCGATCTAACAACTTGTATTTATTTATTACTACTTTTCCTCATTTATACCGAAGATTATAGGAAAAGTATTGTGTTTGCGAAGAAACTCTAAAACCGAGGATGACAACTGAATTATCCATTTCAGATGTTTTTAAGGTCTCTTAAGAAGTTTCACGAAGTTGTCTGTCTATACGTGTGTGTGTTATTATCTAGCTCCCAGCGTAGTTTTGCTAGAGAGTTGAAACTTTGTACAAAAATCATTCTACCGCTGTAGTTGGTAGCTATTTGGAAAATAATTTGTTTATGACGTGATTAACCTGCAATAGTAACAGCAAAAGTTTCGAAAAATCATAAAACGCGGAAAAATGATGTGATCGAGTTGAGATTTAGTACGCATGTAGCTATGTATAAGACTGACATATATGCTAAGTTTCATCTCATTATCAGTATTGGTAATGACTTGTGAGCATTGCTTAAAAAATTGTAAAAAATTCAATTGAGTTGATATTTGGTACTAGTGCATACCATTACGTAATAAATAAGTAACTCTAGTTTTGTTTTAATACGAAAATTATATTTATGATTTTTGTAAAAGTTAAGCAGCATCGAGCAATGAAACTTATAATAAATAAAAAATAAATAAACAAATGAATAAAAAAAATAATATTATTATTTAAGGACGAGCGAAGCTAGTCCGAAGTAGGGAAGATGAGCGTAGCTAATCCGACATGATGTGGAAAAGTTACAAGGTACTCAGTTGCCAATTTCTTTAAATTACGTTATAAATCTTGAAGAAAAAATGTTATGTTGCTAAGATTTAATGTATGTTGGCATATTTGTGAGAATACATGGAGTATGCTCTTTCCATATTAGTATTATTATAAGGTTTAAATTGACATAGATCTTAATAGATAAGCTTTTTACATTAGATAGCCTAGCACGCCATGTTTGCTGAGTCATCATCCTAGCGTGTAATTATTTACCTTTCACTTGTTTCCTTGTCTCTATTATTTACCGATGGTAAATATTTACTGTCATTATAAAAAGTCAATAAAACTGTATAGACATTGATTAATTATTGATTTATGTAATTCTTATGGTTTATCGCCACCCATTTAGATGTAAACCAAATATTTGGATTTAAATACCTTGCTGAATGCTTTGTCACGCGAGCGTATTGTTTTGTCTTTTAAATTAATAGTTTTTATTATTTTTCCTGTGAGGAAGGAAGTAGAAATAACTTGTCTATATAATAAATAAAGTGTGTAATATATCTTGTCCTAAACAAAATATTAAATGAACAGTCCTTGTCTTTCCACAATCTATTAATAATTAAAATAAACAGTCAGCTTTTAATTTCAACGATCGTCCTCAATACGTTAACCCAACTACAAACAAACTAAATTAGAAAAAAGTAAGAGTAAAAACATATTCTTATTATCATACGGAAATAAGTGAATAACATATACAAACAAATAAAAGAACATATTCGTTTGAAAAATATAAGTGGCACTGGTGAGACAAGTATAAACCAAAGAACTAATTGGAAAGGAAAGAAGCTATGCTTTCTTTTCTCTGTGTAAAGTTCTGTCGCCGATCTAAACTCTTTTTTGTTATTTGCTCGTAATAAATGTTTTCTGATCTTGTTTGACATTATTAAGCTATAAATCTTGAAAAAATAAATGTTACTTAGAATTAAGTTTGTTGGCGTTAAATGAGTTTGACGTTAATTAGTAACATTATAGGCTTCTCCACTACTTTTAAACCCTATGTTTACCAGTGTTGTTCGCGGCCCTCTATTTTCTAGTTAAACGATGACAACACAATTTTGTCTTTATGCCCCCCCTCCCCCCTGATGGCTTAGCTAACTCTTCTTGGCCTATATTTCTAGGCCGCAGAATGTAGTTGACTGGTGTAAACCAAGCAGAAAAACTCCTATGTTAACCTGTATAAAAAAATTCAGACACGCGTGATCAGCTGATAGCTGGCTCAAAAATAAAAAAAATCGCTCAATTGGAATAACTGCGTATGAGCTCTTTAGGAATTCCATTTTTCGTGTTTTATTTATTGGCAACACACTGAGAATTTAAAGTGAGTTTTAATGTTTATCTTGTTTTTGAAAACATAGAGATATTATTACTAGAGGTGCCCTGTATGTTAGATAGTGAAACATCGAAAAAGTAACCTGACCACCTTCGCTTATAAATACAATCAAATCAAAAGAACAAAAATACAGTAACTTATATAGCAGAACGTTTAAAATACAAATCAAAACACAAACAATGAGCGGGAAGCCGAAATAAATTTATTAGTTATAACCTTAAATCATTCTTGAAGGAGGTTTCAATGAGGTTACACTAAGCCCCTGAGAGCCCCAAAAAGATGTTTCAGGCTTCTCAATGTATTTAGATAGGCTATGCCTCCTCTAGTATATATCTCTATGTTCAAAAATTAATATGTACGTGTTAATTTAAAGTTTTGTAATAAATTCTATGAAATGATTGTTACAACCATTTAGTTAAAGATAATTGGAACTATAGTAAAGGTAAATCTTTTTTTAATAATAATATGTTTTTTTTTAAAGTTTTGATAAATATATAGACGACAGTTAATTGCCTTAATATAACTTTAAATTACGATTACTATGATTATATTAAAAAACTTTATGTTAATTGTTTTTAAATTACAATTAAAAATTAATATTTGAAGGGAAAAAAGTCTTATCACTTGCAAAAATATAAAAAGTTGAGCAGTACACAAAAAATAAAAATTTAATTAGCCGCTTGTTTTAAGTAATTTAAACAAACCTATTATTAAAGAATCACTTAAACTTTTAAGTGAATTTTTTACACAAATTATTTACATATTATACTAAACAGTAAAAAGCAACGTATTAAAAACAATAATGTCGAGTAAATAGTTTCTTTACATTTACGAGGGTAAATCAAAATGGCTTCGCCCATAGGAAAATTTGAGGCAACTCCCTGGTGGACAAAATGTGAACTACATGCCAGGTCTGACAGAAATCGCGTTTGTTTCCCTACTTGGTTTATATATTACTTTAGTCTCTAGGATAATCATTATAATCTCCTTTATCAACATAGTATTATAGTAAAGAAACGCTACATGGTGCTTCGAGTAGGTATGTTTCCTTTCATTGACATACTAAAATCTGCTCGCTGTATTGCGTGATCAAATATTCTTTAAGAAAAGGCTCTACCGATTTAGCCAATATAAGTACTGTCGCAGGAACCGCTATTAAAAGCATAGACTTCGCTCACATTATCAGGTGATAATTTACTTTGTCCTCGTATATCTCGTCGGGCTTTGAGTTAAGTCTTCTTAAATGTTTCGCTATTATTCTTGTTTTTTAATTCACGGAGCTATCTGAATCAAAACCAGTGTAAGGAAAGCTATGCACAAGAACCTGATACAGGAATCTGGTTCTTGGGATTTCTAAAATAAAAAAAATTAAGTACCAACTTAGTTGCACCCTTTGAACCCTCTTTCAACTAGGTAGAATTTAAGCACCTGTGCTTAAATAATGGCTTGATTCGAGAACTGCGTTTTAAGCATGACCTTAAATTGCTTAGTCATTTAAACACCTCCATACGTATATAAATAAATAAATATGGTTATTCCAATTATTTCCAGTACACATTTGTTTTTTCATAAATCATTTTTAGGTGCGGTTAGGATAAGCTGTGCTCGTGCTTAAAAATGGCTGGAGCTGTTAAACATATTAAAATTGTTTAGTATGAGGAACTTGCATTCGGTTAAGATTATTCATTTAACCTTTTTTAAATTAAATAAATGCTAATTCTAATTCTTATGATATATATATATATATATATATATATATTATATATATATAATATATATATATATAATATATATATATGTATATATATATATATATATATATATATATATATATATTATATATATAATATTAATATTTATTATTTGATTAGTGCCCTACCCAAAAAACATCATCCTCCATAACTTCATTTTTCCTTTGATGATTCCTGAGAAACCACCTCCTTTGTTCCCAATTCGACTTCTTTGTTTAGTGGTATACAAGGGATATGATCCTTCCCTACAAATATTATTATACGTCTGAGGTACTGAACAAACCTCGGTCGCAGTGTGCGAGTTCGCATGACATCTCCTATCTATTTACTATTTTCATTTCCATATCAATTTAAGTTAATGAAAGCAGTATAGACAGTCACGGAAGCGATTACTTTTAAAATTACACTATTTAAAGAAGATAGTTTAAATAACTGTTTGACGTTCCCCAAATCTAAACATAGTAAAAATTATTGTCATCTAAGTAGCTGATTTATGGACTAATTAACTAAACAGTAATAATAATAAAATGAACTCATTTAGTTACAAAACGTGGGGTACGGGGTACCTCGGAACTTTTCACTTTTTTAGTTTTGCTCCGCTCATCCTGACCACCTCGAAATTGCTTCGCTCCTCTTGAGAATATGGATATCACCGATTTATATTCCTCTACGTCTTCAGTCTCGCTTTTTTAAAGAACTTAAAATAGGTTTTAGCGAATTTTAAAATTAGCTTCATGATTCGATTCCAAAATTTAATATATTATATATATATAATATATTATATATATATATATATATATATTTGTGTGTGTGTGTGTGTATGTATGCACATAATTTCTACCCTTACGTATGGCACACGATTACTCTCAAACGAAACTTGGCATGAGATGTTAAGGTTACAAAGACTATTGTTTGTAAATATAGACTAATTTTGGTGTCCTGGGAGTTTCTTGTCTTTTTCAGGATGTAAGTTCATAGGAATCGGTTTTCCTTCATTTTAGAGGAGCAAATTATTATCCTGGAAAAGTAATGCCTCTTTCTGCTTCCTTTAATTTCCATCCAGTTCTGTACAATGAACTTGAATGAAATTTGTCGGCGCGCATAGTCAAATATGCGCGCTTATTTGACCATAAAATGCAATTATGACGTTAAACAATATTATTTAGGAGGTGCATTATAATTGCGAATCACTAAAGATATGTGATTCGCTTTTTTTTATCTTTTGCATCTGAGTCTGGTTAGGACAATAACGTTTTTATTGGGCTGTTATTTCATTGAGAATGTTATCTGAGTGAAATATTTAGTTTATATAATGAAATGAATCGACCTCGGTTAAGTTAAACATAATGGGGGAAATTTAGCCTTGTTCGCTTATTATTGTAACGCAGAACGAACTCAATGACTAGTGGAATTAGCAGTTACAGGGGCACTTATAATAAAACAAATGTGTCAACTATTCATATTAAAAATGATATTAGTATTGCATGCCAAGCATAATGGCGGTGAGAGACCACCGCTCGCCTCTGGTAAATACTTTCTTCTTCTTCTTCCTTATTACTTGTGAAAGCCAGAGTGGATTGATGCTTTGTCAGCACCTGAGTTAGACTTGACGAAACATGGTGGGACATGAAATTACGTCGAGTCATTTTTAATGACGAATGATAGAGCGGTTCCAAGATGTAGGACAGCTCATAGCTTGTTACATTCTTGTCTTTTTCAGGATGTAAGTTCATAGGAATCGGTTTTCCTTCATTTTAGAGGAGCAAATTATTATCCTGGAAAAGTAATGCCTCTTCCTGCTTCCCTTTAATTTCCATCCAGTTCTGTTACAATGAACTTGAATGAACTCTGTCGGCGCGCATAGTCAAATATGCGTTTCTCTCGCAAAATTATATTTTGGTGTTGGGGAGGTCATAAAACCTATACTGTTTTTTAGTATAGGCTAATTTTCGAGCCATGGGGATCTCTAGCACTTTTAGAATATCAGTTCATAGGAAATTGGGTTTTCCATGCTTCGCAAAACTCGGTAGTATCAAATGATATACTTATCAACTTGATTGCCTGCTACGGGAACTGCTAAATCAATTGGATGACATTTTGAGAATCACCTACATGCTAGCTAGCTAGTGAAAGATGTAGGTATAGGGACACTTATCTACTTAGTTACCTACTAAGGAAACTGCTAAATCAATTAGATGTCATCTTGAGAATTACTGACGAGCTTGCTAGCTAGTGGAACTCATTTGTAGGGGTACTTATCTATTGGATTACCTGGTAAGAATACCTTTAAATCAACAATCAACTTTAATGATTCCACGGTTCTCTTAACTCCATACCCTTCCCACGTCACAAGACTTTAGTCTTATAAACTGCGTAGGCTTCCGCGATTGTTTCATGAAGATTAGAGCATTGTGTTTCTATCCATGATGTCCTACATCCCTGAAGATGCCTCCCTCAGTGGAAGCGAAACGTCAGATCTTCATCTACATTGACGCGGTACCACCGGAAGACCTAAATCTTAGTTATTAGTGGGAGGTGATTCCAGGTTGACTAATTATATAAATTAAAATTAATTAATTTTTAGTTTACTAAATTCAAACTTTTTACCAAAAAATAATTTTAATTTTAAAAATGTAAAATGTAAATAAATATTTTTAATAAGGAATTATTAAATAAAAAAATTTGGATAATATCCAAAGCGGCAAATCAAATTGTGTCACTTTTGTATTGAAAAGAATTGAGTACGGTGTACAGGTCTCTCTCGCCACTTAGGATTCGCTTCGCTTATCCTCACTACTTCGGTTCGCTTCGCTTGTCTTTCAAATAGTAAATAAATCAATTTTATTCCCAGCGGTCACGCATCAAGGCACTTTTATGATCCCAAAACCCGAAGGTATACTTGCCGTATTAAAACAAAGCTTGTGTACTTATTCGTTACGTAAAGGGGTACATCTGTACCTAATTTCAACTTAATTGAATTATTTTTTGATTTCATAAATGTTCAGTAAATATTTTCAATTGTTTAGTTCGTATCGAAATTACAAGATGGTACTGTATGAGACGTCATTCACACCAGATCAGTTTGAGACAAGGTTGAGAGTCTAGTGTCGTTGAAATGAGTTTCTATAGTACGTATTTCTTTAATTGCTGTATATAAATATTTATATTGCATTTCATTCAGTAGCTTATCGTATTCAAATTACACTCGTCTTTCATTAAGTATTCAATCCACTGGGAATAATAGTAAAATTATTTAAGGGTGTACTCCCGTTGTTTCGTAATTCCTACTTTGCTTACTCCCTATCTGTCTTAGAGATTGAAATTTTGTACAGGTGCAGAAAAATTATTGGATGAACCGCCCTTTTTCAATATATTCGATATCATGCATAAAAACCTAATTTGGTTTTTTAATCAATTTTTTGAAGTTGTTATTGACACCAGTAACCTACCTAGCACACTAAACGGGTTAGTTTCGCTCGTCTGCTCGTTCACTGTGGTCCTTTTATAGCTACATTTAAGTGTCGTGGCCTGAGGCCTTGTATTATGTTTATTTTCAAATGCGTACATCCGCGCCGCTGGCCTTTGATCCGCCACCGTGGTGGCCTGCGTTATAATCGGCCCGCTTTCATTTGATTCAGCACACTAAAAGACAATAAATACGATGATTAGTCATTTGACTTTTTCAAGTCAAACTTAAAAACCAATCAGATTCTGTTTATATTTGTTAGAAGAAAAACCGACCTATAGAATTGTTTATTGTGTTCAAAAATTAAACAATTTAGTTTTTCATCTGTGACGTATTTTATTTGACTCTTACGTTTGTCGCTGGTGGAACGCAGTATTATTTTGTTTAGATTGCCTTTGTTTGTTCGGATTATGTCATAAAAGTTAATACGATAATCCTTTTTTTATTAAATTTCGCTGTGAAAATTGTTTGGTTAATTTTGTGTATTGGATAAATAAAGAGATCAAGAGAATGGACAAATATTTGAGGGAATATTTGGTTGTATGTTTTGAGTAGATGTTCATATACGTGCTTAAGTAAGCTTATCAACACCTATACTCGTCGCATTTAAAATATGAAAGATAAGATGTCTCTCTAAAAAGAAAAACTTTAGAAGCCATCTTCAGTGCAAAACCTAACAAACAAGCCAAAAGAATAAGTAAACAAAATAATGGGTTACGAGGTGCTTCGGAACTTTCCACCATCATATCAGATTCGCTACGCTCCTCCTCGCTACTTCTCACAAGCTTTCGCTCATCCTCAGAATACTAAATAACCAAATTTACTCGCTTCGCTCGTCCTCAGACAAACAAATTCTATTATCTAACGTTTAATAGTGATGAGATGGCGCTTTAAGTATTACAAAAATTCGAACTTTGCCTTACTATTTCGGATTCGCTACGCTAATCCTCGCTTTTTGAGACTCGTTTCACTCGTCCTTAGACAGTGAAAAAGTCGGATACAGGGTACTTTGGAACTTTCTCGCATCACATTGGATTCGCTTCGCTCAGCCTCCCTACTTCGGACTCGCTTCGCTTGTCCTCAGAATACGAAATAACCAAATTTACTCGCTTCGCTGGTCCTCAGACAAAAAAAAATTTTACTCTTTAGCGGTCACCCATCCAGGTATTAAACTCTCTCGATGCTGTTTAACATTAGTGATCCATCAATAACTGTTGATATATACTTTGAAACAGAACTTAGTTTACTTTATTACCATCAAAGGGATAAACTTGAACTAAATTTCAATTTTGGATCTTTCCGATCTTTTACAATTTTTAATAAACCATTCTTGTTATATAATGAAACTTGAACTAATCCTACCAATAAGATGAAACTTGGCACAGGTCCTGTATCGGAAAAAAATTTCGCGTATTATGAATTTAAAAAAAATTACTGAGTTGTATTCAATCTTTAATAAAAGGGATGACGCATTAAGAAACTTTTCTGACCCATGGAAGTTGTATGAGATAGAGAAATAGGAGCAAACTTACCTTCCCCTTATTTATAATGAAAAAAGGCGCCAAACGCAGGTTATGTAGCAAGGTTGTCGAGTTTGCTTCTAAACTTTCTTCTATGCTTCTCGTGATCGTTAGGTACATTTGTGACGATTTCGACTTCAGTGATTGATAATTTAAGCGTGTTATAACCTTCTCAAGCAATAAACAATGGGAAACCATTGACGGATAAGTTTACCTCTAAAATTTAAGACCTGCGCTGTAATAAGAATTGTAAGCATGCGCAGTTTGTACCAAGCATGTGCAGTTGGTTTGTGACGTGTGTTTCGTGTTGAATTCTCTCTATTTTTCGGTTTTCGATGGGGTCACTTTTTTGTATGGCAAATCAATTTAGTGCCTCATCCCCTTTATTCACGATCCTTGGTTTCCGGCTAATGACGTAAACAAATTATTTTCCGGGTAGCACAACTAGGCAGTCCTAAAGATTAATTTTTGTACACATTAATTTACTATTAATGTGTAAGGAGGGCTTTAAAATCCTGAAACAGATGATTCAGGTCAAGTCCCGCGGTTTCGGATTTATTTTTCTATGACCATACTCTTCCTATATACCTGATGTACGGTATTAATGAGGAAGAATAATTAATTACTAATAAAAAATTACTAATTAATGTTTGTTTGGTAGATATTTGTTATCGTTCATTATTTATAATGAGCTCCATTCACGGCCATCCTTCTGATATACTTGACTCTTGTTTACGTATAGTAATGGTTAGTAAGCGCTTATATTATTACTATCGTTTGATAGTGGTTATTTTCGTGCTGAAGTAAGCTAATAAGCGCATATTCAACACTAGTTAACGTCTATAAGTGGTGAGTAAGCGCTTATATTATTGCTAACGTCAGTATGAGGCGCGGTGATCTTGTCAGCTAGTCATGTGTAGGTGCTTATTTTCGTGCTGAAGTAAGCGCATAAGCGCATATTCAACACTAGTTAACGTCTATAAGTGGTGAGTAAGCGCTTATATAATTACTAACGTCAGTATGAGGTGCGGTGATCTTGTCAGCTAGTCATGTGTAGGTGCTTATTTTCGTGCTGAAGTAAGCGCATAAGTGCATATTCATCACTAGCTAATGTCTAAAAGTGGTGAGATGGCGCTTTAAGTATTACAAAAAATCGAAATTTTACCTTAT